>JAEQBH010003599.1:0-389756 GCA_016808115.1 Tetrastigma voinierianum
AGTTTCTACCTTGCCAAAATTTCTCTTCTATTGATATGTGACTAAAATATTTCTAATTTCAAACTTTCATATTCATAGTCTTTACTCCATCCAGACTAGTCTTTTGCCTTGTACTCTCTCTCTCTCTCTCTCTCTCTCTCTCTCTCTCCTGCCAACTTTGTGATTATGTTTGTACAAATTTCTCATAGGTTTTCTGTTTAGAGCATCGAAGCTACCTTAAACATCACTGTCCAAAGGCTGACAGACAAGATGTCTATTTGTCCATCTGCCCTCTGTCACTAAAGGAGTTAGACTTATTCAGATGAAGATCAAACATCCCATGGGAGACACATGTTAACACTGATTGTGATCCATCAAACTATGAGAAAGCCACAAAAAAGAAAAAATGCCCTGTCCCTGGCTGCAGGGACGTCCTAACATTCTCTAATACAATTAAATGCCGAGACTGCACGATAGACCATTGCTTGAAGCACCGGTTTGGCCCTGATCACAAATACCCCTGGACCCAAGCCTGAGGCTGCATTCCCATTTATAGGTCTTTTAAATAGGAGTAGAAAAGGAAAATTCAAAACCAGCCGTGCTCAACATCCTCATCTAAGTGAATACAAGCTTTCTCAATGTTGCTAAAATGTTTCAGAATATCATGAAGCAGGTAGCAAGTTATTTGTGAATTAGATAAAGCATGAAAATAGACAGCAAGGGAGGATGAGTGGACCAGGCAGCAGCGACAGCAGCAGCGGGAGCAGAGTGGGGCAGGTGGAGGAGTGCCCCCAGTGTCTTTAAAAGTTTTCCTCAGTTCACATCTCCTAGTTAGGCATGTTGAAAGAATCCATGAAAAAGAGTGCCAACCAAAACTCCTGTTAGGAAGGTGGCAATTGATGTATGCCCAAATGTAGTAGAGGATTTCGTGATCCAGTTTCCCTTGTTGAGCATGTAGAGGAGAGGGACTATGGTGGTACTTCAAAAGCTTGCCAGCAAGGTATGTAGCACTAAATCGTAAATTTACTGGTGGCTATGTCACTATAGTCTCTTTCTTTGTTGTTTCCATTGTTCTGGGGTTTAAAATGCAGATGACTTGTGATCATTCAATCATTTTGTGAGTGTAGCAATGAACTGTGTAAGCTCAATACATGATGTTTTTACATGGTTACATTATTTTGAATTAATCGATCATTGTTTGAGTCTTGTTTTCTCCGTTAAATCGTAAGACAGAATACTAGAGAAAATTCAAACCATATCTGGGGTAGTGTAACTCAACAGTACTAATTTCTTAAACTAATATTTGTACATAAGCTATGCCAAGTCCAGTTCTTTTATGCAAATTCTAAAACAATAACTGGAACTGATTTTGAAAGCAACTGTGAGTGCTTCAATTTTATTATTATTTTTTAAATCTGATCAGCCACCGAGCTTCTAGACCAGACAATATCAATTGGTAAATGGGTATCCCTGGTGGAAGTGTCTCGTCACCGGATTCAGCCACAACCCCGTGAAAAAACTCATCGGAGACTCCTTCCAACATTTTCACCACCATCCCCATTGTAGGCTTGCCTGTGATAACCCAGACCTGCTCCTCTTAAAGGTCATCCATCGTCTATGTTTTCTTTAGTTTCAGAATTTTTCATGCCCGTGGTGTCAGTGTTCATCATCATCATTCCCTACTCTCCTTCTATTGTTGATTTTAAGCTCATCTCCCTCAAATCCCTGTCTTGCACTTCCCTCAAGGACCTCCTGCCCTCAACACTCATAATCTAGTCTCACCAATCAATCATAATTCAGAATTACCGGAAACTGGAAGGAAAAGAAAAACAAAAAGCTCACCATTCGTCAAAACGACATTGTTCCGGTTGACATGGGTTTGGTCAGCAAACAGAGTCCACTTAGGATGTGATCTAGGTTCAGATTATCGAAATTTAGAGAATCAATTAAAATGAAAGTTGGTTTATTTAAAAAATATGTTTTTTTAATTCTAGAATATATTGTAAAGAGTCGAAAAGTTCATAATTTAAGCAATATTTTTTCTTTAAAAAAAAAAAACACACTTTAAGCAGAATTATCTTGATTCTTGGAGAATCAATATAAAGGAATTGTGCTTTAAGAAATTTTCTCAAATTTAAACATGCTCTTAGTCTCATAATCAGGATAAACATCATATTTTGGATCAAATTACGAATGCGGCGCTCATGAGTTGTGAATTCTTTTAGGGAATACTGAAAATGGGTTTTTATTCAAGCATGTATATTTTCATGAAAGCTGCTCTCTTTCCATACGGCATGAATGGTGTATGTTAAATCGAAAGCAGTAGTTGGTGATTATAGTTTTTAATTTTTTTTTAAAACTAATACTCCATGTAAATGTCAAGCTAAGTGTATGGCCTTTTAAGTTAAAATGTGGATTGAGGGAAGCTGAGTTTTAAATTTTAAGTTAAAAACTAAAGTATTGATTACGGTTTAAGTACTAGTTTTGGTGTTATTTTCAAAACTTATTAGATTGGTATTTTTTTAAAATGTATGATTATGGGAGAAAACCCCTCATGATTGATGATGTCCTCCAAAAAGCGTCATGTTTAATACTTTATTTTTTAAAATATAAATTAAAAATATTTTTAAACCATACCTTTTGAGAATCATATTATTATATATAAGGTAGGGTGGGATGCCTCTAGTTTGATTAGGTAAATCATAAAATAGATATTCTAATAAAAGGAATTTCAAGTCAGTTAAAAGGAAAAACTTATAATATTGTAGCTTTATTTGATCCATTGATTTTTTTATATATGTTAGTTTCAGTGATTTTCAGTTCAGAATTCATGTATAAACACATAATATAATAATTTCCCTTTTATCTAACAGTTGATTTGAAACTCTATCTAAACTGATTTAATTGTTTTTATATTTGATCTTCCACAATTGAATTTTATTTTAAAATAATTCAGAATTTGTTTTGTAATCATAAAAATATATATTGAAACAAATCATTGGTTTAATAAAGTATTTTTAAGGATTGAACCATTTACTTCTTACACCTGTATGTTATTGGAAATAAAACAATAAAAACAAAATTTGTCCTCTCAAAATGATGATGGTACAGAAAAAAATAATTTCTAAATTGTTAAACAAGCAAATACAAATCGATATAGCAGGTGAATGAAAATCATTAAAAATAATAAAAGATAAATACTTATTTAGGTTAATAAATATTGAAGCAGGTTGGTATATATATGATAGTTGAGGTTTACGTATTTAATATTATTATCGTAGTAGAATAAACATAAAACTCTGAGTTATATAATATGGTAGAAATGAAACGTTGATTTGATTTTTAGTCTCACGATCGTATATCGCACATTGGTTCAGATAGATTACAGCATGAATAAATGCAGACGAAAATCAAGTATGAGTAATGAGCAGCAATCTCATATGTACGTAGGCAACCGATAACGAACAACATAAAAAACGACAAATCAGCAAATCAGAGCGATGATTAAATAAATGAAAAAGCATGTAAAAGCACAGAATGATTAAAAAGATAGAAAAAATGTGTAGAATGATAATTTTAGACAAAAAAATGACAAAAAAAAATCACCATTTGTTACTTAAAGAAAATAGATTAATAGATAAAAAGTTTAGAGAAATGGAGGCTAGGGTTCTAAAAGATGTCAATATTTAAAATGATATTCCAATTAAAGGATTGAAAATGATCCACAAACATAAAATATTTTCTATATTAATTTCTTGATACTCTGCACTCTCTCTGCAGTATAATGGGTACCGGCAGTATATTATTTTATCCATAATTTATTTACTAAAAACTGTTTAAAAATAAATAATTTTTAACTATTATTCACACAATAGTCATAAATAAATATTTTCATAGAGTATCTAAGCTCGATTTAGGTGGCAGGAATAAATATTTTAAAAAAAATTAAAAAAATAATGCCAACTTTTTAAGGCCTTATAAATTTTGTAAAGATGAATTTCTCTTTAATAGGGAAAAATAGGAATCGATAAAAGAGAATGCAATCGATCTCTTTGCGCTAAACTTAGGGTTTAGCAACCGTCAGGACAACACATTTTGGGGGAAATAACGGCCACTTTAATAGTTTCCCTCTAGCACAAAATATCAAACTGCTGTCAACGGTTTGATTTTTCTCTCTCCAAATCAGGGAAGATTTTCTAACGGATACCTTTGTAGGTGTTGTGTTAGTATTCCTAATATGATGTGAATATGTTGGTTGATTTCTAAAAAATTTGAAACCCATGTCTCTTCTTGATTCCACTAATTTCCACCATCATTATAAAAAAATGTTTGCTGATATTCATGAAAATTTTAGTAATTTCTATTAACATTTAGAAGGGGTGGTTTGTGATATCAAGAAAGTTGGGAGATAGGATTTAATTGCAAAATGTATGGGGGTATTAGGAGAGATCATAGAATTTCGTAATGGGAATACGGAGACCGGAAGCATTCTTGCATAGCTCTGAAGGGTTTCCGGCTCTTGCAGAGCGACACTGGCAGGTAATCTTATCAAAATTCATCGTGATCTTCGTAATAATTCTTAGATTTTTCATTTATTTGAGGTGATTTTGGTTTGTTGATTACGTTGACTTCGGTTTTAATTTTCTTATTATTCTCGTATTGTTAGCTCCATTTGCATTTGCAGTCTAATTGTTACGATTTTCACCACAGTAGTTGATAATTTGTATCTCATTGTAATCCTTTCTCTGGGTTTTGATCCGTGTTGCTTTAGCCTGGAATTGTTAGTTGCAGGCTGGTCTGATAAGGGTGCCAATTGTTCTTTGCTTTGCTTTCCCTTCTAGGTGCTGGATTGAAAGATTTGTATTGGCATAGAATGGAAAGCGTAATTTGAAGGCATTTGAGTCTTTCCTTGATCGTTTGTGTTTGGAATTCCACGATGAGTGTTGTTTCAGGTATTATTCTCAGAAAAACCATCGCTGGCATGTAGTAATCTTTGTTTCCTTTTGCCTACTATGCAGGCAAGATCTCGAAAGCAACACAACAAGCAGTATAAACTCATATCAGATATTTTCCTCGTGGAGAGGTTCATTTTTATGGATTATTTGTTACTTCACATGTTACTTGCTCCTTGTATGTTGCTAATTTTAATTCCCAACATCCACTAGTGATAATATTGAAACTTAATACACCTTTTGAATTTTATCAGAGTATCTAAGTTTCGAAATTTGGAATAAAGCTCATTGATTTTCTTTGTGGATACTCTGCAATCGATAACTGTAGACTACCTTACACTGTACTGGAACTTTGTTCATCTTCTAGTCTTTTTTTCCTTTACTAAAAGCCTAAACACACTAAAGAAAATAGCCCCTCCCTAGCAACCTCAAACTAGCTTTCTCTTTTCTCTCAGTCTCTCATCAAAAATTTCTTGTTCAAGTTGCCATGAGGCTTGGCTCAATGGTTATGGGTTGAATGGGCATAGGGAGGGGACTAGGTTCTAGTATCAATGGAGACAAAGAATGAAAAAAAGAAAAAAAAAAATCTTGTTCAAGTTATTTACGAGAGTGGGACATTGGGTTTTATTAGATGCAATTTTGTAGCTTCAAATGTAAGTGATTGCTGTTTTTTTTTAAATAAAATTTTGTCTTCTATTGTTGAAACATGTAGGTTTGGTATTTGTTTCTCACTCTTCATTCTCCAATCTAAGAATTAGACCAGATACTTTTTCTTCTCATTTCCTTTTTCTCTCTTAAGCTTATTTTTGTATCGACTACTTACTTCTGAGTCAAAGAAAAATCGATGAAATGTCTGTGTCTGAATCTTTTCAGTAGAAAGACTGATTACCTTTTAAAAGCATGCTCTACTTCTATTGATTGACAGACAGGGTAAGTTGCAAGGTGGGATTTCCTTAACAGTTGATTGCATTTAGAGTATTGCCATTTTCTTCAAAACTGATATGGATATGGAAAATGTGCTAGAACTAGCAAATAGATGTAATCTAAGAATTTCTTGAGACTCATCCTTGTGGCTTCTCTTCTAGTTCACGAAGGGAGAAAGAGGTTCATATTTTAATAATTACGTATTTAATAATTTTCCGTTCACTTTCTTTTTAGCTATGAGCTCTACATAGGGGATTTCTGATTTTCTTTGGTTTTTAAGCAAGAAAAAATCTAAAGTGTGATGATTGTACTGCTCATGGATGTTTAATTTTCCACTATCTTTAATTTCTTAAAATTGAAAATGCCTTATCTGCACATACATTTTCCTTTTGAAATTCTTCACTATCATCACTATATAATATATAAAATTTTGGCCTTTTAATGATACAATTAGGTTTGATTTAGGATATTTTGAGATTTCACTGTAAATCACATATTAAAATCAGAAAAGATAAATTGCCGCTTGACTTAGAATTTAACTTGCAAGAGTAGAATAAGAGCCCCTTTCAAGATTTTTAGATTAGAGAATGTGATATAAAGGTGTTCATTGATTTCCATCAGACAAATTTATATTCTCTTTAGGATGTGTTTATCTTTGATGGTTCTCTAGAAAAGATGAATAAGGTTTATGCATGAAGTTCTAAGTAATTCTGTATAATTAGCCTATTTTGTTATGACTTTTGTTCCTTGGATTTATATATTCATAAGTAAGAGTTTTCATTATTCAGAAAGTTATATTGTTTTTATCAAACCAAACTTTGCCATCTTGTATAAATCATTTATTAGTGAAAGCAGTACTGCTAAGCTTCTTCTGTTTGTGCTTTATTTTATTTTATTTCTTTGAGCAGGTTCTTGTTTTGCTTTATTTGAGCAATTAAGACACTGCTGGATCCCAAAAATACAAAATGTGTTTATTGAGTACAACATGCTTCAATTACAACGATTTGTGTATTCAATGTATTCTCAGAGTATTAAACAATATCTTTTGCTCCATACTTCTTTGTTATTACGTTGTATCAAGTCTTGTTCCATATATCATTGTAGAATGAAGAGCAAATGATGGAAGATCAGGAAACTTTGTGAAGATATGCTGCACAAAATCGCTGCGTATCTGAGAATACTTTGTTATATTTTGCGAGCCTCAAAATATGGGTTTTGTTTATTTGCGAATATAGGCATTACTTTTGTTTAAACTTATTTTTTCATTGTGTAGATCCATCTATTGTTTCTTTAAATGGTGAAAAAGAAAATGGCCTTTTGTTACACCACAGTGCACTTATTGCTGAAAGATGTATTTATTGATGAAAAAGCAACCGAAAATTGAAGCTAAGTGGTATGGCCTAGAATATCATATCCCGCAGGATCCTTCACATTCTTAGTCTATTTTTGTGGATTTCTATCTTTGAAGGTCAACTTCTTCTCCATGTCCTTTTCCATAAATCTCTTTTTAAGTTGACTCTAGATTTGTTTGAATCAAAAGTGATGCATCATACTATGATACTAGAAATGCCTTGCTAAAACTGCAGTCCATTAGGTTTTCTTTGGTGGTTGGTTTGAACAAAGAGTGTAATGATGTGATTCTAATCATTCGACCATGGTTTAAAAAGTTTGTCCCAAATGTGATTTTTGTTTGACAAGATAATAGAGGGACAATTGAAGTATTTGAAATTATGCAGAGATGGGGTAAAAATATTGGCATCAAGCGAACTTATATGGATGCAAAGTTCAATCTAAAGGAAAGCAAAGTTTATTTAATTGGACTTAAAATGCAAAAGAGCAAGTGCAAAGAAACGTATGGACGATTTTGTCAGTTCTGGAATATGAAGCATGATTGAAGTTCATGATTAGAAGAGGAAATTGTAGGTTATCGGAAATATTGGGCTAAGCCATCATTCTTGGATGTGTGATTAAAGCGAAAGAGGACTACTGAGGCTTTTTGTTAGCAAAATTAAGCCCAAATCAGGCCCTTGAGTTCTGGCTCAAGTGGTAAAGGGTTGGGGTGGAGTTATGGGAGGTTCGAGGTTGTTATTCGTGTAGCAAATAATGATAAGATCATAGAGAAAAAACAAGGAAGAAGAGTGCACACACACAAATTTACGTGGTTTGGTAGTGTGCCTATATCCACGGGAACGACGGCTGAAGCTTTCACTATCACCAACTAGGGTTACATATGTATTTATAATAACTTTGAGTATGACAAAATTACAAAAACACCCTTATACCATGTATCATACCACATTGGAGATGGCCCACACCTAACCTATTAGTTTGTTGTACTTAGCTATTTTAAAGAAAATCGGCCAGGGTTATTCTATTTAAAGTTAATTGCTAAAATTCAAACTCGATTTAATACTTCAATTTATATCTCTCTGATGATAATGCGAAGGAATGTCTTTACGGACCATTCTCCTCATTTATGTCCTCACATGGGATTCTTCACCCGGTCCTCTGTTCCGCTCCTCGACAAATGGAGTGGGTGAAGCGCCAGGCTCGTCATTTAGTTGAAACCACTCGCACTCTTCTACTCCATCGGGTTCCTCAACGTTTTTTTGAGGGGATGCTATCTTAATGTATTATTTGATTAATCGTATGCCATCATCTGTCTTACATGATAAAATCCCTCATTCCATTCTTTTTCCAAACCAACCTCTCTTCTGCCTTCCCCCTGTAATGTCTTTGGGTTCTATTTGTTTTAATCCCACGTGCTTACTCCACAGACCAGACAAGCTTTCAGCAAGCCACGAAGTGTGTCTTCCTTGATTTATTCGAGCTTCAACGAGGTTATCGATACTCTCTGATACCTGGCCCGATACTTTGTCTTCTCGCGATGTCACCTTTTGAGAAGTCTTCTATGTTGCACCGCCCAGCTCCTAGTTCTAATGTCATATCTCTTCGCTTCTTTATCCGTCTTGAATCATAAATACAGCATCTGCTCCATTCCTCCACCTCGACCATTGCGGGTTTATACTTGTTGCCGAAATCTTGACAGGGCTCCGGTGACTCTCATCTCTATAATGCCACCATCGAAGTTGATCACTTGCCATCTCAGATCTTCCCTATTACCGTTCGGAAAGGTACTCGTTCCTTTGTTAACCCCCATCCTATTTATAATTTCCTGACTTATCATCGCTTATCTTCACCATATTCTCCTTTTATTTCCACCTTGTATTCTGTTTCTCTTCTAAGCGTGCAGAGGCCCTCTCATCAGTGAAGCGAGCAATGATTGAAGAAATGGTTGCTCTGCATGTAACACCCCAAATTATACCACCGACAGGTTTTATAGCATGTTTAGGTATAATAAAAACAAATGTATATTTTTTCTGTGAATCAATATCTTAAATAAAATAGCAAAAAACCGGAATTGCACAAGATACAAGGTAAATTGGTAGTACCACATTAGGACCTAAGGGTGACGATCTCATAAGATTGTATGCTTGAAGTAGAGTATAGCATAAGTTGAAATACAAATGAAATAAGGCAGGGACCCGAGAAATAAATAAAGGAAAGAAAATCAATAAATAAGGATGAGATAAGACGAAATACTTCATTTGGTCTTGAGAGAAGAGAGGAAACTCACAATTAGGATAGGGGAGAAAGAGAAGAGAAGGAGAAGAAGAAGAGAAAGAAGGAAGGAAGGAGAAAAAAAAGAGATCAAGTATGGATTTGTATGGTTTTCTATGGATTATAGTATGGAACTTGTATGAGATTTGTATGGACTTGTTTGTATGGATTTTTTTTATGGATACTTGGTTGGAGGTTTGGAATACCTCTTTGTTTGTGTAGAATCCTTGTTGGTTTGGTTGTGGTCCTCAATAGAGGAAAGATTTGTATAGAGAAAATGTTGGGTTTTAGGGGAGATGCGTGATTTTTTTTGGCCGTGTTTTGTTTTAGTATAACTTGGCCATCGCTCATCGAATTAATTATTCAAATTTTTTGGTAAATTAGACCAGAACAAATCTCCTTGCTTGAAATAAGTGTATGCGAATTTGGACTAGGAATAGGAAAAATTAAATCAAAGTGGCTTCTGTTCCGGGTCGATTATGTTACAATTTTGATACGATTTGGATTTGAATGATTTTAGTATTTAAATTTTATAAGTTGAGTTTCGCTCATCGGAATTAGTGATTAAAATTTACACAGGAGTCAGTGCATTCAGATACGATCTGATTTTGGATTGGGCTGATTTGAGGTATTTAAGTATAAGTTGAGTTTCCTCGTCAAATTGAGTGATTAATTCGAGTGTAAACTAGACCACGAAGGTAAAATCACCTGAATAGTTGTATGCAAATTTAGACCTAGGTACCAGAAAATTCGTTAAGCGAAGCTGTTTGAATCAATTACGATACAACTTTGGATTTGGACGGTTTAGTATTTAAATGACCAGTTGAGTTTATCATCAAGGTGAGTGATTAATTTGGGTAAGCTAGACTTCTAGGAGAAACCAAATCTTTTTGAAATAAAGTATCATCAAATTTGGACCCCATTGGACTGAAAATTCGTCCAGTAAGGGAATAATTTGGTCCACTGTAATCTACGTCACCAACAGTCCGATGAAGCTGGGTAATTAGGTTGTTTTAAATCATAACTTGAGTTATCTTGGTCCCGAATGAGGTGATTCGAATTCCCAACATCTGAACTAGGCAATCGGGAGAATAACTTTCATGAAGAAAGTAGGGTCCAAAAATGAACTTAGGAAATTTACTTTCAAATTGTTTAAGCGAAATTAGATTATAAGGAAACTAAAATTGTATGGCGGGTTATATAAATGTATTGTTATATTAAAATGTGCATCATAGTAATGATTACGATAACATGTGTTATGAAAGTTAGGTAATACATATATAATTGTGTTATATATGAAAAATCTGATTAAATGTTTATAAGAAATTATTTGAAAATGAATATCTCGTAGTATACGTGATATCGATAGGTATTCATTGTATATGAGATATCTTTTTAATATCTCTGAAAGATTGTTAAGAAAACATAATAAAATGATTGTACCAACTTGGAAATGGGTAGTTGGATAGATAGACATGTCCATAGGGATATAGTTCTTTGCGACATGCAGTTCTGAATATCGGGCCGTTTGGGTTGATGATGAATCTGTTGGATCATTATAGAGACCACTGTTTAGATTAAATACGGATAGAGATCGCTGTCTCGTGCGGTGATAGTACCTTAGTGCATACGAGTTATTTCTCATATCTGCTTCTAAGGTTTTTTGCAGTTTTATGAAATAAAGAAAATGATAAGTATATGTAAAACTTGTATTATGATATGAATAACAATTTGTATGCGATAATAGTATCTGGAAATTCTGAGCAAAAGTAAAGTGAAAGATGACATGAAAAGTATGAAATATGATAAGAATGAAACGTGTTATGAAAAAGTAGATATGAGAAATGGATAAATATATGTAAAATGTTATATATTTGCCATAGTATATGCATGTGTATAGAAGTGTGATGATCGGGTGCTCACCCAGTTTGTCCATATGTATTTATTCACGCATTGGCGTAAAGGCATGCGGGGTGTTTTAAGTCCGTGTGAAGTACCGGGAGAAAGGAAGCCGGAGGGACCGTGACCAGTGCATCGGCGGCGGTCAAAGGCCACTGCGCGTCACTAGGTGGAGAGACCTTTTGATTGTATTTTGTATATGTAATTTGGTTTATTTGTAACAAATGTAAATATTGTAAATGTTGAGCAACATATATGGAGCTTGTATATATATTTTGTAATCACATTTGCTCTGAGAATATGATCTGGGATTAAGCTGTTGACTTTATGGAATAGACAAGCTTAAAGTTTATAAGTTTATAGTAAAAAAAATAAAAATAAAAAATGACACCCTCGCTTGACACCGTGTGCCGAGTTGGGGGCGTCACGGGTTTAGTGGTATCGGAGACGGGTTTAGGTGACTCGGAATAGAGTATATGATAGAAACATGTGTTTAGTAATGTGTTGGCGATGTGGATGTCCTTGTGTTTTTGTATAGATGGATTGTCCTCTAAATCGGTGATGACGATTAAGTGTTAACCCGGGAGATCGGATTGCTGCCGGATCCTTACAGATCATCATAAGTAGAATTATCCCGACTGAACCAAATGAAGCTTTGTTGAGGATATCTCGGGCGTAGCTCGGGTGTTAAGAAGAGATTAGCCGACTCAAAGAAACTCCAGATAGATATGGTGAGAAGACATGGTGAGGAATTCCATGGGTGAACATGGAAGAGTCTATAAAGTATTTGAATCTTTGGTTGGAAAGGTACTGAAAATTAGTAGAGGAGGTGAGATGCCCTCTGATCAGTGACATGTGTAGTTTCTGTGCAGGCGGTGCTATGATTGGTGAAGCTAGTGTTGAGGAGTTCGGGCTTCGGATCCATACCATGGGAGTTTTGCGTCAGAGTTCGGGGCCCAGATATGTCTACGATATGCAGGGGAGACGAGTGGAAGACAGTTCACACGGGTGAAGCAAGGAACTTATCGGTGGTGAATATGAGGAAGAATTGACCATCTTGTGGCTGCGCACGTGAATAAGTCCTCACAGAGACATTTCGGTGTAGGCAGTTTGAGGATGGACTAAATGAGTCCATAAAAGATATTTGGCGCTGTGTGGTACTCAGAATGAGTGAATTTCTATCGGTTGGTTCAGCGGCAATGAGGTGGAAATGCGGGACGACCGATGAGAAAGATTTCGAGAGAGAAAGCTACAGAGGAGCCTCTTCCTCTGAGGTAAAGAACAGAAGTCCCCGTCAGAGTCGGTCTGAGGTTGAGTGAGAGGTGAAGGCAGATACGAGTGGTACTTAGTTACATTAAGGTGTTTATTTGGACAGGAGAGTCCCAGTGCCCTCGTTGCCATAGGCGAGCATTTGGGCGTGTGTAGACTATTGACGGGGAGGATGTTTCGGATGTGGAAACCTTGAGACACTTAATGGCGGTGTCCCAGGAGTTAGGGGATAATAGGAGTTTACAGGTAGTGGCGGAGGGAGTCTGTGCACCACCTTGATTTCGGGGGATCGAGAGTGGGGTCGAGGTGTGATTCAGCCTGCGGGACTGTGAGTGCAGTGTCGGAGACCAGATTGGATCGTCTTATGCCTGACCAGGCCACAGGCTTATGCTATGAGGCTCGTGAGGATCGGGATATACGAAGTGGTCTTGGTATTTTCTCTTTATGATATTGAGATGTATGCTTTATTAGACCGGCTCTACTCATTCGTATCTCTGTCACCCAGAGACACGTGTTTGATAGAATGCCATCAGTAGAGCAATTACCATATGATATGCTTATTCTTAGTCCACAGGGCATAGTCTTTAGGAATCATAGAATTAATATAAAATGTCACCCTAATGTAAACCCCATATGTCCTAATATCAATAATCGTCAATTAGTTTCATCTTAAATCAAAGTATAAGAATGATAAATATAAAAATGGTTACCAAATCCTTAAATAAAGGTTTTAGGTTAAAATAACATTAAAAATGAATCCACTATATGAGGGCATTCGAAAAACCTTAGAGTAGTCCTATAGGCGGGCCCAGTGATGGTAAGTAATTTTGAAGAAAACGAAAATACCCGTGAGCAGGTGATTTTCAGGCAGCTGGATTAAAACCCAAACTTTTCTTCTCTTTCTCAGATTTTCTCCACCCCACTCGCACCCCACACCTCTTGAAGCCTTAGGGATCGTTGGAGAAGAAGGAAGGAAGGCCGAGCTAGGAGATTTAAGGGCAAATGTGATACAAAAGCTTAAGATCTCTATATCAACCAAAAATTAAGGTAGGGGTTTTCTCCCATTCACTTACATTGAGGCTAGGTTATTATATATGTACGTTTTGGGGCTATAAATGCTATATTTCTGGATGTTCTGAAATTATTCTCCCTGTACGTGAGAATGAGGAGTTTTATTTTTAAACGGGTTAAATGGGAATTAAGTTTCTAAATGCTAGAGTTTTTGTGTGAGTGGAGAAATAACATGGGTGCAATCTCTTGTATTTTCTAAATATTTATTGAATTGTTTTATGATTGTTTGTGGATTCTTAGAAGTTTTCCGATAAATTAGAGATGTATGGAATGATTGGTTATGAGATCGATGGTTGGTAAAATAAATTTCTGGTATGGTGATTGAGGAATCCAGTGGGGGATTCAACTATATTGTGGGGGAGTCAAGCATATTGTGGGGATCGAAATATATGATGGAGGATTCTTATATAGTTTGGGGATTAACATATAGTATGGGAATTCGATATAATTATGGGGGGGATTCTTATATAACATGGGAGATTCTTATATAGTATGGGGATTCTAATATAGTATGGGGATTCTCATATAGTATGGGGGATTATAATATAGTATGGGGACTATTATATAGTATGGGGGATTCTTGTATAGTTTGAGGAATTTTTATATAGTATGGAGGATTCTTATATAATATGGGGGATTCTTATATATAAAATGTGAGATTCTTATATAGTATGGGGGATTCCCATATAATATGGGGGATTATGGTATGGTGATTGGAAATAAAAAAATTACTATGATGAATGAGAGGTTCCTTGTAAGGATGCTCAACTTATGCTCAAGAGGTTCCTTATAAGGATGCTTGAGAAAATTACTATGATGAATGGGAGGTTCCTTGTAAGGATCTTTCAGCTTTATCTTTCGAGGTTGTATGAGATGCTTGAAAACTACTATGATGAATGAGAGGTTCCTTATAAGGTTGCTCGACGTGCTGAGGAGTTCATGTAAGGATGCTTGGCTACTACTATGAAAGAGTGAGAGGTTCCTTGTAAGGATGCTCAATGTTCTTAGAGGTTCTAGTAAGGATTTTGAGAAATACTACTATGAAGAGCGAAGGTTTATTACGAGTTGCTCATTTATCTCAGAGGTTCTCGGTAAGGATGCTTGAGAAACAAAAAATAACAGCGATAGGGGTGGAGGCTACTGTTTAGTATGCCTGCCAAAATAATGGTTGGAAATGGTATTTGGTGAAAGCGTTTATGATTAAGTTCTGCGCGTTGCTTAGTGTCACGTTTCTTTATGTGTTTTATATAAGCGAGATGCGTTCTGATATCGTTGTTTTATGCAAAATTGTACATCTAATTATGTTATAAAAATAGAGACCATTGTTTTTCCTTACTTTTCTAAGCCTTGTTGGGTTGGGAAGATTTTCCTACAAACTTTGCTCACACCCCCTACCTTATATTCCTTTTCAGATTTACCTTTGAGAGATGGTAGGAGCTGAACGGGTACGATGGGAGGCCCCGCTCGAAGGAAATTTAGATTCCGAGGTCCCTCAGGTGAAGGAACTCAGTTGAGGCTAAGGTAGTGAAGAAGAAGGCCAGATTTTGGCCTATTTTATGATTTTTTGTAATTTTCTGGATCGAATATCCAGTTTTGAAGATGTACAAAAGATGATATTGTGGCATGACAGCTTATTCTTTTAGAGTTATATGGGTATTACTGGTGAATGGAAATCTTTTGGGATAATGTTGTAAATATTTTATGGATAAATGGGCCCCGAGTATGGTTGATGTATTAAATTGCGCGGGTTATGTTTGGGTAGAGGCTCGCCGAACCGGAGACTGCGAAACATAACGTGCGTTATGCATCGACCACGCAGGCCGGTATCCGCGTGGCCTGGCATTAGCCTCCCAATACCCGATAACAACCAAAGAAATAAGCGAAGTCATGCCACAATATCATCTTTAGCCCGCCCCAACAGAAGATATTCGATCGAAAAATACAAAAAAATCGAAAATAGGCGAATCTGGCAACTATCTTCCTTGCTGCTGACCTCGATGAGATTCACTGAGGACCTAGAATCTAGATTTCCTTCGGCAGTCTCAGTATGCTGCGAATTTCTAAACTCTACCCTCTCAAGGTAAATCTGAAAAAGGCATGAAAGCGTGAGGGAGAGAGAGAGAGGAGAGTGACATAAGCGTAGGAAAATCCTCTAAACTCGACGAAATTTAAAAAACATGAAAAGGCGACCGTCACCGGCCACATAACGCTATCATAAAATAATACTAATTTAACGTAAATAGTAACAAATATCTCAGACATATAAAACACAAGTAAATATTTACCTTTCGAAGCAAGCGTGGCAATCATAAGCGATTTCTGGCTTCTACATTTCAGTTTGGGTGACATACTAAGCAGTGGCCTCGCCTATCAGCGTTGAGCTGCCAACATCTAGAAACTCTTGGGCAAAATCAGCAGCCTTGCGATAAACATACTCTTTCTTTCATAGTGAACATTTCTGGCATCTTACTAAGGGCATAGGCATCGCACAGGCTCACCTCTCATCTTTCTGTAGTGTTTCTCCAACATCCCACAAGGAACCTGTGACGCCAGGTTGAGTATCACTACAGAGGAACATATACGTCATCATAGTAGTTTTCTCAAGCATCACTATAAGGCCTCTTGAGCATGGGTTGAAACCTCTCATTCATCATGAGTACTTTCTCGACGTCCTTTGAGAACACTGCGAGGGCATAGATTGGCACGTCACTACAGAAAACCTCTCATTCATCATAGTACTTTCTCAAACATCACCACAGGAACCTCTTGAGCATAGGTTGAGCATCCGCACAAGGAACCTCTCATTCATCATAATAATTTTTCTCAAAGCATCCTTACGAGGAACCTCTTGAACATAGGTTGAACATCATACAAGACCTTTCATTCATCATAGTAATTTTTTTATTTCGATCACCATACCCAGAATCCCCATATTATGTGAATCCCCGTACTATATAAGAATTCCCCATTTTATATATAAGTCACACTATATAAGAATCTTCCATACTATATAAATTCTCCAAACTATCTGAGAATCCCCATCTTATATAAGAGTCCTGCATCTTAAATTAGAATCCCCCATACTATCATTAGAATCCCCATCTTATATAAGAATCCCGTGTTATATAAGAATCCCCATACTATCATAATCCCATTACTATATTAGAATCCCCATACTATATAAGAATCATCATCTTATATAAGAATGCACAGTATAAAGAATCCCCGTCATATGTTTCGGTCCCCACGATAATAGCGACTCCTGTTATAGTTAGATCTTTTGGCTGGATTCCTCCAATCCACTATCACAAGAAATTTATTTTACCAGCCATCAATCTCACTAACCAATCATTCCATACATCTCGATTTATCGGAAAAACTTCTAAGAATCCTGAAACAATCATAAAACAATTCAAGAAATATTTAGAAAATACAAGAATCGCACCCATGTTGTTTCTCCCTCACAACTCTAGCATATAGAAATCAATTTTAGTTAACCCGTTTAGAATACGCTTTCCTCGTTTCTCACATACGGGAGAATAATTTGAACACCAATGTAGCATTTATATTGAAACATACATATATTATTACCTAACCTCAATGTAAGTGAATGGGAGACCCCTACCTTAATCTTTGGTTGATATGGAGATCTTAAGCTTTTGTATCACATTTGCCCTTAAATCTCCTAGCTTGGCCTTCCTTCCTTCTTCTCAACGATCCTGAGGCTTGAGGTGTGGGTGAGTGGGGTGGAGAAAATATGAAAGATAAGAAAAGTTTGGGTTTTAATCCAGAGAAATCCCTTTATTCATAGGGGTATTTTGGTTTTCTTCAAAATGCAGTTTGCCACTACCTCTCCAAATTCGGTCATAGGACTACTCTAAAGGTTTTAAATTTCATATTCATTTTAATGTTATTTTAACCTAAAAACCTTTATTTCTATGATTTATGTAACCATTTTTATATTTATCATTCTTATACTTTGATTTAAGAGAGTAAAACTAATTTGACGATTATTGATATTTGAGCATGTAGGGGTTTAATCCACCCCCCTTAAAGAAAGTTTAGATCTCGAGAAACTTACCTCACAATGTAGCGAATAAATCTTGGTACTTCTCTCGTATTTCTACAGCTCCGGTTCCTGTAGCTTCTTCGCTCCGTGGTGTTGCCACAAAACTTTCACTAGTCGGATGATTTTGTTGCGAAGCACACTTTTTCTTTAGTGTCAGAATCCTCACCCGGTTGTTCCTCATATGTTACCCGTCTTAGACTTCTATATCTTCCAAGTTTACGACGTTGCATCAGATAGACACTTCCTCGACATTGATACGTGGAATGCATCATGCACCTCAAACAATCGAAGCGAGTGTCGTGGCTGATACGTAGCTTTACTTCTGCACTTTGATCACTTCAAATGGTCAGTATATCTTGGTGCTAACTTTCCTCTCTTGCCAAATCAGCCTCCTTTTAGGGACACATGAGAATACATAATCCCCTCTTGAAATTCGAGGGTCTTCTCGATGCGATCCGCATAGCACTACGTCTACTTTGCGCGTCGCGTAGTCTCTCCCGGTTAGGTTGAATCTTCTGCGTAGTTTCTGAACAATCTTTGAGGTGAAGCAGGCTACTCGCCGGCACCAACTAACATGTCGGTGATATACATGGCCTTCCATACAATGCCTCATAGGTGCCGTCAATGTCGCCTTGATAAATTTGTTGTTGTCTTGCAAATTCTACCAACGAAAAATGGTTACTCCGGTTTCCCTTGAAGTCAATGACATGCGAAACACATGACATGTCTTCCACGACACAATATCACCCTTTTTGGATTGGCCATCCGTTTGGGGATGAAAAGTTGTGCTGAAGCGTAACTCGTCGGCTTGTTGTAGACTTTGCGGAACCGTGCCCTGGCCAAGGGAATCCCGATCGAACACGATGAAGTGGAACTCCATGCAATCTAACAATCTCACGGATATGAGCTGGCTCGAGTCTCGGTTGTGTCAGTGGTCATACCCTAGGAAATGGTCGGACTTGGTGAGTCCCATCAACCAATAATCCCTCTGGCGTATACTCGTGCGGTCAGTGGAAAACGGATATGAAGTCCCGTGGTGATGTGATCCCACTTCCACTCTGGGATAGGACAGGACTGTAGTAATCCTCCGGGACTTTGGTGCTCAATCTTTACTTGTTGACACACCGCACATTTGAAATGTATCTAGCTACATCCCTTTTTATTCCCTTCCACCAATACTGCTGCTTCATGTCCCTATACATTTTGTTACTCCGGATGGATGGAGAACTTGGAATGATGGCATTCACTATGCTTCTTCACCCGATCCGATCATGGTTGAGTACCACGTAACCTTCCCGAAACCGTAACTCATCATTAATTATTACTTGATTCTCGGCCATCTCACTCCTCTCCAAACTACTCCGTATAGCCTCCAACTTCATTGTCTCTTTGCTTTGCAGCGACTCACGATCCTTTGCGAAGCAATGGTTGAGCTACAAGATTGAATATGCATAATTAGAATTCACCTTCTCCGTCCATAGATCAAAATCTCACGAGGGCATCCTTAACTTCCATTTACTTATGGAAACATTGAGTTAACCCCAAGACTTCTGCTAGAATTGCATACGCCACTACATTTGCCTTTCTGGATAATAGTTGAGTGTGAAATCATAGTCTTGGTACTTTCGGCCCACACTCCTTTATATAGGAGATTCAAGTCTTTTGTGTGAAGATATACTTGAGGCTCTTATGATTCAGTACACTGGAATTTCTCCCCCATATAAGTAGCACCTCCACCGACTTAAGAGCAAAAACCACGGCTAGTTCGAGTCATGAGTGGGAGTAGTTAAACCATGAGTCTTGAGTTGCCTCGAGCCATAAGCAACTACCTTCTCTCCTTGTATTAAGACACATCCCAAGCCTCGTAGAGAAGCATCAGTGTACACCTCGTATCCTTCCCCACTGTTTGGAATAATAAGGATAGGGGTCGTTGTCAATTTCTCCTTCAAAGTGTGAAAAACAAGTTCACACTCTGGAGTCCACAAGAATTTTTCTCCGCTTCTTGGTGGTAGTCGTGACATTCTGACTTGGAGAATCCTCCCTGAGCCTCAGATAGTAACTGCAAGCGGAAAACTGCGTGCCTGTGCATTCTTGGTGGTTCCGCTTCATCCCTTTGCCTCGATCTTTGCGGGGTCAAACAACTACACCTTATTCCAGACGCCCACATGGCGGAATTTCACCTCCTTCATCCAAAACTCGCATTTGCTCATCTTAGCATATAACTTATGCTCCCTCAAAGTCTGGAGCACAATTATGAGATGGCGTTCATGTTCCTCGGTGGTCGGGTGAATGAACAGTATGTCATCGATGAACCTGATGACAAATTGATTGAATCACGGTCGAAATACCACACATTGCATCAAATCCAGCTGAAAGGCTGGCAGGGGCATTAGTGATCAAGCGGCATTGCAGGTGTGCTCGAGGAAATGACCATCACCCAGGGTACGGAGAGCGGAGTCTTAGGAATGTCCTCCTCCACGATTCGCAATTGATGGTACCGTACGCGAATCCCGATCTTGGTGTAATACTTAGTTACCTAAACTAATCAAATAGGTGCATCTATCAGGGGTAAGGGTATTTATTTTCAACGTCACTAGATTAATGATGCATGATCAGTACATAACCAAGGGTTTCATCATGCTTCTTCTACGAAGAGGAATTTGAACTCCCAGGTGAGTAGGCGGATAAACCCGATATTCAAATTGGTCCGGTGGCTATATTAGCTCCTTTAGCTCCAAAGGTGCCATACGGTAAGGGGAAATGGATATGGGTTCGGTTCCCGGATAGAGATCAATCTTGAATTCAATCTCTCTTTGTGGGGTTAACCCTAGTAGTTCATCTGGGAAGACATCCGGGAAATCCGATACTCTGCTGCAAGCCTCTTAGGGTCTTTATCCTTCTCCTCTCGATCAAAGCTATCCTAAGAAGCTTCGAGTGGCTCTGCCTTAGCTTTGGTACACTCATGGTAGGAAATGTATGGGAGAAGACTTTAATTAATTAATGAAGCGCTACCCTCTGGTAACTACAGAGTGTAATTAAGCTTCTTGAAAACGTTATCATTGCGGAAAGTGGATAGTGAGTCCATCAGATATAACGTCATGCCCCTTGAGAATCTAGAGCGATGAGTCCTGATTAATTCATGCTCCTTGTCTGATCTTGTGACATAGAGCCTGGTTGGTACTTGATTGTTCTCAGTAAGCAAGTCAACATTTAATGCCTGCTCTAGCTTTTCAAAGTTCATTCCCAAATCAATAGCATATGTGGTGTGTATAAATGAATGAGTCGCACCCGGATCAGAATAAATTCGGACCCATGTGATTATAAAGAAGAATGAGTACTAGCCTGACTACATTGGAATATCTTCCTCTGGTGAGTCAAAACACTCTCCCTTGGATAGCATCGCTGGGGCTCGGGCCTATTCCTCTATTTGCGGTAGTGGCACACAGGTGGAGAATTATTTAATTCCCGTCACCGTCATGTTGTCGATATTCCTTTAGGGTGGGATAAATTGGATAGCCACATTCTGTGCTGAACTGCACCTCCATGCAAAAGCGGATCGTGAATCGATTGCACTGCTCCCAGCGGTACACCTCTACGGCCCCTCACAGTTGCTTGGGGTGCAAAGTCCCCCTTTGTCACAGTGCGGGCGACGATGGGTCTTTGCCCTCGGGCCTTCACGTGCCCGCGCGGTCCGGATCAAAACCTCCCTCGCCCGACTTTGTCGTTCTGTGGCTATCCTCTTCCCTCTCCACGAGTGTGGCTCGATCCACCCATATCCACTTAGTCTCGTATCTTGGAATTACTAACTTCTCTCGGATGGTTGGCCTCGAAGTATTACATTGAAGTGCTTGGCGGTTGGCCTCGTAAGGAATCGCTCCATAGCATAACGGGATAGCTCGATGAAACCTCACTCTCGTACTCGACCACGGGTTGTCTTTGCCATGTCACATATGAGAAAATCAGCCTTCATTACATCTGACGGATTAGAATACTTGTCTTGGAAGATTTGATCGAACTCCCCCAGTAAGTGCAGCGATGTCCCTTCTCTTTCTGCGATTCCCACCGGTGATCGAGGCCTCTCCATCAAATAAATACGTTGCGAGCCGACTTTAAAGTCTTCGACCTCTGAGCCCGTCAAAGACTTGTCACCGGCGGATCCTATGCATCCCAGGGGTTTGAGCTCCCTTGGAAAGTGGGTGGGCTTTGGCTTAAAATTTCTCGAAGAATGATATATTTTATGTTGTAAATATTTTATGGATAAATGGGCCCAAGGTGGTTGATGTATTAGAATTGCACAGGTTGTGTTTTGGGTAGAACTTCCTGAACAAAGGAGACTCTGCCCGAATTTTATTAAATTAGGGACCTCCGGTTATTTATGGATTTTATTAGTGCTCTCATGGTGTAAATGGTTGTTAGTATGTAATGTCGTCTCAGGGGGGGATTTGGGTCATTACACCTAACGACTCATGATAGAGAGTTTTCTGCTGATCTACTTGCTTTGCCGTTTCATGAGTTTGATTTAATTTTGGGAATGGATTGGTTATCCAAACATCGGGCTATAGTTGATTGTGATAAGAAAACAGTAAGGCTTAAATGTTCTGACCTGTCAGAGGTAACGGTACATGGTATCCAATGCGGGTAAATATCAAATGTATTCGGCTATCTGGCTTAGAGCGATTGTTGAGGAAAGGTTGTGAAGCCTTTTTGGCTTTGGTGCTTGACTCTAAAAGAGGTCAAATAGAATTGGAAAATATTCTGGTTGTGAAAGATTTTCTGGATGTGTTCCCTGAAGAGTTACCTAGTATTCCACCTGTAAAAGAAGTGGATTTATCTATTGAGATTTTACTGGGAACAACTCCTAGCCACAGGGCACCATACGGGATGAAGCTGACTACGAAAGAGCTAAAGATTCAACTACAAGAGCTTAAGACAAAGGTTTATCCGACCCAGTGTTTCTCCTTGGGGTACTTTGTTTTGTTCGTGAAAAAGAAAGATGGCACCTATGGATATCCATGGATTATCGGCGAATCAATAAGGTGACGGGTGAACAAATACCCATTGCCCAGAAATTGAAGATATAACGATCGAGTTAAAGGGGCGGGTGTCTTCTTTAAAGATGTTTGCGATCGAAGTCTTATCGACTAAGAGTGAGAGATGTTGATGTGCCGAAGACAGCATTTAAAACTCGATATGGCCATTATGAGTTCTTGGTAATGCCATTTGGGTTGACTAATGCACTGGCAGCATTCATGGATTTGATGAATAGGGTGTTTCGACCCTATTTAGATCAATTTGTCGTGGTCTTTATTGATGATATATTGGTATATTCTAGAGATGAGCAAGAGCATGAGCAACATTTGAAAATAGTCCTATAGACTTTGAGAGAGAAAAAGTTGTATGCTAAGCTTAACCGTGTGATTTTGGCTAAGGAAGTTTCATTCCTAGGCCATATTATGTCTTCTTTGAGAGTATAAGAGTTGACTGCTAAGGTGAAGCGCTGGTGAATTGAAACCACAGGTGTTACGAAGTGAGAATTTCTTGAGCTGCGGGATATTATAGAAGATTTGTGAAGGGATTCTACAATCATAACTCCGCTCCTTAAATTACTCAGGAAATGAGTAAAGTTTGAGTGATCAGATAAATGTCAGAATAGTTTTGAACAGTTGAAAGAAATGTTAGTTGAAGCCTTGCTTAGTATTGTATGACCTGCCTCGGGAAAAGAGTACACCTTATATAGTGATGCTTCAAGCATTGATTTGGGATGTGTGTTAATGCAAGATGGGAAAGTAGTGGCTTATGCATCCAGGCAATTGAAGCCACATGAACAAAATTATCCCACTCATGACCTAGAGTTGGCTGCGGTAGTGTTTGCTTTGAAAATATACACTATTTATATGGGGAAAAATGTAAATTTACCCACGGTCATAAGAGTCTCGAAGTATTTGTGACTGAGAAGAATTAAATTTGAGACAGCGGGTGGTTAGAGTTATTAGCGAATTATGGTTGTATAATTGACTACCACCCGGAAAAGTTAATGTAGTAGCAGTGCCTTAAGTAGAAAGCGATCGCGGCTTTGTCACTTCAACCGCAGTGAGATGGAGACTAGCGGATGATGGAGCTATATTAGCTCGATTACAAGCACGGCTGTGGTAAAGCGAATGATTATAGATGCTCGGAAAATGGCGGTGCGAGAAAAGGTACGGATGGTCAAAGATGGTGATAGGCGGGTTTTCGGTAAAGAAGATGGAAGTTTGTATTTCAGGGCTGGTTATGTGTGTAGGATGATAAGAACTCAAGAAAAAGTTGTTGTTGGAAGCTCATATCTGGTGTTACCAACCTCCTAGAGGTAATAAGATGTACCAAGATTTTTAAGCAGCGATCTTGGTGGAAGGAATGAAAAGAGATTTAACATAGTACGTGTCTAAGTGTTTGACGTGTCAGCAAGTTAAAGCTGAACACCAAGTTCCTACGAGGTTGTTGAATCTCTTCGATTCACCCGATGGAAGTGGGATAACGTACCATGGTTTTGTGTGGGGTTTCCCTCGGCACAGCGAAACATATTTACGTCTAGGTGATTGTTGATAAGCTCACAAAATTCGGCCCGACTTTATACGGTCGGGATGGACTATTCTATGGATCGACTAAGGCGAGTTATATGTGTAGGATGAGATTGTGCGATTGCATGGTGTCAGTTATCTATTGTGTCGGATAGAGTCATGATTTACCTCGAGATTGGAAGAAACTACAATCGACACAGGTCTGAGGCTGAATTCGGTATAACTATTCCATCATGAACAAGATGGATGGTCAGAAGGTTGATTCAGTGCTCAGATATGCTTGGAGATGTGTAATGGAATTCGGAAGTTGGGATAGGTATATTTCATTGATAAATTTTGCTATAGCAGCGATTATCAATCGAAACATTGGCATGGCACCATATGAGGCTTTGTATGGCGAGGAGATGTAGAACTCTGTGTGTTGGACAAAATTAGTGAGCATAAAGTGATTGGTGCAGACATAGTAAAAGATACGAGAATCAAAAGTTCGAGTTATTCGACAAAGGTTAAAGTGGCATCGTGTCCCGACAAAAAGTCATATGCCGATTTGAAAAGGACATTGAATATGAAGTGGGTGATAAAGTGTTCTTAAAGGTATCTTCATGGAGGAAGTGCTTAGATTTGGGAAGAAGGAAGCTAGTCAGGAGTTCATTGGCCCGTATGAAGTTTTGGAGGAAAATCGGACCGGAGTGGCGTATCGGTTGGCACTCCCTCGAGTTAGCGAGTTGCATGTGTTCCATGTGTCTATGCTGCGGAATACGTTCGATGGAGTCGCACATACCGGTCTGAGAGATCTGAAATACGGGGATTTGTCATATGATGAGGAACGAGGCTATTACGGATCGGAGGTGAAACTTGATTCTTGAACAAGCGAATACCGTTAGTGAAAGTGCTCTGGCAATACCATGGTAGAGAAGAAGCTACTTGGGAGCCAGAAGCAACGATGAAAGCACAGTATCCGCAACTCTTTGAATCATGTATGAATTTCGAGGACGAAATTCTTTTAAAAGGGGGGGAGAGTTGTAACACCCCAAATTATACCCTGACAGTTTTATAACATGTTTTGGGTATAATAAAAGTAAATGTATATTTTTTTGGAATAAAATAATGCTAAAAATAAAATAGCAAAAACCAGAGAATTTGCCTGAAGATACAAAGGGTAAATTGGTAATTTACCATGTTAGGATTAGAATTAAGTGATCTCCATAAATTGTATACCCAGTAAGTATAGCATAAGTTGAAATACAAATGAGTAAAGATGAGGACGAGAAATAAATAAAGGAAAGAAAAAATCAATAAATAAGGATGAGATAAGACCCGAAATAGCTCATTTGGTCTTGAGAAGAGAGCTCCCTACGGGTAGGATAAGGGAAGAGAAGATAGGGGAGAGGAAGAAGAAGAAGAAGAGAAGAAGAAGGAAGAAGAAAGGAGAAAAAAAGAAGTCAAAATTATGGATTATAGTATAGAAGCTTTTGTATGAGATTTGTATGGACTTGTTTTGTATGGATTTTTATGAATACTGGTTGGAGGTTTGGAATACCTGCTGTTTGGTAATAGAATCCTTGTTGGTTTGGTTGTGGTCCTCAATAGAGGAAAGATTTGTATAGAGAAAATGTTGGGTTTTAGGGGAGATATGTCCGTTTTTTTTCAACCCATGTTTTTGTTTTGGCCATAACTTGGTCATTTCTCATCCAAATTGAGTGATTCAAATTTCTGGGTAAACTAGACTTCTAGAAGAACAAATCTCCCTGAAATAAGTGTATGAAAATTTGGACCCGATTATTACGAAAATTCGTCAAAGTGACTGTTTCGGGTCAATTACATTTACAATTTGATCTGATTTGGATTTCGGAACAGTTTTGGTATTTAGGTCATAAGTTGAGTTTCACTCATCCAAATTGAGTGATTCAAATTTTTGGATAAACTAGACTTCTAGAAGAACAAATCTCCCTGAAATATGTGTATGCAAATTTAGACCCCAGGGTACCCAAAAAATTCATTAAAGCGAAGCTCTGTTTCGGGTCAATTCTGATACAGTTTTGGATTTCGGAGCAGTTTTGGTATTTAAGCCATAAGTTGAGTTTCACTCATCAGGTGAGTTATTCGAATTTGCAGGGTAAGCCCCAGACTTTTTAGGAGGAACAAATCTTTTGAAATAAGTATATCCCAATTTGGACCCATTGGACTGAAAATTCGTCAGAGTAAGGGAACAATTCGGTGCGAAATACCGTCTCAAAGCAGTCGATGGCCCGGAGTAATTACAGTTTGTTTAAATCATAACTTGAGTTATGCTGGTCAAAATGAGGTGATTCGAATTTCTGTACAAACTAGACATCGGGGAGAATAACTTTCATGAAGAAAGTAGGGTTTGAAAATAGACTTAGGAATTTACTTTAGAAACGTTCGAGGGCGAAATTGGTTGCGCCCAAATTGTATAACGGTTATATAAATGTATTGTTATATTAAATAATGCATCATATTAATATGATTATGATAACATGTGTTATGAAAGTTAAAAAGATAATACATATATAATTGTGTTATATAAAGGAATACGAGTTAAATGTTTATAAAGATTATTTGAATGAATATCGTAAGTATACATGATATCGGTAGGTATTCATGTATATGAGATATATTTTTCTAATACGAAAAGATTGTTAAGAAAACACTAATAAATATGATTAAATGCTTTAAGAAGCCCAGGGTAGTTGGATAGATAGGTATGCGCATAGGGATATTATAGTTAGCTGCCGACATACAATTTACAAATATTGAGGCCCTAGTTTGGATGGCAGTCTGTTTGGATCATTATAAGCGACCCTAGTTTGGGTTATCTGAGATAGAGATCAACGTGCCGATGCGGTGATAGTACGTCGAATTTTATCTGATTATTTCGTATACGCCCAGGTTTGCGAGACAGAAAAATAAAAGAAAATGATAAGTATATGTAAAAACATGATATGATATAGAAGCATAAGCCTTGCTATCACGATGATAATTATACGATTCTGAGAGCAAAGTAAAGTGAAAGATGACATGAAAAGTATATGAAATATGATAAGAATGAAACATGTTATGAAAAAGTAGATATGAGAAATGGATAAATATATGTAAATGTTATATTTTCCATAAGTATATGCATGTGTATAGAAGTGTGATGATCCGTGCTACGGGTCGTCCATATGTATTTATTCCGCTCGCGTAAAAACACGGGTGTTTTCATGTAGTGTAGGTGCGAAATCGAGAGGACATGACAATCTCGGTAGCGGTCGAGGCCACGCATCACTAGGTGGAAGACCTTTTAGTGCATTTTGTATATGTAATTTTGTTTATTTTGTAAACAATATAAATATTGTAAATGTTGAACACTTCCATACATGGAGCTGTATATATATTTTGTAATCATTTGCTCTGAGAATGTCCTGAGTTAAGCTGTTTAACTTTATATGAATGAACAAGCTTAAAGTTTTATAAGTTTATAGTAAAAAAATTAAAAAAAAAAAATGATACCTAAGCAGCCAGGTGTGACGAGTTAGGCGATCATTTATTATTTCCCAGCATGGATCATCTAATCACTTTACCTCCGAAAGGTAAGTCTCTGTTGGTTGCCATTGGGTTTATCTTATTAAGATTGGTCGGATGAGCGAAGTGAGTACATCTTTAAAAAGCTCGTTTAGTTACCAACGGGTATACTCGAGATATACTTATTTCAAACTAACATGATAACTTTTAATTCTTAAGAGATGGGCTTGGAAATTCGTCTTCTCTTCTCTATGGATGCTATGAGATCTTGGCTCCTATAGTAGTTGGACATCAAGAATGCATTTCTCAATGGCGACCTCTCTGAGGAGGTATATATGGAGCAACCACCTGGATTTGTTGCTTAAGGGGAGTCTAGTTTGGTATGCAGGCTACATTGTTCCTCATATGGCCTAAAGCAGTCAACTCAAGCCTGGTTTGGCCGCTTTAGCTCCGTGGTACAAGAGTTCGGTATGACTCAGAGTACATTAGACCACTCTGTCTTCTATCATCATATATTGTCCCAGACGGTGCGTCCCCATCGATTGTTTATGTGGGCCCGGCGTTGTTATAACGAGGCGGTGGTAGGGATGGTATTCCGGAAACTTAAGCGGCATCTCTTCGACCACTTTCGAATGAGCTTGAAACTCGAAGTACTTTGGGGATTGAGATAGCTTAGTCTAATTCTGGTGTGGTTATGTCTCAAAGGAAGTATGTCTTGGATATGTTGGAGGAAACTGGTATGCTAGACTATGAACATGTAGATACTCCTATGGATCCAAATGTCAAGCTTGTACTTGGACAGGGGGGGCCTCTAGGTCCAAGGAGATATCGGCGACCGATGGGGAGACTAAACTACCTCACCATCACTCGATCGGACATTTCCTTTCCTGTGAGTGTAGTTAGTCAGTTCCTGCAGTTACCATGTGATAGTCACTAGGATGCTATGATCCATATCCTCCATTATATCAAAGGAACACTGGGCAGGGGGTGTTATAGGAAAATAGAGGTCACACCTAGGTTATTGGATATTGTGATGCAAACTGGGGAGACTTGCCCATAAACAGACGCTCCACTTCAGGATATTGTGTATTTATTGGAGGCAACTTAATATCTTGGAAGAGTAAGAAACAAGATGTGGTGGCTAGATCTAGTCTTCAAGTTAGTCTTCGAGTTATGGGCACAGCAACTTGTGACCTCATATGGCTCAAGTAGCTTCTTTAGGAGCTAAGATTTGGGAAGGATGGACAAATGACGCTTGTGTGTGATAACCAAGCGGCCCTACACATTGCTTCCAACCCATTCTTTCATGAGAGGACCAAACATATTGAAGTGGATTGTCACTTCATTTGAGAGAAGATTGCCTCAAGATTCATGACTACTAGTTTCGTCAACTCGAGTGACCAACTAGTAGACATTTTCACTAAGTCTCTTCGAGGTACAAGGATTCACTGCATTTGTAACCAGCTTGGGGCATATGACCTATATGCTCCAGCTTAAGGGGAGTGTTGAGAATCAGAGGATATTCTTAGGATATTCTCTGGTTTATTCCCTTCCTTTCTTGTACAATATTTTCCTTCCTTTTTTTGCTTTATTTATTTCCTTTTTATGTCTCCCTGATGTATATAAGTAGGTAGGACCTATACTATTCTTTTTATCATTTCAATAAAGAAAAGCACTCTTTTCTTTTCTCATTTCACATATTCAAATCATGTCTCTCATATAGGCGCAGTTATGGTTTATTGTGTACAATTAAACCATGTTAAATTGAACTCTCTTTTGTTTCCTGTGATTTCTACTTTCTCAAGATTGCTTCCATTTTGTGTTATATTTAGTCTTATATGGCCACTTATCCATGTCTTGTCAAAATTTATACTTGTTTGTGGGCATATTGTTTCGGTGTATAGCATCTGGCATTGATCATGGGTCTCCTTACGGTGATCATTATCACATCGTGTATTATTATTATTATTATTGTTTTCTAGTCTTGTTAAAATTCAGCGATCTTTCAAGGTTTTGAAAGCATGACACTCAGCCTCAGGCTTATTTTATGGAAGAATTCCCTCTTAAATCTTTGACTCCTTATGGATGATCATTTTAAGATAAGATAATCACCTTTGGATATTTGTGTATATATGTTTTCCATATTCCTTCCATTTTGTGCTTTATACGTACATAGGTTTTACTTCCTTGTGGTGCCTTTCTATTTAAAATTGATCCCTCACCAAGATAATCACCTTTGGATATTTGTGTATATATGTTTTCCATATTCCTTCGATTTTGTGCTTTATCATTATATAGGTTTACTTCCTTGTGGTGCCTTCAATTTAAAATTGTTTACTTCCATATTCCTTATTTAATTCCCATTTTTACTTAGATTTTATTCGACAATCTTCCTTAATCATATTTATCCTGAGCCTTTGAGCTTCAAAACATATCTCCATACTTGTTATTTGGCCAACCTTATTAGATCCTAAATCCTCTTTTGTGTTCATGCTTCTAAAGGCTCCCCAAGCTTGTGATATCTACATGACTGCTGCATGCATTTGATTGGGGGAGTGGGATGCGTTTAGAAGCTTACGGGCATAGGATTGGAAATTTGTGTCGTTTAAGATGAGGATGAGAAGGAAGAAAGAAAGAAAATAAAAATAAAAAAGTAAATTGTTATCCATGAACATAAATTCTTTGGAAATTTAAAGATCTGTGTCACTTCATCATTACCAACATGGGACTCTTTCCTAGTAAGACAACCTTCATAATTCTTATAAGAAAAGACGATTTATTAGATATGAAGTAATAAAGCTTTCTTTGTGTTAAAAGGCGTGTGTTCATATTAAACCCCGAATCCTGAAGCTTGAGCTTTTAGGAGAGTTAGTTGTTTAACAAGGTATTAGAGCCCTAGTTTGGCGGGAGGTCCCCAGGTTCGAGCCTTTATCATAATTTATTCTTCATTTGTTGATTTGAAAGTCAGTAGAAGACTATTTGGTTTGTTTGACTCTCACGTGGGTATGTGGCTTTAGGGAGAGAGTTGGTCGTTTAACACTTAGTATAATAAAAGATTTTAAAAATAGAAAGCGAAAGAAAAAAAAGTTCATAACGCCTAAAAAAGAACAAAAACAAAAGTAAATTAATAAAAAATGGTCTTACAATAATAAAAAGAGTCTAAATAGGATAACCAAACCAAACCACCCTTGTCTTCCAATTCCTCGCCCCCTTTTTTCGTAAATAAACCCTAGGAGTTCTTTCATCAGAGGTGAAGGTATGGTGCTAATGCTCGGATATTTCAAGTGACATTTCAAAGGTTAAATAATACCTAGAAAGGTTGGTGTATAGGTACAACTAGTTAATTCGATTTGATTTCAATCAAATCCTTGCGAATGGAAGTAACTTTTCCTAATGAAACCAAACTACTTGCTTTTTTCCAACCCACCCCCATTTTTGAGATTAAACTCTAGGAGCTCATTCCTCATTGTAAGGGAAGGTAGGAATGGTAATGATAGGAAGTTCAAGTGACAGTTCAAAAGAATTAAGCGCACTACTTAAGGTTAATAGTATATGTATAACAAAAGTAAACTACTAAAAATCAATCTTACAATGAAACCAAATTACCTTGTTCCTCCACCCATCCATCTGACCTTGTGAATAAACCTAGGAGGGTATTGATGATGGACTTACCACGCTGCATTAGCATGTTCTGGTTTCTTTGATGTGTTAATGATGTACTTCTGCTCAGTATTGTGCTCATTAGTTATTTCTATTCTTGCTTGGGATTGGAGTCATGTACATAGTTTTCCTTGTGAGCCTATTGGATGTGATTCTGTTAATATTCTAGCAATTCCTTGGGCTCTTATCATCAGCTAAGATCCTTATCTCTAGTTATACGAAAATATATAAAAGAGGGTATCCAACACCTTAGTAGTCTACAACAAATAATCTTTTAAATATTTTCTTTGCTTCCAAAGCAGAATCTTCTACAGGCTAGGGATGTCAAGGGAAAAAGGACCACCAACCATGATTCAATTTCTTTTGTTCTTTTGGTTCCATATCTGGTATTTATGGTATGTTTTTTTTTAAGATATGTGATTTTATTTTATTTCTTTATTTTGTTTGCATTCTTGCATCTTAAATGTTTATTTTCTGAAGACTCAAATAAATTAGTATTCATGGTTTTCATTAGTTAATAATAGTAATAACTCATTATAAATTATATTGAAGCTTTTCTATTAAGATTTGTATCTCATGCTACAGCGTTCCTATCTGTTAACTTCTTTTCCTCTTGTTTTGCAAGTTATGCTTTTTCTGCATGTTGTTATCTTAAGACAGATGGTTACTGCTAGTTGGATCATCAATTCATGTTTCTGTTTGTGTTGTACAGGTATGGTTTATGGGTGAACACTCTCATGTTGCTTCTGAGTTTGATAATGTAAGTGGACTCACGCCTAATTAAAATTTCATTTATTAAGTGACTAATAAAATGTTCATTTAGTAAGTGTTATACCATTAACCTTGTCTATTTTATTGCTGTTCATGTTGATTTCATTTTCAGATAACTTTTTTCTTCTTGTTTGTAATATTATTCATGTTCTCTTCTGATCTCGTGATTGAAATCAGAACGTCATATCACCTTCAAACTGTGCAGATCAATCCTCTATTATTGGAATTTTTTTAAATGTTTTTTAATTGTCTAATCAATTTTGGATTAGTATTTAGGCAATACTTCTTGTCCTCTATATTTCTTGGCAAGCACTTTCAGTTTTGATAATCTTTTTAGCTTCCAGTATTATCTTTTCCATTAGCAATGTACCATAAATCTTTCACATTCATTGATTCACTTGTATTTGCTTTACATGCATTAAGCAGTTATAAACTGACCTTGAATTTAAAGCAGGATTGTACAGAAGCAATAACTAAACTATATGTACTGTAGGACAAATGGTGAGACCATATGTGAAAACTGTTTCAGTGTTGTGTGTGCTTGTTATGACATGATTTATTAGAAATATAGGAAGTCATCTGCATTTGATAATTTGAGAAATACAGTATAAATGTTCGATAATTCTGCTTTGACCTATGATATGAATAAAACTGAACAAGGTTAGTGACGAAGAGGCTTATACCTTCCTTACAAGCTGAACTGAACCATTGCAAACAGGTTGTTTGAATGCGCCTGCCCAAAACTGAAATATGTTGTGCACACAGCATTTTCAGCAGGTTTGACTAAGAGGATTGCTTGAGACATGGACCAAGCAAAAATCTGCTGGATCATCTGCGATGTTGGAAGTTCTGCTGACAGCTTTTTATGAATATATGCATCTTTTTTTGTTTGGTTGAATTCTTACAATTATGGTGGTGAAACCACCTTTTTAGTATGGCAACTAGAAGACAAAAAATGCTATTAATATCTTTTCCTCATCATTAAACTGGTAGTTTCTGTCGTTTGGAAAATTATGCTTGTCCACTCCTGAAAAACTCAGAAGACCTCGATGTTAACAAGCCAAATGAAAATCAATGGGCCTTAAGAAGTGCTTAAAGTTGAGGGTTATGTTTCTTCTTCGCAGAGGGGATTTACCCAACGGTCCTGTCTTGGAAGACAATTGTCAATAGAAAGGCGAAATGAAATGTGTCAACGTAATATCTGTCATCAAAATTTTCTGAATACACTTAAGTTTCTTGTGTATTTATTCTTTCTTATCAAGTTATTCTTTTCTCTGTGCAGGAGATGCAAAAATCCCAGCTTTGGTCCAGGGTTTTGCCTCCATAACATGGTCTTGCTGGCCAGGAAGCTACAACCAGAGGCGGATTCTGGAGTCTTGTTCTACATTGATAATGGAAATTTATGGTCTCCTGAGAAAATGGGCTAGCTTTTCTGTCTAAGGGATATGCAGTTATCGGGGAGAATTCACAAATTATTTATGCTAAACTTTCACTTCTTATGATCATTTTCAGAGGTCGTCCTGTTTATCTATCCATTGATGCTATTTGATCATATTTAGTTCCTGAGCAGTGTTATACTAGTTTTCCCCCTTTTGCTCCGTGGGTTCACATTTGGAGTTTCCTGTTTTAATTCACAAAATTACAAGCATCACTTCCTCATTTGATAACAAACCAGTGAGAAAAGAGAAATTATAATTATATTTTCATTTATCATGGCAACATACTGATCCAGGCTTTTGCCTTATTTTGGGTTGCAGGGAAAAGTACTCACTTCTTGCTTATGTTATTAGTTAAACATCTTGACCATAAAAATGTTCTTAAAAAACCCAACATGCAGCTTGATATTGTTAAGGTCACCACCTCTCTTTCTCGACATGCAAAGGTTGAGTCTTCTGTAGCAATAATTGGTGTTGTTAAGTGATGTTATCTTGTGATTGAGGAAGCATACAGTGTTCAATTGATGATGGAAATCTGGGAGCTGATATAATTAAATGGAACAAGAAATTTCAGAAACTGTGGATGAGTGCCTTGTGCAGTTGTCGCCTGGTATCTCTCATTTCCTAGCTTCTTTTTAGTAATTTTCCACATGATATTTTGTGGCTGTGAAAGCTAACCTGGAAAGCCTGGAATTAGATCTATGTTTTCTGATGCAAAAGTTTCATTTTTATTTTGGTTTTTCGGTTGTCTCCAATATCTGTTAATTCCAATTGATATAAGTTTCTAGCAGAGATAAGCCTCACATTAAATGAAATCTCCGAAATTTCTGCGAGGTGTTTTATCCAGGATTTAATGCCAAAATTAACTTCACTTTTTAAAATGTTGAGACCTCTTCACTAGAATTGTTATTTCTTTCTTTTTCTTTTTCTTTTTTCTTTTCCTGTAAAGGATGGATATAAAACTGATTTTCATTGTTGAACAGGTTGGAGAGGCAGGTTCAATTCTGGATGTTATGTCTGCAATGATGGAGAACATCTCAACTATTACTGTTGTAGCCAGAGCTACATTTGCTTCTGTTTATCGTACCACCCAAATCGTAGCATCTATACCAAATTTGTGTTACCCAAACAAGGCATGAGCACCAATTCTATTACTCCTGTTATTTTTGCATTTTTAGGCCAAATTTGCATCTGAAGTTTTGAAATTCTTATTTTCCTTTAGGCATTCTCTGAGGCTTTCTTTCATCGGTTACTCCTAGCCATGGTCCATCAAGACCATGAAACACTAGTTGGAGCTCACCCCATTTTTTCTGTTGTCCTGGTGCCCGTTTTCGGTTTGCCCTCGTCCATCTCCAATCAGCCGTAAGTCAAGGAAGGCCTCAGATCTTCCAAGGATGCTCTCAAGAACTCTCTATGTTTTCTTCCTCAGCTGCCCTTTTTGAGAAGCTGAGGAAGGATAAATCTTTCTCAAAGGAAAATATCTGCCAAGAGAACAAAGAGGATGAACTGAACAACAATAATACCGGAATTCTGAATAGGATGAAGTTGTCATTTAGTCGAGCACATAGTTTGAAAAGTTCAGCTATGCCTTTAGCAACTGATGCAAATGTCACTAGCAACTTAGACAAGCTACTATAATAGAGACCTTCTCCATTGTAGGGGTGGCTTTTCTCTGAGTTGCCCAGGAGCTATAACAGCCCCCTATTGACCTGAATCCAATGGGTTAATTTTTTTTACGTATGCTTAAATATAAATGGAAACTTGAGTTATATCAACCTAGGGTTTTATTGATTTCCATGACAGTCAAGTAGCAGGCCAGGCTCTGATTGAAAAAATGAAAAACAAAACAAAACAAAAAGCAGGCCAGGCGATGGCGGCATTACATGTGTGTTGTATGGGTAGTTTCTATGACCTGGGCGAAATTTTCCTATGACCTCCACTGACTGCTCCACAATCTGTTTTTACCATTGGTTTTATATTTGTTACATCTCAGGAGGCAGTTTCTCTGAGGCTGAGCAGCCGGCAGATTGCGCTTCTTCTTTCATCACTTTGGGCTCAGTCCCTGCAAATATGCTGGAGAACTATGAAGCAATTGCTCATACGTATAGCCTGGTATTACTATTTCTTCGAGCTAAGGTAAATATTGGAAGAATATTATCTTTTAATCTTCATAGACAAGATGGTGTTTCTCTTTTCATTGTGGCAGATTCCTTTGTCTAGAATATTGTTTTGTATTCAACACTAACACCCACCATCATAGCATGGTTATATTTCAAGCTTTAGTTGGGCTTATTCGCACTAATCTTCTAGAAAAGGACATCTTAATAGACATATTATATGTGAGTGGGGTGATAAGTTGCAGACTTACACTCAAAAACAAGAAATCCACCTCTAGATATTTCTCATCCTCATTAATGCTTTGACTTGGATTAGAAAAAAAAATCAACTGGAGGTTTGAAAAGTTTGTGCAGAATAAGAATTCAAAATCAATGGCAATTGGCACATAGAGTTTGTTAGAGATCTTAATTACCTTGAAGGAGTTGGGTTTTTCTAGTAGGTTTCTGACAACTTAGGCTGCCCCTGGGTGGATACGTTGTGACATGATACCAAATTTGTTGAAGAGAAAAAAAAAAGGGTTTTGGATTGATAAAGCTGATATGCTGACTGCTAAATGTAAACTGCTCTAAGTTTCTCTTTATATTTAGTAAGATTGATCAATTCATGAAGCAGACGTCATCTTATGGGAGCTGTTGGTTATAATTAATCTTTTGTCTGTCTAGAAAGCATTGCCATGCTTTTCATAAAATCTTTAGGCGTTCTTCAGTAATTTTCATAAACTATCTTAGTGTTGGGATCAAGCCACATGATATTTGGTATTTTTTTGTTGTTCATCACCGTGTCATTCTTCTAGTTATATATTTTATACCTAATAAACCGGGCTGCATTCAAATATGTGCTACTCATATCTTGCGAGAACTCTATCCATGAAGTTCAACTAGCATTTTTCATTGCGAAGTCTTTCTCTTATGGATGAAGGTGACTTCAATGCTATTATTTTACATAAAATCCTATTATTTCTATATGGAATAAGATTGAAACTTTTGTTAATTCACGTTGGTTTTGAAACACTTGATCATCCCAAAGAGAAAGTAATTATTGTAGAGTTCAATAATATCTTCATGTGTGATTGTAGCTACTTTATGATGTAATATTTTCATTTCATGAACCATTTTCTCCTGAAAAGTAATGATGATATATCTTCTAAGAAGGGAAAAGGAGATATAGAGGCTTTCATTCCAAAAGCTGGAGAGATCATGTGTTGGAATGACTGAAGTCAGTTGCATTAGTCTGGATCTTAAGCTCAACCACCCATCCTTTTCAACACCCTATACACATAATAAATGAGCAACTCATAGCTAGTATAAAGGATTTTGTGGCTTGTGCCAGGTGGAAATTACTATGTAATACTTGATAACATTATGTCTACTTGAGTTGTTTCTTCTGTTTTGATAAGCATTTTTTAAAATAGTTTTTTCTTTGAAAGGGAAAAAAATGCTTATTTTTTAAATCTTATATCTGGATATGAACACTGGGTCATTATTCTTAGATTATATTGACTTCTTAGTGGTAGAATTTAAATTAAAGCATAAAATAATTCAGTAATCAAAGTTCCATTTCAAAGGTATTCCCATAGTCTTGATTTCACTTTCAAGGAATTTTAAGGTAGTCTTGAAAGTCTATTATTATCAAGTTGGATGAGTTATAGGGATGCATAGATATAGATAGAATGATAAATATAGGGAGAGAGAAGGAGGCCAGTGATCGATAGAGAGGGAGAGAGAGTGTTTGTTTTTACATTAAGGATACATTTTTCTTTTCAGGGGTAAGCTTGCCTACTAAAATGATGTAATGAGCTAGTCATCTTGTCATATGTCAGTAATGGTCATGTCCACTCTCCAGTTCAATATATTATTCCATTTATTTTTCAGGGCCTTTGGTACCAGCACTTCACAGATCCCTCTTTACCTTGGCAATATCCATGATTATCTTTTCCTCAAAGGCCTACAATATCCTTCCTCTTGTTCCTTGTCCTAAGGCTGCACTTTTGGACAAAATGGTACATCACTCATTGGTTTCCTGATAGCACTTGTTCACATTGTATATCACTTTAGTGAGGAGGGCCTGGGCTTCAGTTTCCTTTTTGTTTGTAAGCTCAAATGTGACTGGTGGCATAAAAGCAACCAATAGCTCTTGGGTGGAATCTGATAATTATGGTTTCTTTCGAGAGATTCATGCTAACTTATCATTTTTTTTTATTAAATTTCAAATTTCCTTCAATATTTTGCTTCATTCCTGTTGCAGGTTGATCCATTTTTGCACTTGGTTCAAGATGGTAAATTGCAGGCTGTTAACCCTGGATCTGTCAGTGCTTCAAAGGCTTATGGATCTAAAGAGGATGATGAATGTGCTCTAAAAGCTCTTTCACAAATAAAAATTGCTGAGGAACATGCTAGGGAATCATTTGCTACCATAATTGTGCAGAGTTTGGAAAACCTGTCAGAGGTAAAAAAAGTGAAAATTATTTATCTTTTTTAAATAAAGAAGCTAGAGACATTAATTTAACTTCATGCCTAATCATCTAAATGATGACTTGGGGTGCTGTTTGTACAAGTCTGAAACACATCTATATTAAGAACAATTAGTGCTTGGTGTAATACCTGAAGATGTATGTCCATTGGGAGCCCAAATGTTGGTGGATGCTACACGACTTGATTTCAAATCTAATGAATCTCCTGTGGAGGTAATTGCACCAGATTTTAAAATTTTCCAGTACCCTTAGGAGTTGGGACTAAGTGTTATTATTGTTATTATGCAGGCTGCTGTGATTTCTGCAACAGATGATGATACCTTTCTAGATTTGTATGACAGTCAAACCAAACATGATTTGCAGTTGTCTGTGCAGAACCCCAATCTTTTGGGCATTAATCAACTTCTGGAATCAGTATGTTATCTGCTCTACATTACATTTCTTCATTGACATTGCTTTTGATAAGGAAATGTGGAATAATCTGAGGATGGGATGGGGGTTGAGAGAGTTAGGTTTAGGCATGGTTTGTGGTTCTTTAGTTCAGTTATTGAGGAGAACATGGGATTGACGATCAGTGCTCTGTTCTAGTTCTAAGCTGGTATATGGATACAATTTTGCTCCAAAATTGATGTCCACACTGCTCTAACTCACCTAAACATGCAGCATAATAGGCCCTGGACAGGTCCCTATTTATGGAACAATTTCTTAAGCCTCATTTTTGTCCAACTAAGTTCTGGCTTATGCTTGTTGGACATAAGTGGCACAAGGCAACATTAATTATTCCTTTTATTAATTAATACATAAAAGAAGTGATTGTAAAGAAACTGCTAAATAATGGTATCATGAAAAAAGGCCTTTTTTTTTTAGTTGAAATGTATGTCAAGGGGTCTAATGATAATAACTAGAAGAAATATGGGTGTGTTTTTTTTTTTTTTATTAGAAAAATATACTCTATATATATGCACTGATGCAGCCCTCACTTGCTTCTTGATGTCAAAAGCAAGTTTTCGCCGACTCATGGAGGGCTTCCTTTTTGCTTGTCATCCATTTAAGCGCCGATCTGCGAGGTGTTTCCTAGGTGTTCTTCTGTCTCAAGTCTCGCAGACCATTTGATAATATGTTGTATTGTAGTTTTATCGTACACATTAGACTGGCATAAGTTGCATACATTTTCATGCAATCAAATTTTCTTACATTTTCAGCAATCAAATTTTCTTTTATATGTGATTGTCACTACCGTCATTGAAGAATGACGTTTGGCATTAACAAATTTTTGAAGTGGGATATTAGGTACTTCTTAATCTCTTAAACTAAAACTTTTTAAACAAACAGGCGTTTATAGTATGGCTTGATGCATGCAGGTCTTGAAGACAGCGCATGAAGTTGGACGATTCTGTCTCAACTGCTCAGGATGTCTTACAAGGAAATGACCGGTCACTGTGAAGCACTTCTGATGGGAAAGCAGAAGAAGATTTCTAATCTGTTAAGCACCGAACAAAAACCAGGAAGTTTTATGAACTTCTCTTCTCAAAATCAAGATGATCATGAGGCTAAGAAGATGATCACTCATGGCTACGATGTCAGTTTCCAAGGTCCATTTCATTGCTGTAGTACACTTCAACATGCTTGACTCTATTCATTCACACATTTTTTTATCTGTATTCATGCATTGCTCTCTTTAATTGCAATTAGTCCATTTCTTTATATGTCATTTATTCATGCTTCTAATATAATAAAAGACTCAAAAGAAATGTTTTGGAAAGCAGTTGTCGTGAATGTTTTTGAAAATGTTTCAAACAATAGTTTTCTTTAGTGTTTGGGAACCTAAAATATTTATATGTTTTATTTGTATAATTATTTTTAGATACTATCTTTAGAAAACAAGTTGTGTTTTTTTATTTTTTAAATTTTGAAAACTAAAAGAATATTTTGAAAAACAGTTACAATCAGGCCTGAAGTTAGTTTTTCAAAGAAATTAAGGATAAATGATGCCCTATTGTGCCTTAATGGTCCATGTGGTTGGGTGATTATTTCCTTTTTCTAAAACAACAATATCAGAATGCATGGCTAATCTGTTTTCCTGAAGCAATCCCATTTTTGTGAGAATTTCCAGCTTTGCTTCCTCTTAAGAAGATGGGATTTTATGTGTAATAGAAATTACCTATATTTTATCATTGTGACGAAGGTAATTGTAGACTACTACAGGCTTGGAATATTTTTCCTATTTTATTGGATTCATACAATTGTATCCATTTAATGTATCACACAAAGATAACAATAGTATGGGCCACCGCCATTTTTTTGTTAAATTTGATACGAATGGGCATTTGTGAAGGCGTTATTAAAAGTAATATGGCTCGAATTTAATCACCATATAGTCGGAAAGGGCCTTAAAGGGTAGTACTCTTCCCTTATGCGATTAAAGAAATCTCCGATCTTATACCTATATGTTCGGTGGTTTATGAAATTTCTGAATTTTGGTTCTTAATCTAACAAGTATTTTTATGAGGGACATATGATTAGGTAAACTTACCCTCACACACAAAAACAAGATTTTAAGATGTACAATAGACATTCGCTGAGGCTTGGCTCAAGTGGTAAATGGGTGGGATGGGCTTACGGGTGAATTAGGATCGAATTCTTGTAAGAATAAAGTATGCAAAAATGAATAAAAGTAAAAAAAAAAAAAAAAATTACAATTGAGGGTTTTTTTTACTTGTATCGACACTTTGTAAAAACAATTCTTTAAAACTACAATTTTTATCACAATGATACAGAAAACTTGAATTCATACTAAAAACTATGAATTAAACTTATATTAAAGGTGTTTATTTAAGAGACATTTTATAAATTTTAAATCATTTTACTTTACATATTAAAAAATAGAATTTATGTTAATAATGTATCTGAATGCATAATTTTAACCACTCTATAAATTAAATTTATATATATATATATATATATATATATATATATATATATATATATATATATATATATATATATATATTGAAACTATAAATTAAATTTATATTAAGAATATCTTTTGAGAAGATACAAGCAATGGAGTGAAAATTATGAAATATATTTTTTCACAAAACACATTTGACATAAATTTAATTTTATAGGATTATCATCAATGTTTTAAAAATCGGACTAGACAGTTGGGCGGTCGCCGATATGGCTTAGGTTCGATTCGAGGTGAAAACCCCGTTTTCTTTGAATTGGTGGTGACCGTCGGCGGCGACCGGCGATTGAGCCGGTGGCCGTGATTGAGCCGATTAAACCCGGTGAAATATATTTATAATTATTTTTATTTTTAATAATATATTAATTATATATTTATGGCGTCGTCGGTTGTCGCGATTCGATCGTCGATTCAACAGTGAGCAAATGCTTAGGTAATTTTTCGGATTCAGTCATCGATTCGATTTTTAAAACATTGCCCAAATGGTATAACATGTTGCACATCAAACAAATAAAAAAATCTTATATTTTCACATCTTTAAAAAATTGTTAGGATAAAGTTCATTTCAAAATTTACTTAAATAAAACCTTGAAGAGTTAGCTCAATTGATCCGGCCTTAAGTTTGCTTTCTAATGATCACCAGTTTGAGTCTTTTACGATTATTAAAGGATTTACCCATATGTTAATTTTAGAGTCTCACGGAATTAGTTAAAGTGCAAAAATACTGACCGAACATCCATAATTATAAAAAAAATTATTTAAATAATTTTCCTTAAATTATGATGAGGAAACTAATAGGTATGTACCTTACTCATATGACATGATTGAAAGAAGCAATGTTTTAAAAATTGGATCGAGCTAGCCGATCAAACCAGGTTGGGCCGTGAGCAGATAACAAATCGATTAAGGTTGAACAAGTTTTTCTTTGATCGTTGGTTTAGCCGTCTGGCCAGAGTGGTTTTAATCGGTTGGGCAGACGGTTTAACTGATGAATTGATGGTTGAGCGGAGTTGAGCGTCCAGGCATATATTTATAATTATTTTTATCTTTAATAATATATTAATTATCTATTTATGACGTTATCGATTCAACCAAGGTTTGACCATCGATTCAACCACGGTTTGACGTTCGGTTCGACCAGTGAACCGTGAACCGATAACTTTTTTGGTTCAGTCATCGGTCCGATTTTTAAAACATTGGAAATGGTACAACATGTTGCATTAAACAAATAAAAAAAAATGTTATATTTTCATATCTTTAAAAAAAAATTGGTAGGCTTTGAATAAAAAATTTAATTTTCAAAATTTACTTAAATAAAACCTTAAGGAATAGCTCAATTGATCAGGCGTAGTTACTTTGTGATCAGCGGGTTTAAGTCTCTTATGATTATTAAAGGATTTACCCAGCTGTTAATTCTAGGGTCTTACGGAATTAGTTAAAGTGCACAAAAACTGATCGAATATCCATAATTATAAAAAAAAAATTGCTTGAATAATTTTCCTTAACTCATGAAGAGAAAACTCATAGGAATGTACCTTACTCATGTAATATTATTGAAATAACTAAATGGTACAACATGTTAGCAAATGCATTCTGTACAACTTTTGGCTTGTGTGAGACACTGAGCCTCTTAGGCCGACGCCTACATCTTGCCAGCGATTACTGCCCGAAGCGAGGCGTATGGGGCGGCTCTCGAGCTCGTATTTTATTAGCTCTTTAAAATCTGAGGGAAATTTCTTTTAAAGGCTCCTTGCATCTCGGGATGCTCAGTATACATATAGGATCCAGCTCACAATGCCTAGCTAAAAGGGCACGGAGGCCCTTTATATTACAAATTTGACTAAGAGTCCTACTCTAACTCATCAAATAAATAAATAAATAAATCTTATATTTTCACATCTTTAAAAAAATTTGTTAGGCTTTAAATAAAAAAATTAATTTTTAAAATTTACTTAAATAAAACCTTGAGGATCAGTTCAATTGATCCGGCTTTAAGTTTGCTTTCCAATGATCACCAGTTCAAGTTTCTTACAATTATTGAAAGATTTGCCCACATTTACTAATTTCAGGTCATACAAGCGTCAGTATCATAATTAAAAAAAAATTATTAAATAATTATAAATTAGGAAGTTATAAGATATGTACCTTACTTATATGACATTAATGAAATAAGCAATGTTTTAAATATCGGTCGGATCAGCAGGTTGGCCGGTTAGGCCAAATAATCGATAACAAAAGCTTAGGTCAAATTCAAGGTCAGAAAACCATTTTCTTTTTTGAGCTAATGGTTGACGTTGAATCTAATGATTTGACCGTTGGCCAGAAGCTGATTGAGCCGTCCAGGCAGGTGGTTGAATAGGTGAGTCTCTTATAAGGTATTTTTATTTTAATAATATATTAGTATCTATTTATGATGTCATTGGTTTTAACCATAGTTAAATGATCAATTCAAACCCAGGTGAGCTGTGAGCCCAGGTAAGCTTTTTAGGTTGAGTCGTGGAATTAGATTTTTAAAACATTGGAAGTAGTCTGACATGTTGCATCAAACAAATAAAATACTTATATTTTCATATCTTTATAAAAAATTGTTAGACTTTGAATAAAAAAGTCAATTTTCAAATTTATTTAAATAAAACCTTGTGGGATAACTTAATTGATTCGGTCTTAAAGTTTGCCAATTATCACTAGTTCAAGTCTTTTACGATTATTGAAAAGTTGCCCAGATGATTCATTTGATGTCTCAGATTGATTAAAGTGCTAAAAACTAATTAAACATCCATAATTAAAAAAAAATACTTAAATAATTTTCCTTAAATTATGAGAAGAAAACTCTATAGAATATCTTATTCATATGACATGATTGAAAGAATCAATGTTTTAAAAATCGGATCGGATCGACCAGGTCATTGGTTGGGCCAGGTGAATTAGTAGCTAAAATCGTCAGGTCCAAAGGTAGCTGTTTTCTTTTAGCAATTGGTAGAAGCCGTTGAGCCTGGTCGAGCCGCGGCTGAGCAAGTCAAATCTTTTTATAATTATTTTACATTTTAGTAATAAATTAATTATTTATTTGTGGCGTCTGGTTCAAACAAAGAGGTTCGATCGTCGGTTCCAGCGTTGAACCATGAGTAGAGTAACTTTCGATTTAGTCATCGGTTTGATTTTTAAAACGGCCCAAAGTAGTGCAAACATATTGCATCAAACAAATAAAAAAAAAAAACTTATATTTTCACATCTTTAAAAAAAAAAATTGTTAGGCTTTGAATAAAAAAGTTAATTTTCAAAATTTAATTAAATAAAACTAGCAGTAGCTCAATTTGTATCCATTAGCCAAGTTAACTTTTGATCATGATTTAAGACTCTTATATGATTATTGAAGGATTTACAAATTTTAATTTCGGGATCTTACGAATTAGTTAAAATGCACAAAAGCGGCCGAATATCATAATTATAAAAAAAATTACTTAATAATTTTCCTTAAATTATGAGGAGGAAAATCATAGATGTATTTTACTCATATGAAGCATGATTGAAAAACGATATTAAGAAAATCGAATCGATTAATTGATTGAGCGTTTGGGCGAGCCGATATAACAAATCGAATTTAGTTGAAATTGAAAACCATTTTCTTTGAAGCTGGTCGAACACTACGATTAGATCCCGGTCGACCCGACGAGTTGAAGCTGGTCGAACTTGATTGAGCCCCAGTCAAATCATTTATAATTATTTTTTATTTTTAATAATATATTAATTATCTATTTATGACTTCCTTGGTTCAACGAGTTCGATCGTCAGTTCCCGACTAATGAGCCTTGTAGTGAGCCAGAGTAAATTTTCCAGTTGATCCTTGGATCCAGTTTTTAAAACATTAGAAAAGTATTAATGATTAAAGAAAAACTATCAAATTAAATAGGTTCTAGTAAATCCTCATAAAAGAAAGTTAAAACCTGAAGTAAAATTCTTCAATCTTTCTACCTAAGCTCAATTTCACTTGCTTTTTAACTCTAATTAATACATTATGACAGTTGAAGACTAAAGGCGCTAATCCATGATGATGTAAATATTAATTAATATCCAAAAAAATTAAAATTGAGAGTAATGAACAATGTTTTAAAATCGAACACACGGTCCTGGCCGTCAGAAACGGGTTTCAAGCCGTGAACAAGTAATAAACCGGTCTAGTTCAAAGGTTAAAACCGTTTTTCTTTGAACTAGTGGTCGAACTGACAGTTGAACTAGTCAAATCCATTTATAATTATTTTTATTTTTAATAATATATTAATTATCTATTTATGACGTCATCGATTCAACTACGATTCGATTGTCGGTTCAACCAATGAAGCGTGAACCGGTAACTAGTAACTTTTCTAGTTCAATTATCGATACGATTTTTAAAACATTGGTAATGAATATGGTATTACAGTGACTATCATTGCAAGTAATATAATTTAATCTAAAAAAATATCGGTAATCAACAAGTCTTATGCTCTCAAAAAAAAAAACAAGTCATTTAGTTTTTAGCAGCCTAACTAACACGCAATGATTTCTTTTCCAAAATTTTAAATCTATTTATATTTTAATTAGCTAAACCCTTTTCCGTCTTCATTAATTATATCCATAATTGTTTAATAAACGATTAAAGTAAAAAAAAAAATAATCAAAAGTATGTTCAAAACATGGGTTTAATCCATGTAGAATACATCAATTCTGATAAATTATATGCGTTCTTGCTCCAAAACTCAACTTCATATGAATGATATTTCCCCGTATCAAGAGAGTAGAACACCATGTGGTTGTCTTGAAACTTTGGAAAATAAATCTTACTACTCACCCCTCTAAAACTTGTTGTATCTGCCCATAATCCATTATTACTAAGATATAATGTCTTATTACCCAAATCTAACACTTTTATCCAATCCATCGTAAATGAGTGAAGTTTGTACATGCGAATTCATCCTCCTTCACCACTGACTGCAACCACTAATATCTGCCCATCATTTTCAACCATGAAAACTTGATGAGCTTTTGATTTACATGAAAATAATCTTTCACAATTTCTAAATGTCTTGCTTGAGGATTTTGGGATCAAATATTGCAACATGTCCATTGAAATCCAAGCACAAGCATTGCTCATTGTAAAAAATTGGATTATATTCAGACATAAAGAAATTCTTACCACTTCTAGTAAAGTCAATCTCCTTGATGATGATCCAATAATTTTCTCCTGGCTTAGTCAAGCATATTTACTAATTTACTAATTGAGAAAGAAGTTGATGGTAAATTAGGAAGGTCAATTCTCACATTTGTAAAAAGGTTAAAGAAAAAAAAAAAAACTTAAATCAATGCCTAATGATGCTCCCATAAGTAACCAACCAAAATTGGAACATAAGATTTTAAGCATCGGAGATTGTTGGATGGACATATAGTAAGTATTGTATATGAGATTGAAAAGGTAATATCGATCAACTATTAAAAAAATGAGGGGAGCTCGATGTTGATTATGAAAATGTGTGACAGAATTCCACGATTTACATGTAGCACGAAAAGTAATATGATCTTTACAGAGTAAATGAGACAGGATCATACATGCAAGTTCTAATGGAATCTTGGACCATAAGCTCGACTTTTCTTATGAGGTATCAAATGATTTCACAAATTTAGATATTTATTTTTCCATTGACTTTTATTATTATGTACCTAAGAAAAGAGAAAAATAAAATAAAATAATTCTGATCAAAAAATTAGGATTTGTTTGTTTTTTTAATATAAATTTTAGAGAACTAAGTACTGTTTTGATAAAATGAAAAAAAGTACGTCTTGAGAAAATAAGTGTTGAAAAATTAAGTCTTGAATTTCGCAAGTATTGAATCCTATCTTGTAAAAGCATTTGATAAATTCTGCTTGATTGAATGCGAAGATAAATATATTGTTTTGTCTTGTAAATCTTTGAATCTTTTGAAAATTATGTATTTTACATATTTACCCTTATTATCATTAAATTACATATTATCCAAAATAAATAGAGTTTCTAATAATATTTTATTTTCACTACAATTATTAATTATTGTAAATAACATGTTTAAAAAATATGTAAAAAATATTTATTCTAATAATATTATAAAAAAAAAAGACATAATATGTTTAAAAATAACCAATATAATCTAAACTTTTTAAAACTATCCAAACTATTAAGAATATTGCAAATATTATATAATTTATAAGGGTTTTTTGGTCAAATTTATTTTCATTTTAAATTTTTTTTGTTGGCCATATTCTACATTCCACGTTAAGTAGGTCTTTACCTACTTATAATTTTCAACAGTTTTTCATTTAAAATTTTCAATTAAGAGATTTCTAAAATTTAGTTATCAAACATATTGAAAAATTAAAACCATTGTACAATTTTCATTTTGATAGTTAAGCATTGATAGTTTATCGAAACAAGGGGCTTCTTTATGGCTTTCATAATTTTTGTGAAATCCAAAACAATTTAAAAGTAATAAGAAAACAACATAAAAATTACCAAAAATTTTATATCACACTATCACTATTCTTTGATACCATGTACGTCTAGAAAAAAATCATAAAGAACATAAAATAGAATTCCAAATGTACCTAACAAAAATAAAAAAAGACTAAGTTACCATCACCTTGATAGTAAATAAATAAAATCATTCTATTTGTTTTTTAAGAGTTTTTGCATATCAAGTTGTAGTATTTTATCTTTACAAGTATTCAAACTTGAATCTCCTAACCCATTTTCATCCTTTTCTATTTGAGTCATGCCTCAATGACACAGTTTTCCACTTTAATATATTATATTTTTAAGATACAATATAGAAAAATGGTCAATAATGACACTTTTAGGTGTCAAAAAATGTAACATGACACTTCCTTAATGTGTCATATTTGTCTATAAAGAAATGGATAAGAACTTAACCATTACACTTTTAAAATCTTTAACTAATTTTGGTCTTATTTATGTGTCATTTTCCAAAAATATGACATTCTTTGAATGTCATTAATTTTAAAAAGTCTCATTAATGCCCATTAATGTATTTTTAAAAGTAATGTTGTTTATATTTTATATTGACACTTTAAAAAGCGTCATTTTTATACATTTATGATGACATTTGCAAAGAGGTAATCAAGGCTTGTGAAAAATTATTTGTTTATTTTACTCATTTGAAGTCATATTATAATGTTTAATAATATAGAAAATATGTTTCAATATGATCTATTATATATAATTTTCATTTGACTTTTCATATAATTCAAAGTAATTACCACCAATTTAAAATGGAATTCAATATCAATAATTACATCTTTGAAAAAATTTGAATAACTCTTCATCAATCTTCCCAATAAATCTATATTTTCAACTCAATAAAGAACAAGTACCACTACTTGCTTAGTGTGTCAAGTTCTTAATAAGTGAGTGCAGTGTTTTGTGAAATAAAGCCACAGTGAAACTAAAACCGTACTGGAAACTCTTTTGCACTTCTTCAGGTTAACATTCATTATGAAGACAATGCAGTCCAATTTTAGCATATTATATAATTATAGTGTATTTCCTGCATTATATACTTATATAATTGATCTCTTTCTTAATTTGTGTTGGTTTACAACAAAATAGAATTATTAGATTCTGGAAAGTTTGTTTTATGCAAGTCTTTAACATTTTTTAGTAGAAAATATGATTACAGTTTCTATTATAAAATAAAATAATTAAAAAAAATATTCAATCTTACTAAATTCTTCTCTCTTTGTGTTTGTTTCTAACTCAAAATAGAATTATTAAATTTTGGAGAGTTCGTTTCTTTTTTTTTTAAGTCTTTAACATTTTTTTAGTAGAAATAAATTACAATAATTTATTATCCAGATTTGATAAAAAGAAAAAAAAAACTCTAGCTGTCTTTCTCTTAATTTTCTTTTTTAACCACTCATTTTTGGTTAAGGAGGCACAAGTGTGTCTGATACTTGGTTTGAAATCATGCTCTACGTATTTTATATCGATTTGTTTAACTAAAAAAATGGTTATTCATTGTAGATGCGTGTGAAACTTTAATTAAATTTATTATCTTCATTAAATTTAGTATTGTTTCCTTCATATGATTTAATTGAATTTGTATTTATGTGTATTGATAGTTTAAACCAATAAAATTATTTTTATTTAAAGAAATAAGTTACAAGTTTTATTTAAAAATAATAATATTAAAAAAATCAATAGTACTAAATAATAGTTGGATGACAATATGTGTAAAAGAAAACTGTTAATCTTAAAATTATTATCCAATTCTTGTGCCGAAATTTTGTTTTACAAGAAAAGAAATAACTGTTTCATTTCTAATGGTATTCTCCGTTATTGTAATTTGTCTTCGGGCGATGGAAGGACTTTTTCACTTGATGACTTCTAATGGTATTTCTTTTAAAATTTACTATAATTTTGTCCTTATAGAAAGTATCATATTTTTAACATCAATGTAATGGTTTTAAGTCCTTCGATCATCATATTCAATTATGAACTACTTGAAAAGGAGCGATTTTTTTCAAAAAATGTTCGTGACAAAATTGATGAATCTTATGACATCTTATACTTTAAAATATTAATAAAATCGAAAACAAAAATTACTTTTTGTTGTTACAACCAATACAGAAAAAAATTATGATCTGTAAACATTAATAGTGATATTAAAATAATTTAAATTTCTCTACTCTTTTGCATTTTATTCTCTCCTTTCTCTTTTACTACGTGCATACCCATATTTTTAAGAAACGATATTTATATCATATCAAATTGGTAATTGACTTGGTAATTAGCAAATGCAGATTTCAGCCTCCAATACCATCCCGACTTCTCTCCTCATTTTCTTGAAAAAAAAAAAAAAAAAATCTAATCTGTTTTTCACCCTGGAGTGTATTTTTATCTTTTTTTGTTATCTGAGGTGAATGTGTATATTCTAATAAAGTAGTGAAGAGATAAGGGAATTTCTCCGGTGAGAACGTAATTTGTGATTTGTAGCGTAATTTGGTTTTGGTTATATTCGATTCAAGGTATATAGTGTGACTTTGAAAGAAAAATTGAAAAAAATATGACTACGTTATGGTAACCTAAGGATTGGGGGCGTTCGGGTTTTCAATGAAATTATTATACTAGGGATTATTCTCTATTTATTTGTGAACTTTTGTAATCTCTCTAAAATTATGAGTGGCTTTATGTCATATACGCATAGTTTTTACCATGAGTTTTCCTCAAAGTGGTGTTTTTCTTTATTTGTGTTTTCTTTATTGTGTCATTGATCATGACATCATTTGTGGTTAGGCTTGCTAGAGTGGCACGAAATGTGCGAAAGCGATTTCTTTTAATCCTAGTCAGTTGATCTCGTCCGCAATTTCGGCTCTTCGATTTGGATATCCTTCATATTTCATCAATGTTTTTCTCGATTGCCAGTTGTTCCTTCTCTCTTTACCATTATCGTTTTCATTTTGCCTTTAGTTTCTGTACTATTGATGGATGGACTTGTTTGGACTTGTGCAAACATTTTTTCCATTTGGAACTCCACATAAAAAAGAGCGATTGTGAAAAAATTTATGTTCTTTTTAAAGTCAAATGGTTGAAAGATGAACTAATTGATTTTCTAAAATATATGCAAAATATTTAACGAATTAGGTCTTTATTCCCTAGTATATCAAGAACTCTTTGAAATCGCTCATACTTAAGCGGAATTGGTCAAAGAATCCGGCTCATGGTTCTTGAAACTTGTAGATTGTTAATATACAACTGTTTGGACTTGATTTTGGTTTATGAATATGTTGCATCAAATATGATGTATTTCAATCCATATTAACAAACTTTCATCGGGTCCACATGGAACGTTGGTAAGAGACATGATATGAAATTACTTATTCTATTAGAAAATTGGCCCCAAATGTTATGTACTATCAAAACATTTGGTATACTGAATGAGCATCATCGTTTTTATGATTGAATCTTCTGTGCATGCGAGAATGCTTACTTGGTACTACCATAACAAACAGTTGTCTAAAACCCTATATAAAATGTATAATAAGATTTCATTCTATTTATAGGTTGTAATTGTACCTACCATAACATATCGGTACTATCATAACATATTGGAGGTACTATAGTAAGCAGAATTATTTAAAACCTCATACAAATGAGACAATGAGTTGTTATTTTGTAAACATGGATTGTAATGGGGCAACAATTGTTATTGGTGTAAAGGTCACTAGTTAGTATCTTTTGAATTGGTACTGCCGCAGCAGGGCGAGGTACTACCATAACATACCATAGGTACTATACTACCATATTAAGGTGATAAATCTATTATAATGGACTGTGTGGATTGTTATTCCATAACATACCATAGTGCTATGCACCATATTAAAATTGTTAGTCTTACCAATGGATTGTACGGTTGATATTTCATGTGTATGGATTATGCTGGTGAGATGTGGTAACAATTTTTGTAATAGGCTACTACCATAACATATTAATCTTTCATCACATATATTGATTGTGCTGCCCAGCACTATCCTGCTACTTTAGTTATATTGGAAAGACATTCTAAATTCATTTTATTTTGAATTTTTTCTTCAATTTCTTTCATTCCTTTTTTTATTTTTAGAATCAGTATATTTGTATTAAAAAAAGTTTGAAATAATGTATTTCCTGTTTGATAATTTATAGTTTTTTGAATAATGAATTTTTAGTTAGAGTTATAATAAAATGCCAATGAAGATATTTCATGCTGCCAAAATCTGTATTTTTTAAATTAAAAAAAAGAAAAAAAAACAAGCATTCAAAACCTAACTAAGGAAGTATGTCTTAAAATTATCTTATAAATAATTTAATTTTGTAAGACCCAGAAATTTAATTTATGGAAAAATGGCAAAATCGTAATTTGGTTCTGAAATTGTAATTTAGGTTAAAAATCAGGAAATTTATTCTACAGATCTCGGATGATGAAGCAGTTCACCGTTGGAATCGTCTCCTTGAAATCTAATTGCTTACGTAAATTTCGTCGAATTTGAGATGGTCGAAATTTACCGTTTTCGATCGGTTCGGGTCTTTATGTAAAGCGATTTCGATGCAATGAAAGTCACATATAACACGTGTCTTTCATGTGTCGTAAATTGGTATGAGTAAGAAATGATGAAAATGGATAAGTGAGATAGTGTAGGAATGTGAAGTGGGAAAGAGGACATACTTGGGTATTAATGGAATTGTTTAAGTTGGAAAAAGACAAATTAGTGAATAGTACTGCTCTGGCTGAGTGAAAAGGGGGCAGATGCAGGGGACGGTTTGGGAGGCAGAAACGTAAAAATGGAGGTTAGAGAGAGAAGGGCTGCTCATTCTCTACAGAAATCTGGCGATCGATGGTGATGATCGCCCGGGACAAGAGCTATCTCTGTGGACATTCTGACGTGAATGGCGGATTTGAGGTTTAATGGCTTCGCTATAAGGTGGGGTTTAACCACTCTTGGGTTTACCAACTTTATTTAAGTGTTTTGATGTTTCGAGTTGGTTTGAAAGGGCGCTTGAGGGGCCGTTTGATCGATCCCAAAACATGGACGAATTAGTGAAATTTTTGACCATTTTTGGTCGGGTTCGTGGCTGTTGGGGAGACTGATTTGGGTGTTTATATGATAATTTATGGAATAAATTATGCTTTGATAATGTATAAAGAAATGGCGTGAAACCGGGTTCATAAAGTGAACCTACAGTTGATGAATTTTCTAGGGAATAGTAGCGAGGTTTCACTATTCCAGGAATAGTGTTCTAAAAAATAATTTTGTGAATTAATATGTTTAATTAAGTAAATTAATTATAATTCTTTCCGTGTTTGATGTTAATCAAGTGAGCTAATTTTGATGTGATGAAATGCGTAATTACATAATGATTGTGTGATTTATATTATTTGAATATATGCTTGGTGATGTCTTTATTATTATTATAATAGGTTAATGAAATTGTATCTTATTAAGTTTCTTCTTATTTTAGGACTAACCACACAGAGATAGGAGTGAGTGCGTGAAGTTAGTTCTTAAGAACTTTTCGAAGGGTAGACTAATGATGTAAAATATCATGGGAGGTTTGTCTAAAAATAATAATAATGATCGGAGGGTAGTCCATACTAAAAATATCGATGATCGGAGGCAGCGTTCAGCTGTGAGAGATTAGTATATAAAAATATCAATCGTCGGCAGCCCAGTTGATATACATCGGAGGGTAGTCGGCTAAATGCGTCTTAGAGCGGTCAACTGCTTTGGAATCGGGAAGGGTGAGCGCGAATATAAACAAATCTTTGTTTGAAATTGGTTTTCATACGTGGCAGGCAGAGTGTGAGAGAGTCGGTGGCTAGTGCGAGATGATCAGTTAGGCGTTCAGTAGGATCATTACATTTGCTTGAATGTGTTATTTTAGACATTGCAACACTTAGGTGGAGAGTAGCCCACTTGCGGTTATTCCACTCTTGGCGTTAGCTCCACCCGCCATGAAGATCTTTATTTTCACCAGTGGGGCGTCTGAAGGCGACTAAATCTGAGTGAGTTTGTGAAAATAGGGTTATGGCTTTGATGATTTATAAATGTTAAATTACAATTTTAATATATGTGTTGTATAAAGTAAAACATTTGAGCTAGAGCTTTATTGGATATAGTTAGTTGCAGTTGTGTGTTTTATGGGTATTGTTTATGGGCCAAAGTGGCCGTTTTACTCATGTTGTGATTATATTGGGCCCTTTGGGACGGTTTAATCTGAGTGTTGTATTGGGTAGCTCCCCGTATGAGACTGGTAAATTTGTTGAAAAAATGTCGGGTCACCGCGTTTAGTATTCCGTGAGTTGACGGGTAGTCAACGGACCCTCGGGGATTGGGGCGTCACAAATTTATTTCATTTTAAAAATAAAATATATTGTTTATAGTACGCAAACTTGTGTTCCCAAAAACACAAGTTTTATATTTTATCTTGTAAAATATTTTATTTTAAATTAAAATCTTCATATTGGCTTTGCATCTTTTTAGTAGAAACTAGGTTAATTGGCGATTTTGAAGCTATTTATAGGAGGCCCGCTAAGAAACCAATAGTAGTATAAAAACTGAGTCCCCTCTTTTGCGTAGAATAAGTTTTCTATTGAGTCACCATAGACATTAATGCGGATCATGAGAGGAAGGCTTAGGTGGCGTTTGTTTTTTAACAACTTTTTAGCTTTATTATCTTGAATAATATTAATAGCATTAAATTATTAAGTTGTTTGTTTTAACGTTGGGTGAGTGAGTAGAGATGGCAATGAAATTTGATTATTTGAGGTTCAGCCCCACCTCACTCTTAATGAGACGGGTTTGGTTTAACTGTAATATGATTTTTAGTGGGTTTGAGTTTATTTTCTCAAATCAGAGGCAGTGAACAGGTTTGAAGTATTATTTATCCCAAGTCTTGCACTTGATTATATTTAAAAATATTTTATTGTTATTTTTATTTTATACTTTAATATAAATAATAATAATAATAATTAAAAATTTTAATAAATAATTTATAAAATTCATAATATTTTATTTTTATGAAATATTAATTTTAATATAATAAAAATAAAAAGGCAAATATAAAAAAATTAAAAATTAAAAATAAATACAAAAATCAAATGTAAAATGGGAGGGTTTGAGAATTTTCCTATCCCCACCCGATCGCGTTTAATTTTTTAAATGAGACAGGTTTGGGAATTGAAAAAATAAGCAATGGTCGAGATGAAATGCCGAATCCCAAATATTTTTCCCGTTATCAATACTAATAGTGAGTGTTGCTATCCCTTCTCCTTGTTGACCAATTATGGAGTTTTTTTTATTTTGGTGAAAAATAACTTTTTCTAAATAGAAAAAGTTAAATGTTTTTCGATTTTATTCGAGAATTTTTTAAAAAATTTAAGCGATAAGTCGTGAAAATTTTAAAAAGCAAAAGCAGCCAATCGCAAAAAGCGATTGGAAAAACAGCATTAAGTCAAAATAAACAGCCCATAGTTTGTAATCTATTATGATAATCAATTATTTATGATGACTCAAACAGCATGTATGTTATTCATTATAATTTTCTATGATTGTCGGTATCAACTTTATTCATGTAAATGATAGAATTATATTACATATTAGTATCAAGCTGGAGTTTACATGATTCAAGATCTATAATTGAAAATTGAAAATAAAATTTTTATTTTTACATTTTGGAGCTGAATATGTGATCCATGCTTGTGCATCGATTTTTGTTTCATTTGATTGTGAAACACTAGGCCTTTTGTTCCTTTTGTTATAAGCTTCAAATCGATATATTATATGTGCAATTTCGTTAGGTAAATTGGAAGTAATTTGTTTTTCAAAATTTCGGAATTTTCTTGTTCAAAGATTCAAGAAAAATTTAATTTGTACAAATTATTATGTTTTACTCAAATTAAACTTTTGGATCTTGTTGTTTACATATATCTTAGTTGATATGTTGCATCAATTTTGGGTTTTTGGCTCAATTTGGTGGAAATTGAAAAATCGATTTTATGGGTATGAACCCTAGATCTATTCGCTTTATATTTTTTAAAATTGAGCAAGATTGTGGAGTTTTTTTTTGTCCAATTAATTGTTGTAGAGAGATTTCTTATACAGTTTAGGTAAAAATACATATAAAATGAGGCCGAAACAGATGTTAAAATAGAATTTTTGGATCTTGGCTATGTAGGTTTAAAAACCGAATTTTGTTGTTCAAATATGGAATTCTTAAATTATTATTTTTAAATATATATATATATATATATATATATATATATATATATATATATATATATATATATATATATATATACTATATATATATATATATATATATATATATATATGATTAATCTTAAATTGTTAGAAACAACCTGATATTAAAACTCCTTCGAAATCCCGTTAGAAAAACATCTTCTTTTTTTTTCAATGATTTGCAAGTCGGGTCATTTGACTCACGGAGGTTGAAGCGACCTCCAGCATACATAAACGTCATGGCACATTCCCCACTCGCGAATTCGAGTGAGGCATGTGTGATCTCATTCAAAGTCCGTTTTGAGCCCTGTTTTTTCATGTGCGCTCATTTTTCTATAATAGATTTTTTGGATATATCATTTTATTTTCTTTGGGGTAAAAAATATTTATTAAATAATTATTACTTATTCATGTGATTTAATTAAATTAAAATTATTTTTTGGTATAATTTTATGTTGAAAATTTACCATAAATTATATTAATATACATGGAACAAAATGTGTTCACTCTCTCTGAATTGAGATTTTCAATCATACTCTCATTGATCTAAATCTTTTAAAAAAACTAGTTAAATAATTAGTTTAAAGTGTAATAAAATTATTGTTCAAATTATTGCAACTATAATTGATCCTTGATAATTGAAAGTATATATTGTGACATACTTTATCTTATTTGATCATATGCATATATATCACTACCACACTATTGTTGATTGGCAATAATTTTTAAAATTTCCTAATTTTGGCACGTTGCATGTGAATTGTTGAGGTTGTCTCACAAAAGTGATTTGATCATCAAAATTTGCAAGATTTTGAGTTCTTGTTTTGTTGATGGGGAAAATTTTAAATTAACTTGTACAATCGCTTGCCCAAAGGGGGTTATTGTGCAAATTAATTTAATAACATGAGGATATCGATTGAGATAAATAATTTGATAAATTTGTTTGCCCAAAGGAAATAAATTTTGATGAATTATTTGTAAATCTTCATGCTTTGAGAATAGTTGTTAATTGTGGACTTTGCCCAAAGGGGAGTTTATGATGATACAATTGATTCTTATATTGTATTGCTTATGCTTATTTAAACATTTTACCTATTGCTCATAATTGATCTAGTTGCAAATTTTTTTGTCAATCGGTTTCCTTGGCTGTGAACAACAATAATGCTATAATTGAAATTCTTAGTGGGTCGAACAATAAGAGATGGAGATCATATATAGAGTATACTTTAGAATGACCAGTTTTGGACATGACTTTGGTAGGAGATGAACCTCCCCTAAGCCTACAGATAAACCTTTGGCCCGAGAGAGCTCGTTATGCGAAATGGGAAAGATCCCGAACATTTGACTCATTCCCGATCAAGAGATCCATTGTTCAAATCTCGCGGAGGAATGCACGAGCAACAATACTAGAATTTCTAGTTGTTGTAGAAACAAATACTAGATATCTAATAATGCTAAGCGAGAATTTCATGGATGAATTAGTGATATAGAACAATGACATAACGAGTTTGTGATTATCCTGAAAATGGCCTTCTTGGATAAATGGAAACACATGATATTTCTATTCTGATAAATTGTTGTTTCCTCAAGCCCTTAATTCTCTGCCATCTTCTTTTAGCTAAATTAAGACTGCATACAACACCTTGAATCAGACTTGGGGTGTGAATGACCTTATCATTAAGTGTGTGGTTGAGGAAGAAAGGTTCGAAAGAGAAAAGAATGAATCTACTCATTTAGTTGCTCTTGGAAAATTGAATAATCAGAAGAGAGTTGAAAAGGCTAGAAAGCCCAACTTCCACAGTCATAAGAAAAACAAGAATTTCAAAAAGAGTGGGAGTGAGAACTAGAAGACTAGAAATTGAAATGCCAAGAACACAGACCTTAAGTGTTATCACTGCAACAAAAAGGGTCACAAGAGGGTTGATTACTTTAAGTTTAAGACTTGGCTAGAGAAGAAATAGAATGAACATTGTATGTTATCTGCCTATGTTTGTTTTGAATCTAATTTAGTTAATGTTCCTTTAGATTCATGGTGACTTGACAGTGGTGTTACTGTTCATGTTGCTACTTCTTTACAAGGGATAAGAAATTTGAGGAAGCCTAAAGAGTCAAAAGCTTAAGTTGGTAGTGGCCGATTAAGTTGATGTTGAACACTTATTGTATAATACCCTAAAATATGCCATAACAGTTTTAGAACATGTTTAAGGTGTAATATAAATTAAATCATAATTTTCGAGAAATAAAACGAAAAATGAAAAAATTATTTCAAGAAGGGTAAATTAGTAATTTAACAATTCAGGACACAATGGTCATAACACTATAAGTTTATATGCCAAAGTATAATAATGAGTTAAGTGGAAATGTAAATGAAAGAGAGATGAGGGACTTAAAAAAAAATAATATGGAAAAAAAATGGCACAAACCAAACAAGGCCTTAATGTTAAATAATGGATAAAGACCAAAAGTGGTCTTGGATAGGGGTGTTCTTCATTTTAGGAGAAAGAAACTGGTGAGAGAGGAAGAGAAAGAGGGTTAATTCTCTCCATTTTTCTAGGTTTATTCTGATCAAGAAGAAAAGAAAGATTAGGTATGGAAAAAATCAAACCATAAACACATTTTTTTTTTTTTTTTTTGATAATTTAGGTCTAAAGAGCCTACTTGGTATATTGGTGGTGTTTGTAGGTTTTAAGATTAGATTTGGAGTTGTTTTGGTTTGGTTTTGGGGTTGATTTGGGGTTGTATGGAAACTAAGTATAGATTCCCCAAACTTTTGAGACTTAGAACTCATAACCCATTAATTATTTATTGTAGGGGATGGGTTAGCAAATCCATAGAATCTTCTCACATGTAACTGTTTTAGGAATTGTTTGGTTGTGTTTGGCTGGTTGGTTTGATTGTAATCACTTGATTGAGGAATATTTGTATTAGAAAATATTGGGTTTTAGGAAGTGCATCAAAATTTCTTCAAAACCCACTGCCTCTGTCTTGGTCATAGCTAGCCGTTAGAACTCCGTTTCAGATGTTCTTTGACTCTATGGAAAACCCTTTGAGTCTAGAATCTATCCATATATAGTTTGATAAAATTGGAACTCATATTAGGTCCTGAAATCATGAAAAACCAGTAGGCTCTACTGGTTCTGCTCGTAATCACTGTTCATGGGAAGCCTTCAACTTAGGACAGTCATAATTTCTTCGTCCGAACTCCGTTTATGATGTTCTTGGACTCTATGGAAAGCCCTTTGAGTCTAGAATCCATATATTTATAGCTTAATAAAATTGGAACTCATATTAGGTCCTGAAATCACGAAAAACAGTAGGCTATGCTAGTTCTACTCGTAGTCACTGTTCATGGGAAGCCTCAAACTTCGGACGGTCATAATTTCTTCTTCCGAACTCCGTTTCGGATGTTCTTGGACTCTATGGAAAGACCTTTGAGTCTAGAATCCATACATATATAGATTGATGAAATTGGAACTCATATTAGGTCCAGATATCACAAAAAACAATAGGCCCTGCTAGTTCTGCTCGTAATCACTGTTCATGGGAAGCCTCCAACTTCGGACGGTCATAATTTCTTTGTCTGAACTCCGTTTCGGATGTTCTTGGACTCTATGGAAAGCCCTTTGAGTCTAGAATCCATTAATATATATCTTGATAAAATTGGAATGATAGTAAATAGCTCATAAGCATACATAGTGACTTCATAAGTTATTCATGCATATAATAGAGATATGAAAAATGCAAAGATCTACGAATAAATGATGATTGTAAATATCGCGTATGATTCTGGGATGGCTTGATAATTATTTAGGAATATGAGATATGTGCGAGCATAAAATACACATGGATTGTCTTAGAATCGAGTAGAGGGATAGATGGGTATGCTTATTAGGGAAAACAAGTCTGGCTTGTCTTGATTAGTTGGCCCGGATTTGGGTCATTCTGATGCCTTCGGGCCTTATAGATGGTCATTGTCTCATACACAATGATAATGGCGCCTTTGGTACTTATAGATGGTCATTGTCTCGCCTGATGATAACGATTGCTTCCCGGTACTTATAGACCCATTTGTTTCGGTCACGATTAGTCTGGCCATGCTAGTACTTATAGTTCGGCTTTAACAAACTTAAGGTTTATGCAAGCATGAGAAGCGTAAAACAAATGACTTGAATATGACATATGATGTATATGAACGTTGATAAGAAATGAAACATGACCTGATAAGTAAATATGATATATGTATAAGCATGACAGATGATATGATATGTTAGATGTATATGCATGTGTATAGAAGTGTGATGATCCGTGTTAGTGGTCGTCCATGAGTTTATTCCCACTAAGCGTAAAGCTTAGCACAAGTTTTCATCTGTGTAGGTACAGGAGCAGAGGCAAGAAGGCTAGACAAGCCTCATCAATCTCCAAGGTCAACACATAGTTAGATGCCATAGGAGAGAGAAGACTTTTGAGTCGATTTGTATGGCATGTAATATTCTTTTTGTTGTTTGTAAACAAATGTAAAGTTTTTGTATAAGTCGAACACTCCCATTTGTGGAGCTTGAATATATTTTGAAATTCCACCGCTACAGAATATATCTCAAGCTACATGCTTATCAATGTATGAATGAACATGTTATAGTGTGCAGGTAAAATGAATAGTGACACCCTCACTCTACATCACACATGGGTGGAGGGTCGAGGGTGTCACATATTGGAATTGTTGTTTTAGAATTAGATTCTAGTTTTCAGCTTGTTTTAGACAATGTTTTTTGTGTACCTTCGTTCAAAAGGAATTTAATTTCCATTTCAAGATTGAGCAAAGTCGGATGATACCTTCACTTTTAAAATAAAAGAGTTGAGGTGATTAAGACTCTAAAGTGATTGGCAATCAGTATTTTATTCTATGGGCTTTATAGATTGTCATTGTTATCTGCTTGTTCTACAATGTTGAAAACACTGTTGCTAAAAGATCTTTGACTAAAGAGAGATCTTCATTGTTGTGGCATAAGCGTTTAGGGCACATTTCTAAAGAGCAAGTAGAATGCGTAATTGATTATGGGATTCTTCCTCATCTTGATTCCAATGACTTAGAAATTTGTGTTGATTGTGTGAAAGGAAAATTGACAAAAACTAAGAAAAAGGGTGCAACTCGTAGTCTAAATTTGTTGGAGATTGTTCATATAGACATTAGTGGACCTTACTCCTCTACCTTGTGTGGCAACAAGTACTTCATTACATTAATTGATGATTTCTCTCGATATAACTATGTATTTTTTATCAAAGAAAAGTCAGATATTCTTGAAATGTTCAAAGTCTTCCACATTGAAGTTGAGAAACAACTGGGGAAAGTCATCAAGATTGTAAGATCTGATAGAGGTGGTGAGTATTATGAGAAGCATGGTGATGCTGGACAACAAAAGGGACCTTTTTCAAGGTACCTATAGGATAATGGTATTGTTGCTCAGTATACTATGCTTTCTTGGTGGGTCTTGAACATAATGGTATGGCGTAGCATGTAAACTCGCACTCTTATGGAAATGAAGAGAAGTGAATGATGAGTAGATCAAATTTGGCTATAATATTTATGGGGTGAAGCCATCAAAACAACCTCCTCTTACATTCGAACCTGGTTCCTAAAGTAAGTTAGTGCCTAAAATACCTTAACTACTGGATAAGGTAAACCTTGTTTAAACTATTCAACGTATGATTTCACTGAAAGGAAATCTATGATCCTCTTTAAAGAAGACAGATCCGAACCAAGAGAGCATTTATTAATAAAATCCTAGTCACTCAAAGGATACAGTTTTATCAGCTCGACTTCAGGCACTGTAGTTGTTGAGTTCGGGCGGTAAAGTTTTGAGCTGGATGTCACAAGGTTACCCTCTCAATCCAATGAAATAGTGGAACCCATGGATGTTATTTCTTTGCCTTTTCAAGCCTGAGATGTCAATTTTGATGTTAGACATTTTAATTCTAGGATTTAACAAGGAGTTGCTACTATAAATCTTCCCACTGTTGAAATCACCCTTATTGTAAATGAGATTCCTCCTATGGAAGTGAGGAGATCACAGTTACAGAAGGTCACTATTTCTAATGATTATTATGTTTACCTCGGAGAGGGAGAGTATGACATTGGAAAAGAAGTAAACCCGACTACTTAAAGTGAAGCTCTCAATAGTGATAAGGTAAATGAATGGTTAATTTCCATGGGAAATGAGATGCAATCTATATCTTACAATGATGTTTGTGAACTTGTTGATCTTCCCAAAGGATATAAACCCAATGGATGCAAATGGGTATCCAAGACCAAAAGAGACAACAAAGGGAATGTTGAAAGATACAAGACCTGATTGGTTTGCAAAGGCATACATAAGTGAGAAGGCAATCGATTTCCATGCATTTTCACCGCTACCAAAGATTCCTTTAGGCCGATTATGGCACGGTAGAGTCTATTTTGGACTTGTGAAATTTTCCATCAAATGAATGTTAAGACAGCTTTTCTCAATGGTGATCTTAGTGAGGAGGTCTATATGTTACAACCTGAAGGTTTTAAGGCAAATGGGAAAGAGAACATGGTATGCAGGTTCAAAAGGTCAATTTTTGGTCTTAAGCAAGCTTCTCGTCAATGGTACTTGAAATTTGACAAAATTGTGACATCTTTTAGTTTTATGGAGAACAAGTTTGATCAATGAGTTTACATGAAAGTCGGTGGAAGCAAGTTCATTTTTTATGGCTCCTTTTATGTCGGCTTTATTACTATGTTTGCTAGTAGTGACAGAATCACACTCGAACTCGATTCTCTCCTCCTACTATCATCCTAAACTTTGAACGTTCTACCAATTGAGATAGGCACGTGAACGAGTCAAAGCTCAATATTAAGTATAGTGGTAATGTAATTTTGCTTTGAACCAGAGATTAGAACTACCACAGTTATAAAAAAAAAATGTCTCCCGAATCTTTTTTTTTCTTTAATTTCTCGAGGCATCTTCATATCTTCGAATAACATCAGGGAGGAAAGATATTCCATGGATTCGGACAACTCATTCTTTAAATGAAAACACAGCTGATCCTAACATACTAGGAATTAATAACAGAAACTTATAAAAAAAAAGGGAAGACGGACTTAGCAGTTAGAAACTCAAATTGTGGTCCCTTGAATCTTGATCCATCCTTAGTGTAGTAGTGTATTGCATTCATATGAGTCTGGGACGTACGTCAACAAGAGGCGTGTCAGGTGCATAGATTTGTAGCGATTTATTTGGCTTTTGTCAAAAGCCAACTGACATTAATGGAGTCGGCATTCCATCAAACACCTGTAAGGCATTCCATTAGCTACCCAAGATTCTCTTCAACCTTCCCTCGTGACTGCCATCCTCGTTTTCCAACCTCACTTCTTTCTCTTCCACCTTTTATATATATATATATATATATATATATATATTATAGAGACTCATGCATGTAATGGGTAACAGTAGTCGCTTCCTCCAACTTGGCCAAAAACATGGCGGAGTTTTTAACACATTTTATGACGGTTTTTGATTAATAATATAAAGAATTATGGTAGACAAATTTAAGCATCTCGCTCGCGATTCCATGGATTTTATTAGAAAATATGCTTCGTTTCTGTGCCGTAATCCAGAGTCCTCACACGAACACGGATCCGAATCACGGCCCGAATCCCTGCTCGTGGACTATCCGATCACAGAGAAGGCTTGTGGGATTTATTGCCCGAACACATCCTCTCCTAGCCGGTTGTCGTCTCTAAGAAAATGGCTAGCCAATAATTTTCCGGCTAATCCCTCGCAGCTCGAAAACACATCCTCCCACGAATCACATACGTAACCGCCCTTAGGATGATTAAACGATTCTTGAGGCAAGATTCGATAACTCTACTTATCCAAGCCAAGCACTGTGCCCTAACGCTGCAGCCCCATTTCCATTTCGCAAATCAATCACCTACTTTCCATAAAAAGTAGATCATCATCCTCTTCATAAACAACGGCGAATCGCAACAAATGCAAAGGGATACCCAACAAAACTGACGTACATCTTTCTATTTCTCCGTCTGATTTAAGGACTAAAGGCACGACACACCACCTCCGGTTCCTTGTTTGTTTTGCAGGTCCTTGCTGCTAGGTAAATGCCCCGACGATCCGGAGACTCTGAGAATCCAAGAGACAACAAAACCTACCTTCGCCTAGGCGAACTGCTTTGCCTTGACGAAGGTCACCTTTACCTAGGCGAGGCAAAGCCTAAATCTCAAGATGAATATAACACAAAATTTCACAAGAGTTCAATTTTCAACTCTTTAACTTATTGGTACATGCCAAAATGAATTTGTTACAAAATTTTTACAATACAATTACAAAAGTAATTATAAAAGCCACACATCGGCTTTCTTCACCCTTGCGGCCCTAGATGAGAACCGTCCACCGACGTATGTCCAACACCTGAAATGTTTTTCCTAAATAGGGTGAGCCACACCCAGTAGAGTAATCCCTACAGAAGTTATTCCTCACCTAAGTGCGCATGTAATGTTCACATTCACATCAACATTCCAAAAATAAGAATATGTAAATTCTAACTTGGAATTCTACATGTCATGCTATGAAATGAGATGAAACTCACTCATACACCATACTCCGAGTACTCATCGACTCCCATCACACAATGCAATGCCAATGTGTGATAAAATCCGTCATTGATAGATTACATCCAATGATCATTTTTAAAACAAAATTCATATGTTTATAAATCAAAACTCATTGGATGTCACACCTCAAATGATCATTTCATATACAAAACCATGTGTCTTTTTCGAGTAGCGAATTTTCGGGGTCTCACCGCAGGCTCCTCACGCCTTCCTACACTTTTTAGATTTTCACCGTTGGAGTGTATAAACCAGTACCGTGTCTTTCACCCCGAGGGAGGCTCCAAATTCTTCCCCGCTATTACCCGACATGTTTTTCCATGTCATGCAACCGTAGTGACTGCTGACTTCATTCAACGATAATTAAGCCCACTCATCAATCACCAAATGCGGTGTTTGATTTCAACCATGCACTCACACCCATGAAATGTAATATTCCCATGCATATGCAATGTGATTCGCCATTACATGTCAATGTCATGTCACATATGTAATGAATGCCATATGGACAATTTAATTCATACATTTTACCATGTATCATGAACAATTATATTACATGCATATAATCTCCAAAACAAACATTTAGTTCAATGTCAATATATAAGCACACATATATCAACATTCATCAAACAACAATTAACTAAATCATGTTATTACAAAATCAAGTAATAACAACTTTAACTCTCAAGGCCAAATGTGACATATAAAATGCTCACAAAAAAACCCACACAACGACCCCAAACCACTTAACCGAAGAGTAACCGCCAACAAGCCTTTAAAATAGCCATAAAACCAGCCAAACATGCCCTTAGCAGTCCGGATTATTCTTTTTTTTAAACCAAACAATCCCTAAACAAATTTTGGGACATACTATACACAACCACAGATCAATTCACAAAGCCAGCCACAAACGGCCATAAAATGGCCATTAAAGCCATCCATAACAGCCAAACAGGTCATACGCTTCGCCTAGGCGAAGTAGACCTTCACCTTGGCGAACACCTTTGCTTAGGCGAACTTGCCTTCGCCTAGGCGAAGAACGTCGGGCTTAAGCAGAAACAAAACAAAACAGCCCTTAAACTTCTCCCAAACAAACCCTTAAATCAACCCAAAAGGTGGAAGTAAAACCCAAGTAGGAAAGAACTCTACCTCTTAGAGTGTAGTAGAATAGTAGGAGGTCTCGAGAACACCTCGTAAACCCGTAAACTTTGATTTCCCCCAAATCTCCTCCTTTGAATCTTTGGTGAAATCCCTCGTTTTTAGTACACACGTGTGTACTCTGCCGAGTAGATAAACTTTACCTCGTTCGACAAATTTCCTCTAACTGACGAACTCCCAAGATCGAAGAAAGAAGTCTTGGACTCTTTCTTTCTCTCCCTCTTGCTCTCTACGACCAAACAGTAGAAATGAGCTCCTTTTTTTTCCCAAAAATCTGTTTTGTCTAACCTTATCTTTGACTTAAAGGCTTGGCCCACGTAGCGTCACGTGTCCATGATTGATTCGGGTCCGTTTATGCCCCGAAACAATTTATTTCATCCCGGTTTAAATTCAAATTATTTTACATGAAATTTATTTGAATTTTTTTCTATTTTCAAGATTTTTCTCAAAAATCCCGTTTTTTGGTCCACCAAATACTCGTTGCCCCGAAAATCGTGAAAAATTCAACTATCTTGGAATTCAACGAAATTCGTTGCAATTAGATTGCAGACGAATCCAACAACGACTTCATTTCATATCCGAGATCTAAAATTTCGGGACTGCAGAACCTGGGATTATAGCGACAATTTACCATTTTGCCATTTTTCAGAAAAATTCAAATTTACCTGGGTTTTACAGATGTACCTATTGTGAAGGGAGATAAACTTAGTAATGAAAAATGTCTAAAGAATGATTTGGAAAAGGATGCCATGAAAACTATTCCTTATGCTAGTGTCGTTGGTAGCTTGATGTATGTACAAGTATATACGAGACCTGATATTGCCTTCATTGTTAATTGCCTCTGTAGATATTTATCAGAACCCTGCACGATCATCGGTCACGCAAAAAGTCATGAGATATCTACAAAGAACGAAGGATTTTATGCTTATCTATATGAGGGTAGATAATCTTAAGGTAGTTGGATACTCAAATTCTGATTTTGGCAATTGTTCTGATGATCGCAAATCTACATCAATATACATTTTTATGTTAGCTGGTGGAGCCATTTCATGGAAAAGTGTCAAATAGAGCCTAATTGCATCCTCGACTATGTATGTTGAGTTTGTAGCTTGTTATGGTGCATCATCTCAAGCTGTATGGCTAAGAAATCTAATTTTAGAGCTACAAGTTGTTGATTCCATCTCTCAACCTATTGTAATTTATTGTGACAATAATGTAGTTATGTTCTACTCCAAGAACAATAAGATCAGTACGCGTTCCAAGCACATGGAAATCAAGTATCTTACAATCAATGACTTAGTGAAGAAAGGGGACATTGTGATTGAACACATAAGAACTGAGTTCATGCTAGCTGATCCTCTAACCAAAGGTTTAGTGTTCATATGCCTACAAGTCATGCTGTGAATATGAAGTCATTAAATCTTTTGATTCTTTGGTTTAGTAGGAGCTTTTGCTATTTCCCTTATTTCGATTATTATTTTGTGTAAACATTGATCATTATTGCTATGCGACTTGAAAAATAAATTTTTTTTATGATGATCATCATTATTGAGTATTATATTATAGAATGTCGTAATTGAATTAAATACAACATGGTATCTTAAGATATTAAACCTTAAGAATTATAGTTGTATACTATTAGATGTCACAAATAAAACTATTTTGAGATCTCAAGGGTGTAATCGTTGCGATATATGACTCGTTAGTTATCAAGCAATTTATATTATTAGAAATAGCAAAGACTTTCTATTTTGTTGAGAAATTGCAATTACAATTTCATTTTGTCAGAAATTAATAAGGGACGATAAGAAATAAATGCGTTAGATGTTGATCATATTAGCCACATTGATTTCTTACTACACTACTGGGTTTACGTATCCATGCCGATATGAAATATAAGTATTCGTGGAATATGAGGCAAGCATTATGTTTGTTGAGATTAACATATAGACCATCATAATCCAATATTAAGACCATGTTGAACCGGATAAGTTTATCAAGATGTTGCTTATAGACTATCATCTCTTTAAAAAAAAAAAAAAAGTATGGCCACACGAAACAAATTTTTATGTAATTAACCTGAAAGTCTTATTTTCAAAATGAATTTAATAAATCCTTAAAAAATCAATTAATGTTGCCCAAGTGAGAGAATATTGGAAAAAATTTCATATGGGCCAACATTAATTGAATAATTTGTTTTTGCAAAAACGAGTTAATGGATAATCTATCATATAATGAACCCAATTAACTAATGATCAATTTTGGATTAGACTTTGCATCTTTTTTGTAGAAACCCAGTTGAGTGGCAAGCAAGGAACAAAATATCACCACGATATATCGTAATTTGACTTTACGGAAATACCGGAAAATATCAGGATATTTGACAAAATATCGTAATGCAAAAATTAACAAAAAATACTTAAATTCACTTTAAATACTTTGTTTCAACCATAAAAATGTATTAAATGTTAAATATACACTTGTTGAAACTCATATATCTCACAGAATTATCTAAACATATTCTATTAATAATATTTAAAACCAAAAATGAAAGGACCTGAATAGTACTCCATTACATTATTTGACGGCGGATCTTATCTCACGGGGTTAATAAATATCCATACTAAGACATGGTGTTGCAATAATATCGATTGTAACTCATGCCATGCATAAATCATGACTCCTACCCACAACCTCTCCGTGGATAGGAAATTCGGGGTTCACCCATTGTCTGCTTGAAATCCTTCGCATTTGATATGCAAATTTGAATTATTATCATGGGACATGGCGTATAGTTAACTATCTCCATACTTTTCACCAATAGAACCCGAAGGATGGAAGAAGGCCACCATAACTCATTGTATAAGGAGGAAATATGTTGCCCCCATTCAATGAATCACTCGAACTGAAGCCCTAATACCTTTATGGACTCAAACCGGTCGAAACGATCCTCATTGTAATGTCATCCGTTATCTTCCTATACGGCTTCCAATGGATCCAATACTCCGGCCCGACTCTCCTGTAATCTGCGGCTCCCAACTTGTAGCATGAGTAATCATCTTCACCTGAATGGGGCCTTAATGGATATTGACTTGAAAGTGTGATCCAGAAATATCCCCAGTTCATCATTTCCAGATTTACTACCATCATTGGTCCCTTTCCTCGAGCCATCATAACTCATAGTAGAAGTACTGTGAAGAAAACTAGTCGTCTACTACTATGTTCAACACTTGAATCAAAAGAGGGGTCGAGAATTAAACAGCGGTTGAAATAAGTCCTCATGTCTTGACTAAAACTTTCACTATGAACTCGTATAAAACTCAAGCCACATTAACACCTGCTTTTCGAACATGTGCAGCAATTCGTGGATCAGGATTTCCATTTTCATCATCTAAATGGAGAGGTCTAACCCATTGAAATAGTTGATTCTCTTATTCTTCACCAAACTCAACTGAAATTTCAAGTAAATCGAGAAAATTATTCTCGGCAACTTTATCGGTCTCTGTCTCCATATCACGGATATTTAGTTTCATGTTTGTGAATAACAAAACCAATTGTCTGTTCTAAGAGCAAGTGTTTGATTTCCTTTGTTTGCGCGAATTAGAGCAAATGTAGTTCCTGTCTTTCACAGTTCAAGACATGCGGCGAAAGAACCTTTAAGGCCAAACTCCTTAATGTTGGAGCCCGATCATGCCAAACCACCATTCAGCCGCAATAAAACATATGATCAATATATAATAAAATAGTTATAAATTGACTATAATGAGAATTAATACTCACCAGAACCATTCGATCTTGACGCTATTGTTGCCCGCAGATTTCACCAAACTCTTTTGTATCATGGAATAGTATGTTTATGAATTCAAAACAAGTCAAAATATAAAAGAAAAATAAATCGAATCAATTAATTAGAATTAGAAAGTCATGACTACTCTCGCTTCCAAATTACAAAGGCCTTCAACATTAGGTTTTAATTTAGAAAAAACATCATGAACAGCCTTTGAAGTAAATGTGTTAGAACTAACTCCGTGTCCTGTATTGAAATTTTGGATTTAGATAGTATGTCAGTACAGTTATCGAGAATTAGTATGCGATAATAATATAAACATAATATTATTAAATGTGAATATTCATGAAGAGATATTAATTAGTTACCCGCCGATGAAGAGTGATGCTTAAGAGTTCTATCCCAACGACCGCGATGATAAGTTTCACCCACTTTAGCTTGAAGCCGATCTAAATTCATTTTCATCAATCGAATCAACTCCGCAGACAATGCAATAGTCGTAATACTTCTTAATCAACACAAGACTGTGTATAGTGCCTCATAGATGGACACTAGCTTCTCCCACCTTCTCCCCAATATTGGCGATCAAACATGAGTCTTTCAACCTCATGTCCAACTTCAAACCGCGTTTCGAGATGACCATTCAGCTTAATAATAAGACTTCTTCAACAAACCAACTCCTTTTTTAAAAGACCACTCATAATATAATATCAATCTTACGCTCGGTGATTTAATACATTCCGGTACCATATCCGTCTGATTTACTGTTTGTCAACCAACAACATCAACAATGTAATATCTTCGCTATCTTCAACAACGACAAATACCATCCTTTACCACGTTTTCAATATTAACACAAGAATACATGGAACCAATGCATTGTATTTCTTAACAACAATCTTTCCGCTACAATACTAATCATTAATCATTATATCTCAACCATCGTTTCAATCCCTGATATATGTTTAACAAACCATATATATATTATATCATAATCCATGTCCATTATTCAACAAACTGATGAAACTAAAGGTCTTTAATACGCCACGCAATGAACGCGCCTGTTCATGAGTCATCCGATCCATCGATAATTAAAGATCCATATTCCGCTCTTTAAGTCGAATATGTTTTTAAGTGTTCCTTTATACTCCATTTCCAAGTACTTCGCTTTTGATTTCATACGAGATGGTAAAATTCATGCCCATCCCATATAATAATTCAAGGAAATGGGTTATTAAAATATATTTCATTATTTCATATGGATAATAATGTTCATTGTTTGCACTGTCATTATTAAAACATATTTCATATAGATCATAAATGTGAAACATATTATATCAACAAACCCGCTCGTTGTGCACCAAAAATCATGTTCTTAAATACAAAGCGAGTCCGCTTTTGAGGTCGAACACTTTCATATATGGAAGAACCGTTAATTAATCGCTCCATTGTTTCTCGACAACCACCTTTGAACATATTTTTAAAGCTTTTGTTTTGCAGTCAAGACTTGTATAATGCATGGTGCAATCGGCGGTGATGGATTCAGATGCCTTCAACACTTCAGGATCTTTGTATACGCCTTGATGGATCACCCGGGTTGTGAAGACTCGCCTATCGTAATTATGCAAAAATAAAATCAACTTACATTATTTTATATATACTATGTGAAAATGAATTAGGTATAAAGGTTTACCTATTTTTCTTTTGTCTCTCATAAATCTGCAACCCGATCTCCGCTCCATCTACTCGCTGATCCACGATCGCTTCCTCGAAGATTCATCTCGCCATCGCATGCATTGCCAATGGATACATATGCACATCCCTCACCTCCTCCTCATCATCATCATCAATGGATATCGATGTTTTCCTCCCATTGTGCCTCGACCAAATCAATTTCTTTCATAATGTCGCCGCTGACATCTTTCGTTCTAAAAGTTGCTTCATTTATTGTTTTACTTCCGTGTCACATTTGGATACTTTAGGTTTGAATTGGGATCCTGATTTTATATACGAAACTCAAGTCGAAGAATTCCACCACTTTATGCTAACCATAATAATTACAAATTGTTCCATTTTTATGTCCTCCAAAGGCGTAATACCCACGCAGATCTCTACCCACTTCCACTGGGCCATTCTATAAATACACGCTGAAATATCAGCACAAAATTCAAATCAAGGTGATCTTCGTATATGATATCATTATAATAACATTATATATATGTAATTTAACATAAAAGTAAGACCTAAGTTTATAACATGATATCTATTTAATAATATCAATTAAGATATCTAAGAAGACCTTAAATTTCTAACATTAAATATGTCTAAGATCTAAGCTCTGAAACATTATATAAGTATAACTAAAATTTTAATGTAAGTAATATGTTTCAAATTACGAAATAGGGATGTTTATCATCTAAGTTTCAAACATTATATCTAACTTAATTTATTATTATCAAATTAAACCAAATTAAAACTAAGATACATTAAAAATAAAATATGCATGTAAGTAATATATTTCAAATTACTAAAATATAGATTATAGATAAAAATGTTTCAAAACATTATATAATCAAAATAAGATTATAGTAAATAACCAAGTTTGAAACATTATATAACTCAAAATAACTATTAACTAAATAAATAATATAATTAATTAACTAAAATATATTAATGTAAATTATAAAACTAAAATAAACTATGAAAGTATAAAAATATAGATTATAGTATAAAAAATGTTTCAAACATTAGATAATCAAATAAGATTATAGTAAATAACTAAGTTTAAAAACATTAAATAATCAAAATAACTATTAACTAAATAAACAATATAATTAATTAACTAAAATAGTATTATCAAATTATAAAACTAAAATAAAACCAGAATATAAAATATAGATTATAGTATAAAAATGTTTCAAACATTAGATAACTAAAATAAGATTATAGTAAATAACCAAGTTTGAAACATTATATAATTTAAATAACTATTAACTAAATAAATAATATAATTAATTAACTAAAAAATAGTATTATCAAATTATAAAACTAAAATAAAACTATAGTATAAAATATGATTATAGATAAAAATGTTTCAACATTATATAACTAAAATAAAATTATAGTATATAACTAAGTTTGAAACATTATATAACTAAAATAACTATTAACCAAATAAATAATATAATAATTATTCAAAAATAGTATTATCAAATTATAAAAACTAAAATAAAACTATAGTATAAAATATAGATTATAGTATAAAATGTTTCAAACATTATATAACTAAAATAAGATTATAGTAAATAACTAAGTTTGAAACATTTTATAACTAAAATAACATAACTCAAAATAAATAATATAATTAATTAACTAAAAATAGTATTATCAAATTATAAAACTAAAATAAAACTATAGTATAAAAATAGTATAAAAATGTTTCAAACATTATATAACTAAAATAAGATTATAGTAAATAACTAAGTTTGAAACATTATATAACTAATTAAAATAACTATTAACTAAATAAATAGTATAATTAATTAACTAAAAATAGTATTATCAAAATATAAAATTAAAATAAAACTATATTATAAAATATAGATTATAGTATAAAAAATGTTTCAAACATTAGATAACAAAATAATATTATATAAATAACTAAGTTTGAAACATTATATAACTAAAATAACTATTAATCAAAATAAATAATATAATTAATTAACTAAAATATATTATCATATTATGTAAACTAAAATAAACTATATATAAAATATAGATTATAGTATAAAATGTTTCAAAACATTATATAACCAAAATAAGATTAGAAAATAACTTAAGCTAATATTATATAACTAAAATAACTATTAATCAAATAATCAAATAAAATTAATTAATTAAAAATTAAAACAATAGTATTATCACAATATAAAACTAAATAAAAACTATAGTATAAAAATATATATATAAACCATTTTTAACACCAAAATAAACTAAATAAAATAGAATAAAATAAATTAATGAACAAAGAAAAACATACCTTAATTCACAAAGATCTTCCAAAAAATTAGATAAAGAACAAAAAGAAAAAATTATTTGAGATTTAAAACCTTTGGGATGCTATCAATAACAGAATGAAAGTGTGATGATTTTAAAAAGATGATAGTAATTTTTTGAAATAAAATATCCATTAATGGTCAAAAATCACATGATTATTTCTAACCATTGATTTGATTTGGGCTCAAATATGCATCGTTGATTATCATATATCCGATGAATCATTAACGCGACGTTTTCAGATTAAAAAATCAATCGCCGGACAAAAAGCAAGATCAAATCGACCGTTGATAAAAATACGAAACAAATCGGCGTCAAGATCAACATATTTTTCCTGAAAATCGCCAAAATCGCCGAAATATCTCCACGCGCCCCTGTGGCGAAGGCCGCGATGCGCCACCGAAAATTGGCTTGTCTAAACCGATTTCAGTCCCCAGGTATGTGAAGTTATTATAAGGGTCATCAAGAAACCAAAGGTTAAGTATAAAAGCTATACTTCTTAATATAGAAAGAAAGTCTTATCGAAAACAATTACATATATTAATCCTGGATCATAAAAGGAAGACTACTAGAATCCGCCTCAATAATAAATTATTTATAGATTACTTCTCAAATATCGACAAGTATTCATTATAATTTTCTATAATTATCAGCATCCTTTATTCATGTAAATGATAAATTATACTACATTTGACACTAGCAACAATGTAAAAACAATTCTTGTTTCGATTTTGCTATTATTTTGAAATTGATGTAGACAAGCACGAGATTCTCAAAATTAATCATCCATTTTTATTTTAATCTCCAAATATTAATATTAATATTTAAATTTTTATAATAAAATTATTTTAGTTAATTATGGTAATGTAGAAAAAGATGTTATTATTGGTCCGAACGGAAAACGGTTAACATAGATAGCAATCCTGCCCATAAAATATTTCATGAAAATGCAATGGACACAACCCGGTCTCATAAATTCTGGACCATAAAAATGGATGCAATCCGGGCCCACAGGGGGACTCATGGACTCCAGCCCACTTGCTATAGATCCAGCCCAAATTCTTCCCATTCTAATGTCCGTATGCAGCTCCATCATGGACCTCGTACATACCCTGCCAAAATTTGCACACCTCAAAACAGCTTAAAATCAACCCTACTAAATCTTATCAAGTGTAAGAGAGAGAGAGAGAGGGAGAGGTGAGGTATGAGAGGATTGTTTATACTTTATGATCAACAAAACACATGAGCAAACTTATTTATTCTAAAGAACATATGAATGATTAAAGAAGATTTTGTTAAAATATAGAATATAGAAGACAATCGATAATAACAGCTCAAAGACATTTAAATGATATTATATAATAAAACTCACCTGAATAATAGTTTTTAAACGGAAAATTAAGATTAAAAATCCTATCGCGAATTTTGGCATTAATCTCTAATAAATACTGGCTTTTAAATATATCAAATTTCACGAATTTTGCTTTTATATCCCAAACTTTCATTTTAATTATGCTTATAAAGATCAAAACTACTTAGCTGCAGCCACATTAAAACGCGTAGAAAGGTTCGTTCCTAGTTGCAGAGTATAAAAACAGTTTTATTAAGATATATTTTAAAATAAACTTTTTGTTTATGATTAAATGCAAAAATCATAAAATTTCAAGATTTTAATACTAATTTTCCCTTTTGAAAATAAGAACCAAACATTTTATAAATTCAAACAACAAGAACAGTTTTCAAATACCAATAAAACAATATTTTCTGTCTTTTCAAAAACAATTCTCATAAGTCGTAACGATTTTTAAAAAACTGTAACCAAACAGGCGGATAGGTGATAATTTCATATACCTCCATCTTCTTCATCAGTTCTGCCGGTGTCTCCGCTGAAACCATAATCTGCCTTTCAGCATCCCCTATGAAACCTTCTTCCACTCCTTTATTGAATAACTCAATCAAACTGTTGAAGTATCCATCCACGTTCAACACCCCCACCTGCATGTACCCAAAATTTAGAGCATTCCATAGAATAGTAATGTTGAGAAGATAACATCATCCCTATACTATACATTCATTCTTACCGGTTTTCCATGGATTCCTAGCTGATACCAAGTTATAATTTCCAACACTTCTTCCATGGTTCCATAGCCACCTAATTAAAAGGAAGTACAAGTTTTTACATACCTTTAAAGATTAATTAGCATATGTAATTTCTTTAATTAAGTGAGAGAAAAATGACAAATAATTTGTTTGGTTAATTAGGTGGGAATTAATTAACCAGGGAGGGCAATGAAAGCATCGGCTTGTTTCTCCATTTCTTTCTTCCTTTCATGCATGCTCGAGACAATTTTAATGTCTCCAATGGTTGTTCCTGATATCTGAAAAGGTCGGTTTTGCATCTATTATTAATATCCCAACCATTCAAAATAAATAAAATATGAGACAAAAGAAAAATGGAAAGAAATTAAGGCATTACCTCATAGGGCATGAGGGCTTTAGGAATGACTCTGCACATTCACATTCAAAACAGTAGTGATCATGAATAAAAGAAAACAATCTCTCTTTCTCTTCCTCTATATGTTTATGTATCAGAATAGCAGACCATTGATATAGAAAGAACAAAGTAACAAGCATGCATACCCGAGAACATGGCAGCCGCCGTCAAAAACAGTTTTGGAGATCAAGCCCATTAGACCTTTACTTCCTCCACCATAAACCAGATCAATGTTTCTTTCAACCTGATGAAATCACATAGAATATATATGTAATACCTATAACAGATAGAAAAAGCTACAATTTTTATGGTGGGTTTTTGTTCATTAATTACCAGTTGTTTACCAAGCTCCACGGTTGCATCACTGAATATGGATTTAGATCCGGGTTTACTTCCACAGAAGACGCAAATCCTCTTAAAATTCCATCTCTTTTTCATTGGAGGTCTCATTACTTCTTCCATCACGCTGAAAAAAAAATCAAGAAAAAAATAAAGTTGTGTGATGCCCACAAAATATAAAACCAATATATAGAAAAAGAGTATTGAAATTTGAAAGCAAAAGAAAAAGTAATCTTTTTGGTCTACCCATTGGGGTAGAGCCCAAACAGTACCTCTACGGATCTATCTGATCCCTTTGTCCTTATTGTGTTGGCTCGTATATACATCTATTGATCCATCTCTTAGGTGTCCTTTGTTTTTTTTTTATTTAACGTTAAATAGAATTTTTTTTAACTTAATTTTAAATAGTATTAAGTTATTTATATTTTAATATTAGATAGTAAATGCTATTAGCTCTTCCCCTTATAGGATAAGAGTGATGTTTCCTGTTTTGGAATATGATTTTTTCTATTCAGTTTTTTTAAAAAAATTTATGCAATAAATCATAAAAAAAAGTTAAAAAAATAAATAGATTGAATGTCCAAAGCTATTTAGCTTTAAGCAAAAAGCAAAAAGCCAAAAAAAAAAAAAACAAAAAACAAATGTCACCTTAATCTTTAACTCTTCACTGAATTTCAGGAGAAACCCATTCCCATTCCTTTTGTGCTCCATCAAGGGATTACATTGCTTTAATCAATATTTTGCCTTCTCTCTATCTGCAACACATGATAATGGGCCTTATTCCCCCATAAATGTAAAGGCAATGGACCCCATAAATGTAACACCACCTCCCTTTTGAATCCACCCCTAACCTATGGGGTCGACTTCTCCTTCTCCTTTTAGTCCCCCACACCCCACCTTTACTACTCTGACCATGCATGTGACGTTCAAATTTAAAGAAAAAAAAAAACGAAAAAACAATAATATTCAAAGAGTTGATCAGTTCTGCAGCAAAACATAAAGATTGAAGATTATTCAAATAAATATAGTACCGGTCTGGTCGCTGAACATCAATGTGGAGCTGGCTGCTATCATGCATTTTGATGGGCTGATGCCAAAGCACTCCTTCTTCTCCTCCGTATTGTTTTCAAATTGGTTTTCGAATTGGCTGGCTTTCGGGCCTCTACTTATATTATAATAATATTCATGTGATAGAAGATTAGCTTATTATTAGGATCCTACTTGACTTTTTATTAGAGATTATGGTGTGATATTCAAGTTTAAGAGGTTGATCTCCTCATTTATGGGGTGGTCTTTTGGGTAGGGTTTTTTTGTTGTGCTTGAAAGATTCATTATTAAAGCATTGAGAAATGAAACGAATCTTAAAAGTAGCTATCCTGCCTTAAGAGTAGTTTTCAATAAAAGTATCTAAAGTGTAAGTCGTCAGAATGCAAGCACTTTTTAGAGGAGGAAGACTGGGCGGACCCAAAATAGACTTAGGGGACAAATGCCCTTCCTCAAATTTTGAGTAAAAAATATTTATGATAGGATTGGAACCATATGCTTTAATTCAAACTAAATTCTAATTGTCATTAAATTATTTAAGTGGTTTGTGCTTTGATTTTCCCCCTAAAAAATTAATGTATGCTATATTTTTTTTTGATAAAAATCTACGCCATATTTGGTTCCTATAAAATCTTAGAAAAAGGCTAGAGAAAGAAAATACGAAGGAAAAGTGAGAGGAAAGAAAAAAAATTAAGAAAAATAAAAATAGAATTAAATCTCACATTACTTACTAGTTCAAATAAAATTTATTATTTTAAATCATTAATATAAAAATTAAATAATTTAAGAATTAGTAAATTTTTAAGTAATTTTATTTATATTTGTTAGTTTTTAAATAATTTTATTTATATTTTATTTTCGTTAGGGCTATGTTTGGTTCCTGAAAAATTTGAGGGAACATCAAAGGAAAGAAAATATGAAGGAAAATAAAAATAGAATTAAATTTCATATAATATTTTTATTTGCTACCTTAAATCATTTTTTTTACATCAAACATTTTAAGTATAAACGAAGAAACTATCCCCTATTGAGACTCAAACTCAGGATCCCCCCATCCCTATGTTCTGCTTTTTTGAAACGTCACATGAGCTAGGCATGATGAACATCAATTTTATTTATTTAAACTCAACAATATAAAGATTAAATAATTTTAAAATACTTACATTTTTAAGTACTCTTGTTTGAGTTTCTGATTTTCTTTTTGATTTTTTATTGCATAATCAAATATAAGAAACGATTTTCCTTTCAGATTTTTTTTCTTTCCAAATGCTTTTCGATAATCAAACACAACATAATTTTTGTATTAGACAACTAAACATAAAAATCTATTTTAATACTTTTTTCTTTTATTAAGATTCTTCTCAAACCAAACACAACCTTATATTTTGTCTCCCATCAAATCTTATTTTCTAGGGTCCAGTCAAGGATATGACAGATCCCACACAAGTTCTATAATGAAATTGGTAAATGATATTTAATTGGGCTAAAAGCTTTCCACCCATCATTTAGGCTCCTTAAATGACCTTCTCGCCAGCATCTATTATCATCACAATCTTCACGTGTTTGGATTTGAAAATATCTTATCATAATGTGGATAATTAATTTTTTTGAGTTGGGCCAGGCGGCTAGCTCTTTAATTACATGTTATAGAAATTCTAAAGGGTGATTTGATTAAAAAAACCTTTTGAAATCCCAAATTTAGAAATTTGATCATCCATCAATTTTTACATGATTTTGACAACAAAAATGACTTTTTTTTTTTCTTGTAAAAATAATTCATTCTTTTAAGAAATAATGTAAATACATGAAATGAAGAAGGTTATTTTTGTCTAAAATGGATAAATTTTTTCAAAAAAAAAAGTGAGGAAATATTAGATTAACAAATTTATGATTATTTGATTTATTTTAATCAAATATTTCAAGGCTAAATTTGTCTATTTATCTTGGGTTGGGCCTACCACGAAGTAGCTTAATTGATAACCTTAGGGATGCTGAACTGTGGGTTTGGGGCCCATCTCTTATTTTGTAAGCTTTTATTTATTTATTCATAAATAAACAAATTAGTAAATTTAAGATGTGTGAACGACAATATAGAAGGGATCATTTCATTGATGATAAACAACAAAGAGATAAGAATTAACAGCATTGTAAGGCTTACACTTATAATCACATTAGACCTTATTCATATGGCAACAATCTTAAGTAACAAGCAACCATTCTTCAAACAAATATGACAAACCTAATTATCATTTTTCAGCAATTGCATGTATGTATACCCAACAATATATTTGTGTGTGATAAGAGGCTAGCTGCTATTAAGAGCCAATATATAGCCTAAGCTTCCATGCAATTTGGAGAGACGCCTCCCTTTGAGTCACTCGAGCATTGTTACAAACAGCTTTTGCTGCCTTTCCTCCCCCAACTTGTATATTAATGTCTTGTAGAACTATCCCTTCACATGGAAAATCATCACTGCAATTAAGTTGGATTGCCTCATTTGAAGAGCTTGTCCCTTTGATGTTCTGGTACAACACGTTTTGCACTAGAACTGCCGAGCTCTGTGACAAAATTAACCATATTGATGATTTGGATATAGCTATAAAAGGGTAGATGATTTCTGGTTTTGTTTGTGAAGAGGATTCACGGATTTAGGTCTGAGTTTCCATATATACCTGTGATTTGCAGGGCTTGGCTTGGTCACAATACTTTTGGTCTATGATTATAGGGTTATCCACGTTATTCATTACTATGTTCTGAAATTTGATGTTGCTTTATGATTCCAGACCCCCTCCCTGCCACAAAAAGATTTAAAGTTAGCAACTAATGCATCTTTCAAAACTATATATGGAATGCATGTTTCTTCTTAATTAATTACCTGCCATGTCTTGATTCTAAACTCGATTTGTTGTTCCCCGAAAGTTACAGTGTTGTCACTGTTACATCCAAACGTGAGATTCTGTGTCCCGGATCCTAAGCTCCAATACTGAGGAGCCAAACATGGAACAAAGACGAAACTAAAAAAATAAATATATATGTGTGGTGTTCATTAATATTAGTGACTCATAGAGAATTCAAAAGATTAATTAGAAATATTAATGTTAGTTCTTGAGTACTAATTACTGATCTCCATAAGCCTGGTCCACAGGTGACACTGTGACTTGTAATCTTTTTGAGATCCACTTGCAATTGAAATACAAATAACAATTTCACAATTCAAATAAAGGTTTTTTTTACCAATCATAGTTACAATTATAATTTTTTTAAAAAGATCATATTTTATTTTAATGTGAGGTAAATTTTAGAGGATATACCTGTTCCTATAACTGAGTTTTGAGAAAATTGGATATTTTGGGTGCCAGCCATGGATTCATCAGTATTAGGGCTGTTCCCTGTGCAATTATGGTGAGACTGAGTTGAACACCCACGCAATTTTCAAAAGAAACATGAATTTGCTGCGTTTTGACCAGGTCTCTTCACAAACTAAACCCCAGTTATAGAAGGTTACTACTGCCAAAAACAAGAAATTATATATCTTCCATTTTTCATATAACAACGTATGATTACAGCCATTTGATTCCACTCATATGAGGAAGGTATATTTCAACATACCGTCGGTGCTTCCGGCAAGGCTGCAGAACAAAGAAAAAAAGAAAACAAATCAGCCAAGGATCATCTCAGCAAGAAGTAGCAGAAAGAAGAAGATAGGGCTGAAAAAAAAGGTTAAGAGTGGCATAATTATATGCTCATCATTCACTTTGCAGCAGTTTTCCACCATGCCTTGCCATTACCACGATGACTCCACCAATTTTCTGAAACCACTAAATTTGACATTTTCAAAGAGGTGCCAGTAGCAAGACGCCGGGTGATAGGCGGACCGATCAGCAGATGCCTGACAGTTCCATATATCATTGTTTTTTTTTAAATATCACAATAATATACGTTAATATACATGAACAAGAAGCAGTTGTCACAGCCAATGGTTACAAAGAAAATGACTCCTCTCTCATCTATGGAAACTGACATGAACTGTGATACCAGATTTGCAAGGACCTTGAAATGTAATTGGCTTAAGAAGATAGTTCTTGTTTTTAGGCACCACTAGTACAGATCCTTCAGATGAACAAGCTGCCACCCAAGCTTTCTTGAATGCCTGTAATGCTCCAATATTTATACCTGACTTCTCATCTTTTTGTCTTGACATACAATGAAATTGTAGACTTCTATTAATTTATTAATATTATCCAAAAATGCATGAATTCGGTACTCGCTGACAAAGTCAAAATTCAAGAAATCATATAATTATAATAATAATGCAAATATGATATACTAATTAATGTTCAGGACATTCATATAATAGTATTCAATTAAAGTATCACATATTTAAGTCTAGCAATATGCTCTTGAGGCCTGAAATGTTTCGCGATATATATCGCATAAAAATAAAAAATCAGCAATATGAATAATATATACCTCGGTTGCATCACTTCCATCACCTTTAGCTCCATAGTCATTCACGTTAATCGTTTTAAGTGAAGCCAAAGATCTACCACCTACTTTACTTCCAATTTGCTATGGCGCCTCTGAGCTCGTAGTTTAATAGCGTTTGATGAACGTCCGAGGTGAATTATGGCCAGATGCCTTACCAAGATGATCATTATAACGCGACCATGAATGTAAGAAGAAGGAAAAGAAAGGAGAAAGGCAATGAGGCATGTGAGGAAACGTGTTCAGAAACATTGTTTATTTGCAAAGGAGATCGAGATAATATTCAAAAAAGTATGGAATAAAGATTGTAATGGAGGTGAAGATATGAAGGAGGGAGTGGAATGAGGATTTATTTATAGAGAGGATGATACTTGGGCAGGGTCCACTTCCATGACATCACATCCCGAGGTAATTGATTGGGAATTAATTAACTGCCGATACGCAAGCATCACTTAAGACGATTCCTTCCTGGCAAATGGCTGAGTCAAGCTTAAGGAGTCACATTTAAGTTCGGGAAGGGTATTAGGATTGGGACAGGTATTAGGGCCATGTTTTAACAAATGTGATATTGTAGTCCAATAATATAGAATCCTATCATTTATGGGGCATAACCTAAGTTTTGGGTTCGACTGCACCTCCCTATAAAAGGAAATTTTTTGCAAAAAAAAAATTGACAACAGGCACTTGGTGGCTCCACCACTATGGGCACCCATGGCTGATTTTCATCTACACATGCATCACCTCATATTTTCTATAACTTCGTTGATAAATATCGATACTCCATGGCATTTCTGCATTATATTTATCTTTTCGATCGGTATGTTTGGTTCCTGAAAAATGTAAAGGAAAGAAAATAAGGTAGAAAGGTAGAAGGTTAAAGAAAAAATGAAGGAAAATAAAAATATAGTTAAATATCACGTACTATCTTTATTTACTACTTCAAACCAAAGAATAAATAATTTAATAATGTATAAGTTTTTAAGTAATTTTATTTATATTATATATTTTTTTGATATTTTTTATTAAACAACCAAACATTAGAAATTAATTTTCCTATGACAACTTTTTTTTCTTTCCTTATTACTTTCCATGAATAACTAAACACTTTTTTCGTGAAGTACATAAATTTAGCAATTGAGAATGAGAAAAACTTATTACCATTCATTAATATTCGTGGCATTACAATTTTTCATGCAAAGAACCTAAATATCAAGAGTTTCTATTAATTCTATTGCCACATTAAATTTTGTCCTCGTCATCTTCATTATAGAATGATAATGGGTATCCAATATGTCACACAGAACCCAGTATCATTTATTAACATATATAAATATATAAAAACCCAGTATCATTTATCAAGATATATCACAAATACAAAGTGTATGCTCATGATGTCATGCATGAGATGAATATGATAATTTCTCTAAATACAAGTTAGCTTAACTTTTTCCTTTTTGATCACCTTTTAGCACATACCTTTCACGTTGCCGAATTCGGCACTTTTTACCACCGACGGGGTCTGAAATCTGAATTAATCCGCCATTACATTTTCAGAAGAGTATGGGTTTTTCTTCTTCTTCTTATTCTTTTTTTTTTTTTCCATGATTCATGCATCAAAAAAACGCGAGTTTCCGTAATCAAATTCATTTGAGGGGGGATTCAAAGTGGTGGTAGTCTCCGTGACATAATGAATTTAAGACTTTAGGCGACTCCACTTCACGTACATATTGGTGGAGCTTTTCGTACCATTTCTTTTATCTGAAAATTAATAATAAGCAATCAAATTGAACAAAACTTGAAGTTTGGGCAAGTAATGGGGTGTCGCTAATGCGTACTACTTTGTGATTTATAAATCATAAATCAACACGTCACACACTGCCCACAATCTGATAATACTTAGAGAGCCGTGATTTGAGAAAAATTAAGTATTACCCATAGTGGTATGGGCATAAAGAATAATAAAACTTTTTTAAAGATAACGACTTATCGTATATTTTGGCAATCAGAATGGTTAAGAAAACTCTCCCTTAGGAATATATTATATACTGGGGTTCGAATCATAAGGCCATCAATCATCACCCATCATTGGTTCATAAACTTGTATAACTAGTCAAATTAAGCAATGGTGTGACATGGCTCTTACGTATTGGTTTTATTGAGTGGTTCAATGACATTAAATGAAGTACTGATAAGGGCTGATTTGGATATTGAATCAATGGGTGATTATTCCTTGAAATAAAGCACAAAATTGGACCAAGCACATGAGGCCTAGCAGTCGACAATTTCAACACTCCAAGTTAATTTGTGACGAGTTACCTTTGTTTTTTTTATTTTTTTTTGTTTCTCCAATGAATCTTGGCTTGGCGTAGAACACACAATTTTTGTGAAGTGAGATGATAAAGTTTTTGCAGGCATGTGGGTTGAAACTTGAAGCGATTAATCCAACTGACTCAAACTCTTTAACTTAAAGGGGTGGTCACATGGGCCTATTTCCGGCCAAAAAGATTCTTAACCATCTGCTTAGTCGCATAGTTCGAATGCGGCGCAGAAGAAAAGGTCCCATCACTTTCACCGCGACTGAATGGCGACAAATGAGAGAATGGGGATACGCTCCTCACTTTGCGCACTTCACAGGCCGCTCAAGGGTCATTGGCTTCTGATCTTTTCCAATCGAACTCGGATCGTTCCAATCGTAGCTGGCGAGTGGATGTCAAAGGTTGGAGTCCTTTGAAGATAAATTTGATAAATTTATAAGGAATAAAATACTATCATTTAATATATGTAAAGTGAATAATCATAAATAAAATAAAAAAGAAAAAAAGAAAAGGAAATTATAAGTGCATGTTTGGGCTGAGTAAAGATAATGGCAAAGGTGAGAGTAAAGAGGGCACAAACAATATTTTAACCCATACTCAACCCTTCTTTTCACAAGCTTTTAATAAGAAAGGCCCAGGCCATTTCCATTAACCCTGAGAAAACCTAAACTAATGATCATTAAAAAGTAAACCTAAGGTTAGACTAATTAAACTACCCCAAGGAAAGTTAAGCTGGTTACCATTAGAGAGTAAACCTCATGGGTTTAGACTAAATTAAATTTGGTCAACCAACATAATCGTGCAATAAATAAATAATTTTCCAGTCAACTTATATAATACCAATTTGACTTGATGTGAGTTAAATCCATTATACAACATGTTATCTATCTATTAATCATATAAGATTTAGATTTATGTTTTCAAGTGATTATTATTCATTTCGAGTTTGAAGTCAAAGGGTCTCCAAAAAATTCGAATCTAAGGCCCACTTCAATCTTAACTCAATTCAACGGACTAAAATATGACTTCAGTTCGAGAAAGCTAAGCCCAATTTGAATATGTTTATATGGTTGGGCCGAGGCCTAATTTAAACCCAAATACCCCATAGGCTTCTCAGCCCGCCCACCATTTATAATACGTGATTTCGTTAAGTTAATTTTATAAAGAAATACAGTGACAATTGCCAGAATTTCTAAATTCTAAAGCTGGGATAAGGGTTAAAATTAAAAAATCGCTTTTGGGCTGAAATTTACGAGGTCTACCCATCCTGCCTATTGCACCCGCCCATCCTAGCCCACCAAGTTTCACTGCCTGCCTGCAGCCACTTTTGGTGACAAAACTCATAAGTTAAACCACAATCCTTAAAAAATCGAAAGCTCGACCCAACTTAATTCGTTGATAATCAACAGGCCTATAGACCCAAACCGACCATGACCATTTCGGTTCTGAAAATCGGTTCCACTAATGGGCACTCCTGGGCTTTGAACTGAATTATGTGAAAAGATATTTCAACTATGAACACGATCCACCAATGCCAATTACTACCATTAGGTGTAGCCACTTGCCCATTGGCATCATAAACATTTAGATTATTGTTTAAAAAAAGTGTTCTCTTAAGAATTTTTTAAACATTTTAAAATTATGCTTTTTTTCTTGTAAAAATAAATAAGATAGAAACAGCTCTTTAAAATTAATTTTTCAAATAAAACCATAAATCGCCACTCCTCTCTTCTCTCTCATTTTTTTCTCTACTAACCCTTTTTCTGAACTAACCCTTTTTCTTTCCGAAAAGACAAATAATTTTTTTTTTGGTTATTTTGGCCTAAAACCATCCCTCTACATTTCTATTTATTATTATTTTTTTTAATAAAATGATTTTTTGATATAGATCTAAGTTTTTTCATTTTTTTATTTATGATTTTGTCGTTACAACTTATTAGCTTATTATCGACTGTCACATACTTGGGACATCAGATCATTTTTAATAAGACGCATAACATTTAAATAAAGAAATATATTTAATTGGATAAAGATACCAAATCATAATCATCAATATGTACCTATTCTAATAATTATATATTTATTAATTATATAAACTTTAAACCGATTATTTATATTATTAACTTGAATACTAATTTGTCTTCTAAAGTTTTTAATACAATTTTCTCGTCTCGATTGTGATAAATAATACCAAGAAGGCTATGGTTTTAATTCAAACAAAAAAATCTCTGACGGTAAACAATAAGAAGAGCTGAGGAAAGAATATTGAACGGTTTTACTGGATTCAAAAATGTCGCAAGTACAGGTCTTCCGCCAAATCCATGCGCGCCTGCTCACTCAATCGATGCCCATTGCCTCCTTTTCCTTTGGACTTTGCAAGATCATTGGCTTCTGTGCCCTCTCTCCCCACGGCGACATCGACTACGCTCGGAGGCTCTTCTCTCAAATCCGAAGCCCAAACATCTTTTGTTGGAATTCCATGATAAGGGGTTATTCACAATCTCAAACCCCATCTAAGGAGCCCGTGATTCTTTTCAGAAAAATGGTCAAAAGAGGGTATCCCAATCCAAACACCTACACAATGGCCTTTGTTCTCAAGGCGTGTTCGATCGTATCCGCCATGGAAGAAGGCCAACAGGTCCACGCCAATGTTTTGAAATCTGGGTTTGGTTCTAGTCCCTTTGTTGAAACTGCATTGGTGAATTTTTACGCTAAATGCGAAGACATCGTGCTTGCACGAAAGGTGTTTGATGAAATTACTGACAAAAATTTGGTTGCTTGGAGCACCATGATTAGTGGTTACGCGAAAATTGGGTTGGTTAATGAGGCACTGAGTTTGTTTAGAGATATGCAAAAGGCGGGTGTCGTGCCTGACGAGGTTACTATGGTCAGTGTAATTTCTGCTTGCGCTGCTTCCGGGGCTCTGGATACTGGTAGGTGGGTGCACGCATATATCAAGAAGCAGCTAATTGAGACAGACTGTCAGTACTGCACTGGTTAATACAAGGCAAAATGTGGGTGGATAGAAAGAGCAGGAGGTTTTTACAACGCTAGCAAAGATACTAAAGCTTGAGCTCAATGGGATTACACAATAAGTAAATTCATGGCCTTGCAGAAGATGCTTTGGAGGAATTTTCTCGGATGGAAAAAGCCAAGGTAAAAATATAGGAATGTATGTTAGACAGAAAACATTATGGTAAAGAATTTTTCTTTCACAACAATTATGATGACTCTTATAAATTGCTTGGGAAAACATGATAACATTTGGGCAATGAACTCCAAAGAAACCCGATAAATGCATAAATCAAAATCTCTTGTGAAGAGTAGTGCAATGCAGCTGGCATTTGTAATTAGCCATTGTTCTTTCTTCTATTCTAACATAGAGAGCCTATAGTTAATTTACTTGTACTAGATGTAAGATTTATGTTAGTTATAACTCATGGTTCTTGTGAGCATTTCGCAAGTGTGGAGCCAAACCATAACTTTCATTGGCGTTCTATCTGCATGTGCCTAGTGGGTTAGTTTCTGAGGGTTGGAGATATTATCAAGCATGCTGAATTGAAATAATACCATCATGGAGCTTTATGGTTGTATGGTTGATCTACTCTGCTGAGCCAGCCTTGTTGAAGATGTGCCTACACCTTTGTTCAAACCATGCCCATCCCACCCCAACCTGTAGAATTTGCGAACTGTACCAGTGGGCTGCAAGAGGAATAAATTCTTGATATAGGTGAGCTCGTTGCTCAGCGGGTTCTTGAGTTAGAACCCAGATAATGGTGAGAGAACTACATCCTCCTCTCGACTTGTATGCATCACAATCTCGAATGGGGAGACATGAGCCAGGTGAGAAAGGAGATGAAAGACAGGCATCAAGGCAGTGCCTGGGCAGTCTCATTGAGCTGGATGGTCGGTGCACGAAGCTAGATGGTGACTGGTCTCACCCTGAGCAATGGAACGAGATAATCTTGAGATATCATCTAAGCGGGTCCATGCTGTTGGGCACCAGCCGGGGATTTCTGATGTGCTGCACGATATGGTTGATGAAGAGAAAGAGAACTCTCTTTGTGAGCACAGTGAGAGGTTGGCCATTGCTTATGGGCTATTGAAGACTAAAGAACCAACGGTGATAAGGATTGTTAAGAATCTAAGAGTTTGCGGGTACTGCTATGAAGTGACAAAGATTATCAGCGCAGAGTACAGGCGCGAGATTATCGTCAGGGACCGAGTTAGGTTCCATAAGTTCGTGGATGGCTAATGTTCAAGTCGAGATTTATATTAATCTTCCCGCATGTTACAGAAACTCAGGCACATGATCATTGATGCTCAAGAGTCAAGAAAAGGCTCTCAAATGGCAGGATAGAATGTCACTGGGACACATATGAAAGGAATACTTTTAAGAGGAGGAGGAGGAGGAGGAAAAGCCGAAATTCAGGGGCAAAGACAAAGTTACACGTGCGTTTGAAAGTGTCAAATGCCATCCTCCCTAATTGAGGAACAGGCACCAGGGCGACAGATCCATCTTTCCTCAATGTAGGCGTGGAATCCTGATACCAGCTTTGGCGGCCATCTCAGGTATTGACCATTGATTTCTTAGTGTGTTTTTTTTTTGGGTAACCCTTTAAAAGGGACAAAGCAAAACATAAATCTAACTCTCTATTTTCAAACTCCAAAATGAAGTAATATTTTTACATCATTTCGACAAATTTAATTTCCTCTAACTACCATACAAATTTACTTAACCTATTTCAAGCCATTTCAAGAGTAACTTAATTACGATTGCCCAAATTAAAATAATAAATGGATTCTCTACAAACCTAAACTTAACTCACTTCAAATTTGCTCAAATATAACTTAACTACTAAGCAAATCCAACGCTAAGAGTAAATTATTGTAAACTCTCACTCGACACACACTTCAAGCTATTAAACGTTAACTTAACGATAATGATAAGCAAGTTCATACGTATGTAAAGTATAGATTTACAATATTTTTGAATTTTGTACATTAAAGGGTACTTTGTCTAAAGTGATATTTTTATTGCTATAAAATAAGCAAGTTAGCTGATAACAATTTCATGATCCTTTTAAACAACATTAAAACCGAACTAGACCGCCATCCACCGTTGACCATGAACGAGTAACAAACCTAGTCGATTCAAGTTAAACTGGTTTTCTTTTGAACCTCAGAGTTGACCCATTGAAATCAATCAAATCTATTTATAATTTTATTTTTATTTTTAATAATATATTAATTATATATTTACGACAAGATCTGCTCAACCACTCGTCAATTACTAATTTAACTGCTAATAACTATTAATCATCAACTTTTTTCAATTCAATCATCGATACGATATTCAAAACATTGCCTTTAAACCAATTTTCTGTGTATGTTTTTTTTCCAACTGTGCAAACTTTAAATTTGACAGATTACGAACAGATTGATGTCTCTAAGGGATGGTATTTAAATGGATTGTCCATTTGGTCCACTGCCACAAACTTCCAACTGATTTGTTATATTAATGGGCTGGCCAAAGCTGTGGCAACAAGGTCTATGTTTGCAACCTGTGCCAGTCTCACTCATACACTTTTGTAATAAACAGAATAAGACGCTACTGAATGGAGTTTAAACAAACAAATTCTTTTATATATATATAGACTTCTTTTTTAAATATTTACCAAATTAGTCTTTTTATGTTTTGAATACCGTATTCAGTTATGAATGTGATTTAAGATCAATTTTTAAAACTATAATTTGTGAACATTTAAAATAAAAAATATTACTTTGATGATTTTGAAAAAAATTCAGTGTTTTTTAAAAAAATATTAAAATCGGTGTATATATCAGCCAAGGCAAGCATAAGGATAAAAGGCATGTGTTGTTGGTACATCAAGAAGGTGACACGTCATGGCGTTGCAAGCTTTCTTACCAAAGATGATAAGAGTATTGCATCACAATATAAATTACCTAGTATATTACCATTGATATACTGGAATTGATTTTAAGGAGAATTCATTCATTCAAGTGTTTCTTCCCTTATGTTTTCGATATTTTACCCATTTAGTCACCTCCATTGGGTTCATAAGTATTGTAGGGCAATTTTGTAGTCTAATCTTTTTAATTATGTCTTTGTTACTTGCGCTATTATTAGGTTCAGACATATCGAAGAGAGATTTTATATTAGAATTTGGAATAAGAAAAATAAAAGGAAAAAGAATTTGAAGAAAATATAAAATATGTTTAAACTTAATAAATTAATTTTATATATTTTATTCAAACTCATTTTTAATAAACTAAGAAATTTGAAAATATGTAAATTTGGTGAAATTTTATTATATTTAATTTTATTTTATATTTTCACAATTAAACTAAACATGAGAAAATCAGTTTTTTTTAACGTTCTTCTTTTCTTTTCCTCTCGGCTTAAAGGAGTCTTGTCTCTATTTATTTTCCATTTTGAATATGTCCACTAGTATGGACAACATTCACTTCAAAATCTCATTCTAGTGACATAGGGTGAATAGAGCAAAACTGCGATACTTCACAAAGAGAAATGAAGATCCAGATGACATTAACTTATTCTCCGAAGGAAGAAGAGATGAACCATTCCTAAACCCAACACAGACAAAGCACAGAACGAAACGACATCTTCCCAATCTCTCTCCCTAATGCCGTAGATTGATAAATATCATTCATCAAATGCATGCAGGCATGCATGCCTTCACTTCCAGCATGCAATGATGGTAAAAAGCGGAGAGGCATTTTTGTTCTTTTTCATTTTATTGGCTTCACTAATAATCATAATCTGGGGACTACTTTAAACTTGAATCGTGACAATCATCGTGCCATCTCCTGCTCCTGGAGTGGGATGGTGGAAGGTCAACAAATCCGCTGCCGGGGGTCATAGCTGAATTCAACCCCGGCATGATCCACCAGGCATTTCCAATGGTTGAGATGAGGCGCCAAACCGGCCACATCCCCGACTGTTAGCGCAATTGTTGCAGTTGAGATCTGCCCAGCAGAGAGGTGACAGTTCGAAGGAATTTTCGCCATCAAAGAGCTCAAGGTCGTGAAGCCATATGAACTTCTAACTTGCTCCACGGCACCACCGGAGTTGAACATGTCGAGCAATCCAATTGGAGCAAAGGAAATATTGCTGTAATTTCCTGCGTGGTAGTATGTCTGATAAGTTCATGCTCACTGTTGGCTCAAATAAGAACAAGAAAATAGATAAACCCTATTTAGTTGACTCACATTCAGAGGACAGATCTCATATTCAAGAACCTTTGAGTGTCACAGGTAGGGGGAAGCACCCTCTGGTAATCTGGATTAACCTGCCTGAAAGAAAAGGTGAATGCCTTTTTGTTACATATTGTCTTAACAAAAATTTTCAGAAATAGACTAATTAGAGAATGGAGAATAACCTAGAGAGGGTGCAAGCTAAATTACCTGATTTATAAGCACATAGACTACTACATCCCCCTTCCAATTGATCCAGCAACATGAGCAATTTGATCAACATCATCAGCACGGACTTAAACCGGTGAGGGTGCGAGAAAGGCGCCAGCACCGGGTCTTCTTCTCAATCTTGTACCAATCCAGCACCTTGACAGTTGAACACACCCACCACACCAGAGACATTTGTTCACATTCCAGATTTTACAAGCTGCATATTTATCAACAATACAGGTAAAGCTTTTCCAGTAAAACCAAAAGCTTATAGCAATTACATAGGGAAGATAAGAGAGAAAACTGATCCCATCTCGTGCCGATCTGCAAAGAGGCAGTCACGTGGGCCTACCAGGCAGCAGGGCGCGGAGCACAGATCCGTCCGGGAGGACCAGCTTCCCTCAAAAGCTCAAAGTTGTGCTGTCTTAATGTCGCTGATAAAACAGACAGTATATGTTTTAATCATCACAAGTTCCAGTTGCAAGTTCAACAAAAAGTGGAATTAGGCCGAGGATATACCTGACATAAATAGCACATCCACCAATGGCTCGAGCTGCACCGTGGTACTCTGCAGCTGGGTGTAGACTCTGCAAAGCCAATATATTTTGAGTGTTAATAGAATATCAGATAATCATGTTTTAAAACTATGAGAACAAATTTGTCACATTGTTCCCACATTACTTCCTATTGTCTGAATTTGGGAGCAACATGAAAGAGAACAACACTATATCCTTTGTACTTACATGAAATATATCCCAATCAGGTTGCATAAATTCTCCAAGGCAAATAGAGTATTGTAAGCCACTGAAGAGATGTGGGATGGTGTGAGTAGCTTTGGTGGTCATGGAGGATAATAGTCACTGTGATGCCTGACCTAAGGCAGTTTGTTTAGCACATAGAGCCCATCAGTGTTATGGCAGCGATGCAAGATATGCATCCACGGGTCAGTAAAAGTTCCTTGCTATAGAGGCTTCATGCCTGGGTGATAGCTAAGACAGAGCAACTCTGCTAATGCCATTCAGCCCCATAAGTCTCTATAATGTTCCACATCAACCTTTAACATTCACGCTACAAGAAGCTTTGATGTGTGAGTGCATGGAGCTCACTGTAGCTTGAAACCCTTTCTCAATTGACTGGCGCCAACAGACAGATAGACTTATCGATGACAAATGTCTGCTTGATTACCCATTACACCCAGGACTGAACTGATATGCCAGTGCACATTCATAGTGCTCCATACCAGAATGCTGGCTTCACTCCACCCCAATAACTCATATAGAAGCATGCCATGCATAAACAAACTGCAGCTGATGTGAAATGAACATTGGTCACAGCTGTCTAGAGATTTTTATTTTACCTTTTTGAAATGAAAAATGTGTTTTAGATGTGAGAAAAAAAGGAAAAATAGAACAATCTGAAAGGTTCCTGAGCCCCCTATTCATTTGAGTGAGGAGACTCACTTGAAAATCCACTGATAGAAGGAGAAACATATAAATAATTTGAACATTAAGTGGATGGCTTACTGACATTATGTTGTTGCTTGGCATTCTCAACTACATGCTATGCCTGGACTGTTTCATTGTTCCGCTATTCTTTGGAACTCATTCTTGATTCCTTGTTAATCTATTTGCAAACCCAAAAATAAATAAATCAATCAATCAACAACTCCTTCAGTAAAGAGTCTATATAATACAAAAAGGAGTACACATCCAAATAAGGAACAAAGAGAAAAGAGTTTCTTTTAACATATTTCCACCAACATTCTTAAAACTTCGACAAAGCAAGACTATCACCAAATAGATGGGGAAATTGGTTTCTTACTGAGCGCCTTCTTGCACGACACAATTGCCTTCCTTGTTCTCATTACCAATCTGCTGCCAACCATCGTCAATGATGAGGAACTTAGGAGGAGCACCTCCCTCAGACAAGCTGCAACAATAACCAGATATCACCTCAATGATTTTCTCCAAGTAATGATAGTTTGTGTTAAAAGCCTTGTCATGGTTGAAAATTATCATCTTATCGGTTTCTTGTTTCCCCTTACCTTTGCAGGCCTTCTTCAATGCCCCAGCAGTGACATCAGTGTAGAAAGCATCCCAAGTGCACCAACCAAACCAGTCAAGGAAAGAAGGCAACTACACAAATCCACCAATTACAAGATTCATTCAGAAACCACTGTTGGAATTATTTGTTGATGAAAAACTCACAAATGGAACTCTTTTCCCCACTGTTAAATTTTCTTTCTCACGGTGAAGAAAAAGTTTGCATGTGTTTCTCCACATTCTGTTTGAAGGAAAATTACAAATTACCATGAGAACATACAGCAAAGATTCTTGAAGCAGAAAATCAGATGTTGAAACTTCAATGGACAAGAATATGGTAGTTGGACCACAGACCTCAAAAGTTTTTCAACAAGTACAAACTGATTGGAAGATAACACTGATGCATATGGACTGGATAGGTGTGTGTGTGCATGCTAAAAAACAAAAAAAAAAGAGAATTTTTATTAGTTGCAATTAGAGTCAACTAGTAAGAGTTATCAAATTATGATTATTAGTTAGAAATGAATTTCAATTTAAATTAGATTATTTGTATGAAATTATGATTCTTTTGTAAGAGATTCAAAATAGGGTTTGAGTCATTAGGTTATTAGAATTTAATACATTTAGGATTTCTTAGAAAAGCTCTATAAATAGCTATTTGATGTAAGTCAATGACAGATTTTTTTGGAGAAATAATATTTTATTTTTTGCAATATTTGCAACTTTCAATGGTGAGATTCCATTGACTCTCAATGGTGAGATTCCATTGACTCTCAATGGTGAGACTCCATTGACTTTCTAGGTGAGACTCCTAGAAGACCTTAGTGAGATTCTAACGTTTCTACCTATACCCTTCGCATATTCTTTCTAATTTTATTATCTAATTTTCCCTATCACATTTTTATCTATATATATTTTGATTTTACCCTTGTTCCTTTTCCCTAAACCCTAAATTATAAAAACCCTTCTTCACCCACCTCACATTAAGGCAACCTTTCCAGGGTTGTCCTACATCAAACACACTTTGAGTTGAAACAAACTGTATATACTTGTTTCGATTATCAGATTGATGGTCCATCTATATTTGTAAGCATAAAGAAGGCCAGGTGATAATTCATATGAATCAATCACTACTGGAATTGGATAATCACAGCTACTCTGCAGTGTTCTAAGCCTGTCACAATGTCCTACCATACTACTGTATATATTAAGAAGATATAAACAAAATCTGAGAAGTAAGAACTTGTGGTTTACTTTACAGCCTGGTTGGATAATCAAAAGATTGGTGCCAGAATGCATGTACACAAGGTAAAGGCCTTCTGGGTTTGTTTCAACAGCAGTGTCTCCTGCAAACCCAAACTACTCTACAAAAATAGGCTGTTTTGGTTCTTCTGAACTCGAACCTTCTAATATTTTTTTCTTCCTGTATGCCTTAAACTCCATTAATTTGATTCATTTGAACGATAGGGTGATTGATTGATCTCTCCAGCTGGAGAGTGTTTGCACCCAACAACAGCCCACCTCCCAGAATTTCATACAGTTAGTCTCCTTTTAATTGGAAGATTGAATGGGACTTAATTATTGTAAAATATGGCTAGAGTGAGCTTCCGGGCTGCACCAGATACTTTTTGATGGCCATGATGTACTCAGTACTCACCACTCTCGACGCAAATCTCTATCTCGTTCTTGTCGTTGCCTTGCAGAACGGCACGGAACTGGCCTTCAAGGAGAGGGAGCAAGACGGTGTAGATGGTTGGGGCATCGTCAAGTTCACCTCCTTCTGTGGTTTCTTGTTTCCTATGAGCATGAACTGGTCTCTAAAGGGACGTCCTTTCCACATGTTCCCATTCCCTCTGAGTCATCCACCATAACTTGAAGCGGAAACAGCACATGAACCGTAGACCACTGTTGAGGAATCAGAAACCAAAATTATGATACATATTAACAGATAGTACATAAGTCCTAGCTGAAGTCAACAAAATTTGAAACCATAAGATAACAATATGCTTAAGGTGAGATTACCCTCATATCTGAACAGTACCAGAGATTTGATTCTGTATCCATCAATTGCCAATTGGGGATTTCCCCCCAACTCACATATTTAATTAATTTAGACTTAGCAATGCTACTTTGCACCCATGTGTTAGCTTCTTTTTTTATTTTAGGTCCAAAGTATAATTTCTTCAATTAGCAATTTATTATTACAACTGAGATCAATAATTATTTACTTACTGAAAATAGGGTGAGGAATTACATACTGTTGAATCATCATCTTAGATCTTCCAAGCTAAAAACAGAAGTGATATTTGATTCCTAAAATTCATATACAAGCACACTGTCCACAGAGGCTTGATTATCTAGCCTACCTCTAGAATCACTATAGCCTTCTGCAGGTGTGAGGTGTAAAACGTCCTAATCGATGAGTAGTTGCTCCAGTTGAAGAAGATGAAGCTTGAGGTGCTGAACATGTAGAAGGGGATGAAAGGGAGTGATGAATCTCCATGAATCTGACCTCATGGAGATAAGGAATAGATTACTATGCCCGACCATGGGACTTCCTTAGTTGTTCAAAGGAGTCTTAAGAGAATTAGTTACGGTCCAATGTCTTTCACACAAAGTGCACATCTAAGGACAAGGTTTGCTTTGTTATTATTGATAGTGGGAGCTTTGAGAATTGTGTTTCCCTGAAGATGGTGCAAAAGCTCGATTTGAAGATGGATCCACACTTGAACCCTATAAACTTAGTCGGTTTCCAAGAGGGTAGTGGATTAAGGTGAAGCATCAATGCTGCCTCTTTTCATGAATTGGTACACCATCAGGACGATGTGTATGGTATGATGTTGCTCCAATGGATGCTTGTCACTTGCTACTTGGGAGGCCATGGCAATATGATAGGATGTGGTTTCATTTATGATGAAGCTCAAGAACACTTACACATTCTCGTGCTGATGCGCACAAATTGTCTCGCACCTTTGAAACTGGCAATTGCTCTAGCATCCAAACATGAGGAGAAGAATTCTTTGTTGTCAAAATCTGAGTTGGAGAAAGAAATCAGAGTTGATTCAGATGTGATGGCCTTGGTTGCTATTGAAGAAACCCAAAGTGAGACGGAGATCCCAATAGAAGTAGAGCCAATTCTGGAAGAATTTGTTAATGTAGTACCTGAGGAGATTCCACATGGGTTGCCCCCTCTGAGAGATATTCAACATCAAATAGACCTCGCATGTGTCTGCTTTTGCCCAATAAATCGCCTATAGGATGAGTCCTAAAGAATATGAAGAGCTACAAGGCATGTTGATGGGAGCTGTTTGACAAAGGGCTTATTCGAGAGTAAGAGTCCTCAGGCGCTCCGCCCTCGCTAGTACCAATGAATCGTGTGTGCAAGAAGAACCCTCGATGATCACAATCAATGATCTAATTTTAAATGGCCACCAATCCATCCCAAGGATAACATCAAACTCCGACATGTCCATGACCCGAACGTCTACACTGAGTGGAATCCCTTAGTTCACAAACTCACAATCATGACATATCATATAAATACTCACCCTAGGCCCAAATCTTTAACACAAGATGCAAAGAACAAAGGAACGATGAACTAAATCAAATAACACTCGCCTATAGGCGAAGAGAAACATACCAATAACCGAACATGCAAGTGAGCTTCTAAAAAACACACCAAACATTGGGAGTTTAGCCCTAACTATTGAAGAATTGGATCGGGAGGTCAAAGACGAACACATGCAAAACTCCTCGGACCTCATTTGGGCCTTGGAAGGCAAAAACATAAGTCAAACTCTGGGAAAATCCCCTTACGTGAGCCGCCATATTGATTTAGAAAGATTTGCCAAGATCTTCCTCGAGGACGGTTTTAGGATTCATCGTATTTCTTTTAAAAGATTTGCCGAGATTTACTCCAAGATTTTATTCTATCTCTTTTGTGAAGATTTGATTTCATTTATTTTAAAGCTGTTGTGAGTTTCTTTTATGTAATTTAAAAAAGTTTCTTCCTAGTTAAAGTAGAGCCATATTTGCTTTAGGAAATAAGAGGCCTATATATATCCCTTTAATATTTTTCTTTCATTCAAGCTAATAAAGCTTTAATATTTTTCAAGAGTTTCTTTATCTTTGACGCTGCGCAGTCACAGCATTTATACCTAAGGTGGTTTGGTGGCGGTTATCTCATTTTTATCAACTCCAACCCGCCCATAGTTGATCGTGGCGCTTCACTCCATCATCTATCTTGCGCGATCTTCAAGAACTCAGTAAGTAATCACTCTTATGCAAACTCTACTCTCCTCACCATCTCACCTTTCCTTAAACTTTCCATAACTAAATTCAAACCTCAACCCAAAACTTTCCAAATCTTGCTCCATCCTAGCCAAATCTTCCTAAATACCTTCTTTTTTTTTCCTTATATACCATAAATACATCGTCCCTAACTTAGAAAATCTCCAAAATCTGTCCATAACCTATTTTGGCCCTAAAAAACTACCCCAAACCCATATTTTGACTTATCTAAACTTCAGGATCATTCATCACCTTGCATCAAAGTCGTATTAGAGCTCAAGGATTGATAACACTATAAGGCATGTGTTTCTTGGTTTTAGGGAGATAAGAGTCCTAATTGGAGGTTCAAGTGGTTCCAATTTATTGCAAACGTTACGATTCGAATATGTGGTTCATCGTCACAAAAGCATGACTACTGAATCAGAACTTTATGGCATCAAAGACCTTCATGGAAGGTGAAGGTGATGAAAGTTTTGACAAGGGAACTGTGCCGCCTAGCCAAGTTCGAAATTACATGAGGCGCAAGAAGCCTAAAGACAAGCATTCAAGGGGCTATGATTATGGAGGAAGGTATGAAGATCAATACCGCTATGATGATTACTATGAGAAACGTAATAATGATGAAGGTTCCAAATTCAATTCAAAGTTTGATATTCCAGAATTCGAAGGAAAAATGCATGCTAATGACTTCTCGATCGCTTAATCCGTCAACCTCGTCTTTTGAGTAGCGATCCTGCCGGCAAAAGATGAAGTTGGTGGCTATCAAGATGCGCAAGAATGCTTCTTTTTGGTGGGAAAATTTAAAGAGGTAGCGTCAAAGAGATGGCAAGAAGAAGAATGAAACTTGGGAAAAGATGAAGAAAGAACTAAAACGGAAGTATCTTCCCTTCCACCATAGCCAAGATATCTTCCTCAAAATTCAGAATTTGAAGTAGTAGAATTTGACTGTGGAAGAGTATTCGGCTGAGTTTGAAAATCTGATGATCAAAGGAGATTTGCAAGAGGCTGAGGAGCAGTCCATAGCCCGCTACCTTGCTGATTTGAGGTTCGAAATTTCTAAAAATGTTCAATTGCAGCCATATAACACCCTTCAAGATGTGATAAAGCTTGCCTTACAAGTTGAGGCTCTAAACAAGTATGGGGGTTTTACTACAAATCGGGTTAAAGAAGGATTTATCAAGAATTCAACTTCAAGGAGCCCTAGTGGTGCTAAAACCACCCTTAAACCTCAAGTGTGCTAGCACAAGCCACAGCAAGAGTTCACTCTAACAAGTAAAGATAGTGTTGGGAGGACTTGCACTTACTCAAGAGTACCCATGGGGAAAACATGGAGGCTTTTGCTGTCTGAAGCCGTGGCACCGATGAACGCACCAGCAACAAGCCCCATGCCGGATCCGGGAGTCAAAACAATATTATCCGGCACACCAGTCAGGATAGTCTTCCCCTGAACCACGAGGTTCCCATCGTTGATAGAGATTCTAGGTGTAATCGTCATCTTTGAGCACCTTCCTACTGATCCATAAAATAAAAACAAGCTTAATTAACATAAAATAAATAAATAGTACAAGCATTATTCATTAACAGAAGGCAGTAGACAGTAATCCTAGAAAATCACAGAAGAAGGCCAATCTGAATCAAAATGACACTAAAATTTCCATTCTAATGAACGAAAAAGCAAAAAAACGCAGCAAACCCAAATGCATCATAGGAAACACCTAATTTTTCAAAGAATTTCGTATTAACCTACAGATCTGGGTCTGTCCCTGCTTGAGCTTCTGTGAGCAGCAGGATATCTAACATAGGACGGTTTATCTTCTAGTAGTTTTTAAACATGAGTCAAAACCTGTTTCTGCGCCATGATTTCCTGTATAAGGGGTCCATCTTACATGATGCATTTGTGATGCAATCCTCAGCATTGCACCAAACCCAAAGAGACAGTAGATAAAAAAACAAAAACAAAAAATAAGAAAGACAAAAAAGACAAAAAAGTTCAAATTTATTTATATGGGGGATTTCCGAAGTCTATGGAAATAGAATAAATGTCCTCCAAAAAAGGAGAAAAATTTCTGTAAAAAATATCTTAAAGTAGAGACTCCTGAAAAAATTTAAGGATTCTTCAAATATAAATTTTCATCCATGAAAACTTCCAAGCCTTTTTTTTTTGCCGATGTTCAAGAAAAAAATTAATACTTACAATAATAAAAATGAATATATATATAAATATCAGAAAATACCACAACCTAAAATTTCCAAGTGATTTTATAAAAGAAAATAAAGGTCACTTGTATTTTATCGGGTAAATATCGTGATATGAAAAATAGCTGTAAAACTGTTCAAAAGAAACAAATTATCCGGAAGTTATAATCTAATGTAGTTTATGATAAAAATATCAGATTATGATACCCGTTAACCAATTACAGAACTAACTACTAAGGCAGTTATAATTATGGAAAAACCAAGAAATATTTTTAGAGAGCTAGAAACCCGGAATTTGAAATATAGTAACGGCGGACCACATGAATCTCTGCTTCTGCCCTTAGTCCTCCGATTTAGCCTCTTTAGCTTGCTCGGAATTAAGAAATACATTCGAATATGTCCGATACAGACTGATGCCAAAATCATCTACTTTCGGGTTTACAGTGTTTCCAAGGAGGAATACAGACAGTTCAACAGCCATTTTTGAAAATGAGTTCTCATCGGTTATCAATATCCATGATAAAGACTTCAAATAAAGAAACATATAACCATAATGATGAGAGAGAATTTCGGAAAGAAAATTGGAATTTCAAAGGATTCGATTCAAAGAGAGATGCTATCCGCTGTAGAATGCCGGTTTTGAGCTTGAACTGTATATATAAGAATCCTTCTGAAAATTAAAAATCGATCACTTCCAAAGTTAAGTGCAAACAAGCAAGCCTAACTAAGAGGTGGACTCCACACCACAGCATCTGGTTTCACCACAGCCTAAAGACACAGACCGAGCAAACGCATAATCTAAAACATCCAAAATCCATAAAAACAACATAATCAATTCATAATCAGAGAACTCATCAAAATTCTCTTATTTCCCTTCAAAATCAACTAAAGATCAATGAATCTTTCGATCTTTAAACCGCCATCACGCCATGAGAACAAGACAAAATAGGACCGTAAACCAAAAAAAGAAACATCAAAAGCTCGATCAGAACTCACCCAAACCTCTGGCCAACAAGCCGGAATTTCTCTACCTGGAGCTTGGATCAAGCACCAGAGAAAAAACTGTGAAGGAAAATACTAGAAATCCCCAGCAACGACTCAGCGGAAGCACATTCCACGAGAAATGCTCCTTCTCAGAGAAAGCACGAAACCGTGAATCTGTACGGACTGCAACACCAGGTGGACCTTTTATTATCGCCCCCGCCAAAGACCGAACATGCTTCATCGTCAGATCGCACAGGATCACGACACGGAGTCACAAATACTGACCTCTGTTCTTACCCCTCGACGGCGTAATTCAATTTACGTAATAATATTTCAACAACCGACGATATTCCATCAAGTCGCGCGATGATATGTGAAGTTGTCAGTCTGTCCTGGCTAAATTACAAGCAAAAGTGCTAAGTGCTAACTGCCTTTTTCACCTTTTTCAAAAAGGTATACCATTTGCCCCTCGTCGGTCCGCAATGGCTACTAAGGTAGTCACACCCTTTCTTTCTTTATTTTTTTAATATATAGTTTTACCAACCAGGTATTTCTTAAAAAAAATTATAGTTTTTTTATATTTTTAAAGAGTTTATCAAAAATTTAACTCTTTATATAAACCAAAAAAAAAAAAAAAATTGTTTGATATTCATATTAATTCTTGACCACATGGAAATTCGCATTTAACTATCCTATAAAATGAAATCTCTATCATATATTTATATAACACAATCAGATTTTTAATACGCACTTAGACATTTGCTGTTTGAAGAAATATCTCAATCATTTTAAATACATGTTCCATAATTAAACAAAATTATTTCTAAGTATTGAAAAAAAAACATTTCTATAGTTAAAACTAAGTATATGGATTTTCAAGTTCCTTTAAATTTATCGAAGGTTTTACCTGATCATTAATTTTATAATCTCATGGAATCAATCGAGATGTATATAATCCGATTTGAACATCCGCGATTATTTAAAAAAAAAAAAGCATATGGACCTACTCACGTACTAATTTTACAGTATGATTACCAAAACAAGTGACTCTTTTCAAGTGCGGAAAAATGCCAAGAAAAACATCGAAGTGTTCGTACAAGATTCTCTATGGTGAGGTTTGGTCACGTGACTAAGACCTAACCAATTGAATTGTAGTAAAGAAAGTGACAAATTAAGTGATGGCTCCATTCACACCGTCTCTCCACCGCCTAATGATGGCCACCTGTTTAAAAGGTTCAGTCAGCATGTGCACTACAGGTAACTTTGGGGTCTTAGCTTGGATTATATAGCATTTGCATTCAACATAATAGTACTGATAAATTTAAACCCCTGAGTGGGACCAGTGGGAGGATGCATGACTTCATAAATAAATAATAGTAAAAACGCATTTTCAGTTCCTCGCGGATTCACTTTTTCTTTTACATTTATCAGTTGCACTTTAAAATGTTAATATTTCATAGTAGACCCAAAAAAAATGGTTTGAGGGGGATAATAATTATTTAGTTATCAATTAGAAGGAACTACACCACAATGGTAGAAAGAGAAATCTTCATATGTAAAATATTCAATGGTTCAAAACCCTTTATTGAGACCTTTTTACTCTAAATTTGAGGGGCACATGGCCCCTAGACATACAGTGGGTCCCACTGTTAATATTAAACACCTACACTATCTAAGACATAGAAACCGGTCTTTTTTTTAAGAAGGCACTTTTATTTTTACTAAATTTACTAATTACACTTTCAAACCTAAAATTAACTTCTTTATTTTTACTAAATTTACTCATGAGACTTTCAAAGCTAAAATTAACTTGTTAAACTAAACATGCACTTGAGGTCCGCCACTCTTAATATTAAACTCCTACACTATCTAAGACATAAAAACTGGAATTTTTTTAACAAGGCACTTTTATTTTTACTAAATTTTCTCGTAACACTTTCAAACCTAAAACTAACTTCTTTATTTTTACTAAATTCACTCATGAGACTTTCAAACCTAAAATTAACTTCTTAAACTAAATATGTACTTGAGGTCCGCTACTCTAAGCTCCTCTTTGCCTAACTAATACCAGAATCGATAATTTGATAATGATTATTAATTAACTTTTAATAATATAGCCGACACTGAGTTAATTTATTAATAGATATTATAATAGATATAGAAATAATGCACATATATATATAAATGATAACAAAATAAATTACTAGAATATGAAATTATAAAATTATTTATTTAAAATTATTTGAGATGAAAAATGAAAAGGTGTTAAAAGAACTTTTTACTTTTTACATGTTTTTTTTTTTTTTTAATCTTTAATATTATTCGATTTTTTAAAATAGATAATCTTTAATTTAAAATATGGATAGTCTTTTTAAATTCATAACAAAAATAAATGATAGAAAAATAAAACAAAATTTAAAATTCAAACGATTTTCATTTCAAATATTCTCTATTTATATAGTTATTTATATAAAGACTAATAGTTTAAAAGCATTTTATTTTGATATTCTTTTTTTTGTTTATTGATTGAAATTATAATTTGAGATGAATAGAATTTCAGTTGATAAAAAAATATTTTTACTTAAAATAATTATTATTCATTTTAATAGATAATTTTGTTTTTATCTTCTTCCATCGTATTTTTAGAAAAAAAAATCAAAATAAAGAAAAACTATAATGCAAAACCATCGAATCATTCTATTCTGATAAAAATAGATGATTATAAAAATAAAACTAATTTTAAAATATTTTTACAAGAAAGATTTTCGTAAAAACTACGATTTATAGATTTTTTTTCACTAGAGCTTATTGTGCTTAGACCAGTTTTAAATCGACACAAACTTTACCAAACATCTCGTGAAAACTCGATTGAGATTAATGTTCACGCCTTCTCTCTCAATCAGCTCAACCAAACACCCATTTAATATTACACTCTTACACTATCTAAGATATAAAAACTTGTATTTTTTTAACAAGGCGCTTTTATTTTTACTAAATTTACTCATGAGACTTTCTTTGAAACCTAAAATTTAACTTCTTGAATTAAACACGTACTTATAGCAGTCATTTAATCGAGCCAAGTCTTATTGGTTAAATTGTATATTAGCTTTATAAATTCGTGTATGTTTTTCATGAAACGTGAGTGACGACGCCAATTTGTTGGCTTCCACGATATGGGACCCACGCCCAACTAAGGCAAAACCGCAAGCATGGTGACCACGTGTGATTTGGCACGTCAGATCTCCGGGAAAATGGTTGCGTGGCTAGCTTTGGCACGGAGGCTTATTCTGCCACGTCAATATGGGGTGGAGGGGCCCCACTGGCCTCACAGCGAATTTTCTACAGGGTAGGTGAGGCATTCAGTCAGTCCAAGAAAGCAACACTCATGTGGGCCCTGACACGTCATCCACGACAAGGACTGTAAACCCATTCATTATCTCCTGACATCTCGGCAACTTATCAACAACTATCTGCAAAAATCTGGGCCATAATTTTTTATTTTTCAACATATTAAATACACGAAATAAATACCGTATTGGTCTTGCTTTATTATATTAAGAATAAATTACTAAAAATAGGAGATTCCGCGAACATGGGTTCTCTTACAAAGCACAATATCCGAATGTGTGAAAGTATTTAACGCCCACGTAATCGAAGGAAACTAATCAAATACCCGCATGACATAGTTTACTGCTTTCAAAAATACGTAGAACTTTGGCCTAGGCGGCCTTTTTTTGTCGTTTTTCTAACTTAGTGGCTTGACCCATGAAGCCATTATTTACACCGAGCATAAAGTCGAAATAATTATTTTAAATTAAGCAAAGCTTCACCCTTATATTTTATTTCAGTGGAAGTCTAGCCTACACTTGGAATCTTGTATAACTTTCATTAAATAAAATACTCCAAAGAAAGAAAAAAAAAGTTTTCAATGAGTCATTATATGAAGAAAATGAGTACAATGGTACATTATGAAAGAGACTTGGTTATTAATTAAAGAGTTGAATATATATATATATATATATAGAGTATATATATATATATATATATATATATATATATATATATATATATATATATATAAACAAAAAAGTATAAAATAGTAAAAGCATAAATCCAATAAAAGGAAATATTAATATGCTCCCTCAAGATGGTGTGTCAAAAGTAATAAATAATCTTATATATTAGATAAAAGCAGATGCGCCACATGGTAGATTCTAGAACAGACAATGTGCCTACTATCAAGAGAGATAATGAATAACATCGTGAATAATCGACTGTAAATTAGGTCACAAAACAAAGCGATAATCAATCGCGGCAGCTTCACACTGGGAACGAAAATGTGATTAGCGAGAGATAAGTGATACCAAGATTGTTCAAAAACAAGGTAGGAGTAACCGCACTAGGGTGAGAAGTTTTTACAACAACGATTTCACCACCGTAGTCGATAAGAAGCATCAGACTCGCATCGATACTTAAATTTCAGTGCTGAAGAACGAACAACACTGCATTGCTTTGTAAAACTCCAGGAAATTGGATTAACACCAAAGAAAATAAGAAAAGCCCCTGTTGAGGTACGATCATTTGAGTTACCAGCCCAGTCCGCATAAGATAAACCATGCAATGTCAAAGGAGTGTTGGCAATAAGCTGGATACCAAGAAATCTAGTGCCATTAAGATAATGAAACAAACGTTTAACTGCTCCCCAATGGTGTTTATAAGGTACGTGTATAAACTGAGAGAGTTTATTCATAACAAAGGAAATATCCGACCAAGTCATCCGGAGATATTAGAGGCCACCAACCACTTGACGATACATGGTGGGATTGACCAGCGTAGCACCATCTTTAGCGGTCAGAGAAGTGCCTACGACAAGTGGTGTAGAGACAGGTTTGGAGCCTAGCATGTTATGTTTGCTCAGAATATCAATGACATACTTTTGTTGAGATAAGAGAATGCCCGCTGGCAGCCAAACCTCACAAACCCATAGAAAGATAGCATCCTAAGATCCTCAGGAGAACATGTGAGTCAAGTTCGGTCATTGTCGACAAGTGAGGGGTCACTACATGTAATAATCAACCATCAACATAAACCAGAAATAAAGGAGCGCATTACCGCGGAGTAAACAAAGAAGGACGAGATGAGACGAGATATGACAAAGTCGAGAGAGAGCAAGAAGGTGCGGAGCTCTTGGTACCAAGCTCGCGGAGCTTGTTTGAGACCATAAATAGTCTTGTGTAATCGACAAACATGATGTGGATAATCAACGTTACGCATGTCCTGCGGTTGTGCCATATAGACCTTCTCCGTGAGAAAGACATTATTTACATCAAGTCGCTAAGTCCTTTACTTCTGCGATCAGCGCAATGCTACATAGTACTGGGATGGTGATGAGATTTATCACAGACCGAAGTCTCAGAAAAGTAATGTCCTGATTGCTGGTAAAAGTCTTTAGCAATGGCGTGCTTATAACAAGTAAGTGGTCAGAACTGCCAAATTTTTCGACGTGAAACACCATTTATTGCCTCTGCTATATTCGCCGCTTCCATGTAAACTAGAGCCCAAGTACCATTTCTGGACAGAGAAAGATCATATTCGTCTCCCAGACGCTTCGAACCCACTCTGATCTCGAGAGCCTGGGCGACAGTGGTTCAAAGATAGTCGATGAGGTGTGGAGGCCATATTTCAGTCATTTGAGAATGAAAATTTAAAGTGGGTTTGCATGGGATAATGGTTTAGTTGGGGAGAGGAACGGGTAAGGGTCAGAGGATGATCGATAGAGGTGGAGGTGCCACCCCAATGTGCTCAAGCAGGCGAGATAGTTGTCGAATGGTGTCATGTGGCCGAGGATGCAGTGTCTACAGGAGGATGGGTGGGGGGATAGTGGGATGAGCCTCGATATAAAGTGGGTGAGTCAAAAGTACGGTGGGTGAGATGAGCCCCAAAAAACAAGGTGACAGGATCCATCATGAGATGGGAGGATGATGAGGCTCATGGCGGCCGGATGGAACGCTCAAGGTGAATGATGAAGCACATTTAGAACTGCGGTTCACTAACGGTGGTGGAGGTCGAAGGAGATGCAAATAGAAAATGTTTTTCCACAACTACATGACGTAGACACAAAGGTTTTCGAGATAGTGGAGAAAGGAAAGCATAAACAACCGAAGGCATGGAGTTTGGATGGGTCAGGAGCTTTGTTGAATAATTTTTCAAAAGTGGAACCATGGAAGACTAACCTAGACCTATTTATTAAATAATGGGATAAATAGAAGAAAGGTATATAACTAGAAGATGAGGGATGGCATGAATGGAGGAGAGTGAGACCCGTTTCACACATTACGCCGAGTATCATGCTCGTAATACCCATTATGTTCGTGGATGGGAGGTGTAGTGAGATGGGTTACACCATGGGTGGTGAGAAAAGACCGAAGGGCTAAAAATTCGCCCCCATTATATGTGTAAAGCGTTTTGATGGTGGTGGTAAAAAAATTTTCAACAAGTTCCTTGAAAGAGACAAAAGTTGAATGAACATTTGATTTTTGACGTAACGGGTAAAGCCAAATATACTTAGTGTAATGGTCAACAAAATGTCAGAAGTAGTAGTGAAAACCATCAAAAGATGAACTGCAGTAGTCCAAACATCAAATAAAATGACAGATCAGAGGGAGAAGAGGTAATGCTCAATAGCAAAGGTAACTTCAGGGCTTTATTAATATTGCATGAGGTATGTGAAGGAATATAAATGGTCTCTTGAAAGGAAATATAACACTTAGAAATTTGCAAAATATGTAAAGACGGATGATCAAGGCGACTATGCCATGAGATAGAAGGAAAAATCAGAGACTAAGATGAAGAAGTAGGACTAAGATGAAGAAGTCAGAATTAAAGCGGAAGATCGAAGGGGGGATTGTCATTGGCCAATAATAGACATCGTCTCTACTCTACCCGCGAACCAAAGTGACCCCCTTGTGACGATCATCCACCTGAAAGAAAGAGTAAAAAAATAGGACATTAACAAGGTTATCGTCACAGAGGCGAGAGACGAAATAAGGTTCTTAGACATGGTAGGCACATATAACAACATTGGTAAAAAATAATGGGGTAGGTAGAGAGGGAAAGGTGAAAGAGCCAATGTTAGCAATAGATAAACTAGTACCATCACCAATAATAACACTATCAGAGGCGGTGTACGACTCATGAAGGGCCCAAAAGCGACAGAATCTGCGATCCACATGGTGAGGCGCCCCAATCAAGGACCCGGTCGGATTACGGAAGTAGGAGTAATGGGGCAGCAGTGTGGGCATAGGGTGCGGTGAAGGTGAGTGCGACTTTGCACGAGCTATAGCGGCAATTTGGATCACGTAGAGCGATGGAGGAGGAGGCTGGTTGGTATTGCCGTGAGTGGTAGGTAGAGTCCACATTTGTTGGTCGATTATAAGAATTCGTCCACCACAATTGTCGGTGTGATGGAATGAAGGGCTAATCGAAGTAACTAAGGCCTCTACTGGAGCGGGAGGAATCAAAATCTGTAGTTAGGCCTCGTAACTAAGTAAGTGCTCAAACAATTCCTCAAAAGTAAGTGGAGTATTATGAGCTTGTAAGGCATGTGATATGTTTGAGTAGAATTTGGGCAAGAATCGTTCAAAACACGGATGGAAATAATAGTCAGCGAGACATTCGTAAGAGCGAAAGTCAATGTGCATTTGACATGCTTTGCAATGAATAATCGATAATAGTCAGATTACGTTGATGATTGGAAAGATTACGCGATAGGTTATAATGCAGTTTGCCACGAAGGAGAGGTATATGTCTTTTAAGTGGTCAAGCCGCCTGAGATGTGTGGTGAGATGAGCGCACTATGGTGGCGGATACGGACCCAGCGATTGCATTGAGAAGCGGTGGTGCTTTATCTAAATTTAGAGAATATAGTGCGGATTGGTGGAGGGGATGCGGCGTGGTGAGTTATCATCACTTGAGGGCTGCGACTTTAACTTCGTCGGCGAAGCGAGTAAATCATGCGAAATAGGAGATCACGTGAATTGGAGCGATCATGCGGGATGAATTCGTGGATGTGAGTTTTAGTGGTGCGGCGTTGGCGGTTGAGAAACGTCAGGTCGAGATGGTCGGTCCCAATCAAGGCTATTGGAAGACGAGGAAGCACGAAGGCATTGGTGGAAGAGGATTCGTCGGTCACTAAGCCCAAGAGCATGTGATCAGTGGAGCATGATAGGCGACAAAGGCGAGGACTAGGATTAAAGGTTTTTTTTGTTAGGCAATGACTACGATCTGAAATATTATGAAAAGATAGATATACATTTTATATATATATATATATATATATATAATATATATATATATATATATATATATATATATATACATCTGTATATATATATATTAATAAGGAAAAAGTAGTAAGCGTAAAGCGATCAAAGAAAACACTAAAATACTCTAATATATATGACTAGTGTAAAGTAAATGCGCATTAGAAACTTTATTTATAAGATGGTGATTTAAGAAATATATTGACTAATATTCCATTATTTTCATAATGGATGATACGGAAGCGTAACACTATTAAAAATATGACGAGTGGTTACATATATCGAAGTTTTGACTTATATAATTTATAGAGTACTTAATAAAAGTGAGTAGTCGAAAATTAGGTAATAAATAATTAGTCATCCAATTAATGATACCTTTTATTTAATGTAGATGGAAGAATTTGGAGATCTTACTATGTTTTATATATTCTTTTTCATATTTATGCATCATGCAAATAATTATATGAAACTAGATAAGTGATTTTTTATATGAGTGTTTTTGTCAATTAAAATCCAACAAAATACAATAGAATGTAGTCAGGACTCATACAAAAAAAGAAAATCTATTTTATTTTTATTAAATCTATAAAACAAAAATCAAAATCCAATCCGAATTTTTTGATTTTTTTTCATTATGGTTATGGAGTGTGTGTTTCACACATTAATGAAGCGAGTTGTGAGACTACAACATCGAGACAAACAAAAATGAGTACAATTTTCTTTTTGTTGAGAGAAAAATGGCCACAACTTTTAAAGCAATGATATACGTATACCATTATATTAGGTGACAAAATATCGTAAGCAGTGATGCGTGTACTTAATATTTAAATATTTTTCCGTGAGCATCCTTTCCGCTGATTATATAGTGAAAATGACCGGCTGAGGCCTGAGGGGCGGTCTAAACCTTGGACACGACACTTGGGTGTAGCCCATATTATTTTAAGTGACCTGATTTTGACTACTTTCTGGTGAAGAAAATGAATTTGGTCTTCTCAGTTTCACCGGCAGATTTGACTCCCAACATATTTGCAAGAGCCCAATGCCCCTGTGATAGTTTTGAATTTACTCCAAAATATTTGGAATTTATTGTTGTGATAAATAATTAGAGTATTTTTAAAATTAATTGCCAACTACGTCCATTATTAGGATATATTTAGAATTCCATTTATTGTCGTAATGTTTTATCTTTTGCCCTTATATCGGTATATTTATATACCTCAGCTCTCTTAATAATAATTAAGTATATTTTATAATGGTATCGGAGTAATAAGACACTTGACAAATCACGAGTCGTTCTTGCATTCTTCGTGATCATAGCCGTTAGCCGTATTTTCCCTAATGGCGATGCCTCTTCTTGTAAATTGTCGTTGTGCCTCTCGTACCCCCACGGTCCTAATGTCGAGACTAACTGGAGTCACCGGAACTTAGTAGTTCTCAACTTTAGTCTTCGGCCTTGTAAAGCCGAGAAAATTGATTTTTACGGAAAGCGTAAAACGATAATTTTGATTAGAAGTCGATTTTACATGTCTCGAATGATGAAGCAGAACTTGGCCGTTGGATTCGATGCCATGAAATCTGATTCGTCAGATTTTATCAGTTATAAGACGGTGAAATTCCAGCGTTTTGAGCCTTGGGGTGTCAGTGTGGCGTGGCGTAGTAATGTGATCTTGTATGGCGCCTTAGGGAAGTGACACATGACATGGTAATGGTGCCTTTGGAGATAAATGGGCCGCATTAAGCCGTGTGTCACATGATATAATAAAGTAAGAAAAGAAAATAAAGAAAATAAGGAAAAAACATGCAGATGACATGTGGCATGTGAGGAAAGTGGGGGGAAGTTTCCCCTACTTTGATCAATTGGGTAGAAGGGAAATCAAAAGGGATAAGGAAGGATGAGAAAAGAGAAAATGAAGGAAGAGGTAAAATGAGAGAAATAAGAGAAAATTGAGAAATGAGAAACTTAGTTGGGACTGAAGCAGTAAAGGGGTTCAGTGGATAATAGAGGGGAATAGGAAAAACAAAAAAGAGAGAGGAGAGAGAGAAATACAAAGGGAGATTTTCTCGGCGTTTCGACGGTCGGAGCTCGACGGTCGGACTCGGCGGTCAGGAAAGAAAAGTCCGATCCGGCTCATGAGCTATGCTCGAGTACGAAAATCTTGGGTTCGTCGGCTGTACGGTGAGGAATTTTCCTATTTTGATTATTTTTTAGCCTAAAGGTCATTTAATGGTATGGGCGTTCTTTAAGGTTATGGCGGCCGCGTGATGATTTGTCAGATTTTGAAGTTGAGATATTGAAAAATTTTGGAATTTGGTTCTAAGCGATCCGGTGGAGTTGAAGTTGGTTTTAATCTCGGGTTGATGTCTTTGGGTTTTGTTGAGTTTTCGATTATCGCGTGAATTTGTTGATGAATGGAAAAATGTTTCATAATAGTGAATGGATCGAGAGGTGCCACGTTTATGTAAGTCACGAGATTTGGTCGTTTTATTGTGTTATTCTTCAAATAAATAAATAAATAACATGTTGTTGTGTGTAAAAAAAAATCATATTAATAAATATACTTGCTTGATGTATTAACATGGAAATTGTGATGAATAGAAATTATATGTAGAAAATATAATTATCCGGAATTTATCAATGTTGCATGTAGCTCTTATTGTGTAGGTAACATGACATAGCAGGAAATGACATAATTGCATTTCATATGCACGGGGACATCGCGTCAAGTCGGGTGTGTGTGCATGGTATTGGTTTTCTACTGTTTGTTGGCGGTGAATGTGTGACTAGGAAATTTAGGACAACGTCCAAAATTAAACTCCGGGTCACGTAAAATAATAATAATAAATTTTGTGTGTTTGGGTGAAGCAAAGAGATGGGGCAAATCCCATTGGTGAAAATTTGGAATTTTAATTCTCGAGTTAGACATATGAGTCAAGATGTAGTTGTAAAAGTGTCGGGAAGGCGTGTGAGCACAACAGTGAGACAAATTAAGCCACCCATGAAAACACACGAGTTTGGTAGCAATGAATAAACATTGGAGGGTTGTCTAATGGGTTTAGTCATTGGGTGAAACACCAATTACTAGTTGTCACACTTGGCATCTACATGTGTGAGGGAGTCGGTCAGAACTCGGGTTTATGGATATGAGGAGTCTCATCTCATGCATGACATGAAATATTCCATATGGTGCATTTTACATGAAATGTGGTTTGATGTATGTATCTTAAACTAAATGCGCATTTAGGTGGGGAGTAGCCCTTGTAGGAGAATTTTTCTACTAGGCATTGCTCACCTCATCGTGGGACCCCTTTTCAAGTACAGGGAGTGTACAGGGAGACGGCGCCCCGACGAGGCCGTGAGAGGAAGGAGGCAGACATGTGGCCTTGAGTAATATTTTTGTAAAAGTGTTTTGTATAAAAGGATTTTTATAAAATTCTTTTAGACTATTGTATAAATAGTCAAATATGTAATTATGGTAAGAGGGTCGTGATCGGACCCCTACAGATTTCTCAGTATTCATTTCTTCATATTTTGATTTAAATGAATGAATGGGTCAGTGAAGGGGCCGTATGTAAGATGGTGTGATGGCTCGGTGTCTATGGGTAGTTGGTACCGGTCCGGTACAAAGACTTAGGTGCAAGACTACCTAAGACAGAAATTCCATGGGTTGACGGGTTGTCAACGAGACCCTCAGAAATTCGGGTGTCACAGCTTGGTATCAGAGCCTAAGTAAATGATTACCTAGGGAGCTCAGGTGTGGGTATCCATAAGTATGATCGCGATACGGCCGTAACTTGTATCGAGTCTAGGTTGCGATTACACAAGGGCTCGGTGGGGGTATCCTGGTGTTTCGGGATATTGGCATGTCATAGCTGAGTATCGAGAGTTAGGTGTCGTTTACCTAGGATTAGTGGGCATGGGTGTAGAACACGATATTGTGTGCATTGATTGCTTTGGTGTTCTAATATGTACCACATGAGATGTATTATTGTGTTGTGAATATATGCATGATAGAATGTGTATAGAAGTTGAAGAACACTAGGGTTAGCAAACGTAACCTTAGGGGTTCGGAAAATGAATAAGCATGATTACGTAGGAATGGTTATTTATTAGTGTTTAGCATTATGCACCACTAATGTGATAAATGAAAAGAGAGAATCTCAAATTGCTATCTTAACGTAGATGTGGTCGAGTCTTGAACATAAAGGTGGATCACGGGGACAGCTCTTGGAGCCAGCACGGCTTTGACGAATGGGCCTTTGTAGCGGCCATGGGTCTTTGCGGTACTACCATTGCTTTCGGTAGTGCGGCTAAGGGGTAAGGGGCGAGTAACCTCGATGGTTTAGAAGCGATGAGTAAAAAACTCATTCATTTTTGGTACATTTTTCTGATATGTTTCCTTTATATAATTGCTTGTTTTTATTTAGAAATATATACTATTTACCAAATTTATTTTTTACAAAAATTTATAGCAAAAATGAAAATTCCAGCCAGGATAAGAAGTGAGAGCAGTTCAATAGCCAAGGTGAATTGTGACGAGAGAATTGAGTCAAGACCAAAAAGTCATACTATCTTGGATGAAGAAGTTGTTGCGTGAGAAGTTGCGGGCGGCAGGGAGCCCCCGAGGAAGGATTTCATGTCGCGACACCATTATGAGGTCGTGACACCAAAGGAAGACAACTCTGGTTGCAACAGAGAATTGAGGTTGCGACTATGAATGGCTAATGACTAAGCTTACAAGGTCTTTATCAGGCGATTTAAGGTTGTGACAAAAATATAAGTTGGAGGCTCCCGATCAATGTCGCTGACCGAATTCATCGCCATGACAATTTAAGCAAGCTGGGACAGAGCATAGATAAGAAAAGCCACCATTAATGTTGCGACACTGCTTTGAGGTTCTGTGCGAAAAGAACGTTGTTAGTAGCAATACAGGAAATTGATGTTGCGATAAAATGTAATTTGAGGACACGATCGGTCGCGACCCGGGTTCATGTCGCGACATAAAAATGAGTTGAACAGTTAAAACATGTTGCGACTAAGTTTGAGCCACTGCGACAAAAACAAAGTAAGAAGGATCATTACTCAGTCGCGACACACTTTCTAGGTCGCGACCAAAAAAGAAGATGAATTGATGGGAAACTATTGTAAGTCAGAAGTGAGGTTGAGACAGGATGTGGAGAAATGATGTCGCGACATGCTTTTAAGGTTGTGACATAAATTTCAGCAAGGGAAAGAAACGATTATGTTGCAACCTAAATCCCATGTTCGCTGACAGAGACAATCAAACAGAGATAAACGAATTTTAAGTCGCAACATGAAAAGGGGAGTTGTGACCAAGAATCACTGGCTGACAAAAGAAATGGTGTCACGACGCTCGAATCGAAGGTCGCGACAAATTAAGTGAACAACGAGGCGGCTAGGTCGCGACATGGGCGGGTTGTGACACATAATTTATTAAATTCGAGGAAAAACATGGTCATAACCATAACGTAGCTAGCAACAAAAATGATGTCGCGACATAAAATTGAGGTCGCGACATATATTTCATCAAAGGGAAGAACAGACAGGTCGCAACTAGAAATAGGAAATTGAATGGAAATTGTTGAGACTGAGAAATGAAGTTGCGACTAGACAGGAAAAAAAAATGGTCGCGACATACTTTTGAGGTCGGGACAGGAATTGCAGTGATTAAAGAAATTACTTGGTCACGACCTAATGTCCACGTCGCAACAAGAAAACAAGCAAACCCGAATTTTGGTCGCGACGCAGCGAGAAGAAATTGAAACGGCGAATGATGTCGCGGCACGAAAGAGAAGTTGTATTAAGCGGCAAAGGGTTGACAACAAAAATGATGTCGCGAGCATCGAATCGGAGTCGTGACACGAAATGGTAAAGGTAGAGAGTCGGGTTGCGACATCAGGGTGGGGTCGCGACACACCCAGTCTAGAAGCGAGAAAGGGAAGTGACTAGGAAACCGCTGCACTCTAACAACTAACATGATTGACTCAAGATTCTTCTTCATGACCACTAATCACAAGCGTTGAAGAAACAAGTGAGAAAACATTGGTGGCGACTGACGAATTGCAGAACGAGTGAAGGAGCGTTCGCGACCAATTTCACGAATCCGCGATAGATTTGACAAACCAAACCAAGGTTTCATGTCGCGACAGCATTCTCAGTTGCAACCTAAACAGAGGGCTGGATCAATTATTCTAGGGAAATCCACCTGAAACTTTAGAATCAGGCCCAATTTCTGAAAGTTATAAATAGGCGTAAACAATTTTAGTAAAGTAGCTTTTCTTTTTGGAACCCAGAACCGGGGGAAGAAGAAAACTCACTATATATTTTTAGAATAGTTTTCTTTTCTTTTCACGGATACGGAACGATAATCTACGTAGAAGTGTCGAGCGGGATTTAATTTACTGTTTTTCTTTTACCAATTATTGCATGAATTTAATAAATCTAGACAATTAGGAATTAGTTTCTTCTCGGTTCATTACATTACATAAGTCTGATTATTGCCGATCAATGCTCCATTGTAGATTGTGATGCCGGTTTTGAGACCACATAGCTTCTTCAGTTGCGGATTTATTGTTAGCTACAATATTTTACGCATGGTGAAATTACGCGGTTTGGAATTTCTTTGATTCGGTGTGTTGATGGTCTTTGGTGATGGTAGTATCAAATACCCTTCAGGAATATCTGTATCTGCTCTTATTTCGAGAGACCCTCGGTGACATAGAGATGGAGGTGTGAGAGTTTTGACATTGTTGGTGGGTATGTTGGACTGCATTAAAGATATTAAAGCTCTGAAGGTTCGCAGATAAATTCTGAGTCATCGCAAATTGATGTTGGAGAGGCCCCATCCAATTTAAATAATCAGAATTTCACCTTAATATGTTGAACCTCTTGAACCCTTGTTAGAAGCTGAGATCTAATCAAGGGAATGGAAATCATCCATGATTTCTGAGAATGATCTTCAATCAGTTGTAGAAATTTTGCAACAACCCTTACTTGGGAAGCGAGAAATCTGTGGAGTCTCGAAATATGGGTAGTATTGAAAAAAATACCCAGTCTTGTTAAGATTATTTAAGCCTGTGCTGTTTGGGCCCTTAATGCCGAGAGAAATAGGGACCTCGATGATTGAATTATGGAAGTCCATTTTGACATCGGGCAAAGTTCGATCGGCACAAAAGCAGAGTAACAATGCATGATGGTCGCGAAGTGGTTGTTTCAGTACTTCTTTGATAGTGTTCATTTCTCGCGACCAGTTTGAGTCAGTATATTTTATTTTGTTATTTTGTTTTATCATCATAAATTCCAACTTTCTTTTCGCGCCGGTGTATTTAAATCTGAACCGATTCTTTTTACCTAGATTAAGGCGACCATCGCTGGTTTCAATGGTATGGATCTTGATAGTTAGCAAGGGTTGAAACTGGAGTTCTTATGTCCTTATTGGGAATGATATACGGACTTACATGGAAATTTATACTATGAATGACTGTGCCAGTGTCTTGTTCAATCCACAATTATTAATTTTGAACAAGTGGTTTTATTCTGTTTTTCAACTCTATTGGCTTTGACATAGATATTGGAGAATTGTAAGGCTCTGTAGGAGTGTTAAATTGAGTGGTTTAGTCACATACCATTAGACCAGGCATAGTTTTTATGGCTGCCGTTAAAGTTGAAAGGATTTGAATAAATCAATATTCGACAAAAAGATAGAAGTGCTAATTTGGACATTTTCTTTGTTCAAAGAAATGCACGTTTTTACTATGGTGTTTCAGCTCTTTGATCTTTTAAGAAGAACAAGGATATATGATTTGTGATACCTTTGTTTCCGGTGGTGTCTCAATATGCCTCCATTTCGAGGAGTTAGTCATACAGAAGCTAGAATCAGATGCTTCATAATGAATTTTGAATTGGAAAGAACACTAAAAACGCAGAAGGAAGTAGCGGTGAAAAAGCAGAGTATGACCGGATGAAAGAATTGGGTTGAACAATTAGACGCAAAATAGCGATGAAGATATTCAATTCAATACCGTGGAGATTTGCGGGAGGCGCCGTCATCCGTGAGAACACTCGGTCAGCCTGTTGTGAGGCCAACCTTTGAGGCTGAACAACATTGATCTTGGTTAATAGATGGGTTCTGGCCTATCAGCTGAATCTAATGAACACCGCCCGTGAGTTCCTCGAGATGGCAGAAACAGGTTAAAATGAATGGTGTGAGACCCGGAGGTGATAAAACTGCACCTCTTACATACCTTAAGAATATTCTTGTGCGCGTAGTGTGATCAGTTTGTATAATATTTAGTAGGGAAGGGTTAGTTGAGGCTTGTTCCTAGGTATATTTTTCCCCATCCTCACAGGCGAAGAAGTCGTAGTGTTCCAACAAGGGAGGATGAAAGCTTGCACAGCTGCTTGCACGGGAAGGGTACAAAGAACAACTGAAGAGATATTACTATGCATGGCATGAATCTGAAGAACTATGATGGATATTAATCTATGCTTTTTGGAATGACATACTAAAGGAGGTATCATAGATGCTTCTATAATGGGGCATTGAGGAAAAGTCTTGTGAGAGGAGGCAAGAGATTTGATAGTGGACCTAGCCAAAATGTAACTTTTGAAGCTCCCATGCGAATTTACAAAGGAGCTGGTGTATTTGATTGGAGTCATTGAGCTTAATAACAGATGATTATTATCTGAAGCAAGGATTAGATGCTATTATGCATGATGGATAAGCGGGATAAAAAATTGCATTATGCTCATGAGATTATAGTGGTGAAAGGATTAGAATCAGCGGGAGAGTGCGGGGATTGGTAGTGAGTCTTGCTGCAATTGAGGAGGCCAATTACGAATGAGCAGGCTATCATTTCGAAGCGAATCGACTTGCCCACACATTATAATCCAGAACTGAAGACGGGGTTGATGACGTCAACATTGCCATTAGCGTGACATATGAAGCTAGATTGCGGCGAGGCAAGGATCAAAGTTATGGACCTTTGCGGCCACTCAGTTATTGGGACATCTTGCGGTCTGTTGTTCTCCTGCCCCCGACATGACCAAGAAGCCCGATAATGTCCGAGGTGATGCCTGACACCTCTTGTTGTGACGTGCCATATGGGCCCGAAGCATGAGTTAGGGTTGAGGCCAAGACACTTCCAGTAGGTACGCCGGGGACCCGAGGGGGCATGTCCTACGTTATGAATCTCGTTGTTTGAGCTTGCAAATGAAAGATTCGATATACGAGAATGCGTTTAAAAACATATCACATTTACGGATAAGAGTGTTGTTTAAATGTTGATGCATCATATTCATGCTTGTAGTTGCATAATGTGTGAAAAGTTTAGGCTTAGAGGTTGAAACCTTGGAAAAGTCGTTGTATGTGAATTCTCCCCTAGGAATTAGGGTGAGTGTTGATCAGATATGTCAGGATTGTGAGCTAGAGATATTAGGGATCCTACTCACTGTGGACTTGAGGGTCATGCACATATCGAATTTTGATGCCATTCTTGGCAGGGATGGGTTGATGGCGCATCTAGTCGTCATTGATTGTGATAGTAGGAGGATTCTTTGCTTCTGAGACGGTATTCATGACACCCAGGAAGCATGATGCTTTACCCGGATCGTGCATGACTCACAGATGGAGTGGACGGGTTGATAGGTTGGCTGCAAAAGCCTTACCCTAGGGATGAGGGAGGCGAGTTGCAGGGGTCTACCTCGGGTGGTTCTGCGAGTATGATGATGTTTTTCGGGTGAGTGCGGGATCCGCCTTCGCGCGAGAGGATGTGGACTTTATCATTGAGTTACACCGCAGTGCATTTGCCATTTCTATGAATCCTCGTAGGATGGCAGGTTAGTATGTAGGAACTCAAGGTTCAACTACAGAATTGTTGGACAAAGGGGTTTCATCGAGATCGAGCACTTCACCATGGGATTGCTCCGGGTTAATTTGAGAAAGAAAGATGGGGCCAGAACCAGCCGTACGCCGGGGTACGGCAGTTGAACGGGGTTATGATCAAGAAATCGGTATCCCTTACCAAGGATATGATGATTTTTGATCGGTTGAGGAAGGGGCTGAGTCTCTCCAAGATGAACCTTCGCACGGTTACCATCGATTGAGTTAGGGAGGTGACATCCTTTAAGACAGCGTTTATGGATGTAATGCATGGGCATTCGAGTTCACAATAATGCCTTAGGTTGGCCAGTATGCTTCGTATTCTGGATATCATGCATAGGGTATTCCAACCTTATTTGGATGTTTTTATGGTCTTTCGTTGGCATCTTGATCTACTCCAGTTTGAGGAGGAGCATGGGATCTTGCGGGTTCTTCTCCGAGGCACTTAGGGACCATCGGTTGTATGTAGTTAATAAATCTTAGTTTGACTTGTGAAGGTGAGATTCTTGGAACACGTGGTGTGGCTTTAGGTGTCGATGAACCTTGAGAAGGTAGAGCTTTATTATGTGAGTTGGGAGGCCGAGTCGGAGTCTTCAAGATACGTGATTTCTTGGGGATTGGCAAGGTATTACGATGGGTTTATTGAGGGCGTTCTCCCGGCCCGACACCTATATTGGGTGGCTGAAGGGGTCGATTTGAGTGGGTGACTTGTGTGAGGCATTCCTAGGTTGAAAAGGAGGGATTACTTCATCTCCTGACCGATGGTCACGGAACGAGACGAGAGGTGCACGATGTCTTGTGGGCCTTGGAGACCAGCGGGATGTGTGTCTTGATACATTTAGAAGGAGTTGTAGCTTATGGTTCCATATAGGTAAGAATATGTTTAAGTACTTCCCTACACATGACTGGGTTAGACCATGAGCTTTGCCTTAAAGTGCTTCATTTGTGTTAACGAAACCCACGAAAAAAAAAAATCTGGCATTTTTCGGAAAATGGAAAAATAATAAAATTGCCAAAAATGGCTCGGGAAACTATCAAAATTCTGCAGATCTGGATGATGAAATGGATTTGTAGATTGGACTCACCATGCGAAATCTAGTGACCCCGGAAAAGTTCATTAAAATTCTGATACGGTGCGAATTTTAAAATTTTCTAGGTGGGTGGAGTTAGTGAGCAGGGACGAGATTTTTTCACAAAATCTCTAAAGTCATGTAAATAGTGAGTGAGATTCAAATAAAGAATGGTCAGCGAAAAATAAATAGTTTAGACAATGAAATCCCCGGGACCCGGAGTGGACAGTAGGCGCCATGAGGGCCACATATCAAACTGCTGTTAGTCAGGGAAAATAAAGAAAAGGAAAGGAAAAGAAAGGAGAAAAAAGAAAGAAGAAGAAGAGGAAACGGAGAGAGATAGCGTGAGAAAGAGAGAGAGGAAAGAGAGTTCTTCCTTCTCTCTTCAATCCACGGAGTTTCGTCCTTCGGAATTCGTCGGGCTAAGAATGAAAATTTATCTACTTGGCGAGGAGCCTCTTGCGTGATCACAAGAAATCGGATTCTGAGATTGGCAAGGTTGGAAATCAATGGTTTGGGTTTGGGTATTCACGGGACTTTCTAGATCTCTTCTACGCTCCTAGAGGTGAGGTTTTCTGCTGGTTCATTTTCCATTCTATGGGATGTTTGGTTGAGTTTAATGCCCTAAGGGGCTGTTTGGCCGTTTTGCCTTGAGGTACATTTGTCAAATTAATGTGGTTGCTGAGTAGTGCCACATTTTTGACCCTATATGATGTCCAATATTTGGGGCTGATTTTTGGTTAGAAAAAGGGAGAATTTTGGCTAGTAACCTTCATGGAAATTGTAACCCTATTTGAGAACTTGATGTTAGGATTTTGAATCACCCAAATCAGACTTCTAGAGCTAAAGTTATGGTCCGTTTCAGGATTTGCTCAAAATTTGCCCTTTTGGCCGAACCTACTATTCCGGGTTTGGGACTGATTTCGGCTGGGAAAGGTGAGAATTTGGATTAGCATCCTTGAAAACTTGCGGCTTATCTGAAATTGATGTTAGGATTTTGAATCACCCAAATCGGACCTCAATAACTCAAGTTATGGTCCATTTTCCAGGATTGATCCCGACTTAGGCTGTTTAATGGTGTGTCGGATTTTTACGCCACGGTGGCGTATATCATTGCTTGAATTGGGTGATATACTTGGTTGAAATTGTGTGGAATTCAAGTGTGTGTTCTAATGGTTTTGCTTGATGTGGCATGCGAATAGGGCCATTACATGGCTTATTGTAGGCTAGTTGTGGACATGTCTTGTCACAATTCGGTCTAGAGGTTGATGGATGTCGTTACCAGAGTGGTAGTGACTTGTGATGCCAACTTAAGTGTGTATTGATATGTTGGTATGTATTGTATGTTTTATTTGGAATTTGTATGCTTGTCGATATAAATGTCCAAACGATGCATGGATAATTATGTATGAGTAGGCATGCACATATAGTACTCATTTATATGTGGCATGGTTGAATGAGCGATGGCATGATTGCATTGCATTATGCACTAGTATGTTTCATGACATGGAGTGTGAGTGCATGGTAGATCGACTTGTGTTGGTGTTGATGGTGGGCTGATAATATGGGACGATGTCCAAAATGGTGTAGCGACCAGAGGCCCGGCCAGGCCAGGGGTGAGTCGAGCGGAAACCGGGGCGCTCGTTTTATTTCTTTTAAAGTCATTAATTAAAATCTCTTTAGTTATCGTTTATTAAATTTTAGTTTTCAAAAGTTACCCGCTGACCGAATCCCGACTTGACCCGATTGGAGGATGACGGAACCGAAGTTTTACTCGGAGCATTTCAATTATCTTATCAAAACATTTGACTGTTTTATTCATTTTAGTTTTTGTAATTTCGAAAGCATTTCGAACTTGGGCAAGCCATAGACATTTACAAATTAACAGATTTATAATGTTTACATTTAACAAAATGCCTTTACAAAAATGAGATCGAGTTCAAAGCGTTTTACAAAATATGTCGATGTTTGAAAGAAATGGAAGTAATGCATATGCGGAGCATACTCAGTAATTCCTTCTGCCTCTATGACTACGAGCTCCTAGATCTTGGAGTCTTGCTTGATGTCTATCACTCGGTACCTGTACGCATTGTCGCATGTCGTAAGCATTTTCATGTAGGTAGTTCTATAGTTACGTATTCCATTTTTACGTTCATATAATTCATGCATATATCAAAATAATGTCTTTTTGCTCTGATATCACGATTAGTAATGTAAAGATACATAAACAAATACACTTTTCAATACCATCATTTGCATTTATTGGTTTGTAGATTTACGCACAACTATAGAATTCGACATCCACAGCAGTTCGGTTGTGCGAATCCACACTTTGTTTGTCATTCGGTAGTAATGTGGTTTCACATTGATGTCTAGTCTCGCATATGGTATATAGTCGGCGTTAGTACTGATTTAGTTGGTGAATCTGTCTTAATACGTCGTGCATTAGCAATGTGATTTCGCATTAGACAAATACGGTTACCTTCGCAGTGGTGGTTTGGTGAATTCCGTCATGTTGAATAGATCGATATCACGTTTCAATCCGGTGCCTTGTCTGATGAATTTCGCTTGTAGCTGAATACACGCATACATGTAGATATTTGTCAAACATTTCAAATACTAATCATTCCACTTTCGATATATATGCATATTTACGCAAATGAGAGAATATGGGAATAAGAGGCGTGTATTGACAAACTAGAATAAAGAACGAAGTATAGAACAAATAAAGAATAAGAAGCGGGTATAGAGCAGGACCCGATTAGCCCGATTCTAGTTTCTTTCTCGATGTCGATCTTAAGATTCAGTTATGTTCATTTGCCTTTAATTAAAATCTGATTGTTCACTCTTGTGATTAAGCAAAATAATCCATGCTAAAAGCGAATATCGCGGGAGGCAAAGCGAAACTTTGCGGAGGCGGCGAGGTACGGTACGTTTTTGACTTAGTCTCATTCTTATTCCTCTAGGTCACTTTGCTCATAGAATTGGAATCATTCAATCAGATTATCCAGACAAAGTTATGGCATTTCATACTTGACTAATAAATTACGATTACACGGGGACTGTTTGTATTTATCTCATTTTTTCCGGGGTCTTAACTTCATGTTTGACTCTAGGTCATTGTACTCTTTTAAAACTAAGGTGCTAGGGTTCTATTCAACTGGAATCACTTTACCCATTTCGAACACCCGAAACTCAGGATGCGATCGAAACAACCGGATTTACTCTATGTCCCAAAGCTGAGTACAGAATTTTCTTGCACCTTGGCCCCTTTAGTGAATTTTTAGGCTGCGGATCATAATTTGACATTGCCTTTCTTTAAGTTTGGTTCTCCCCTTGAAGTCTATTTTACGTAGCCACTTGAATCCCACTCCGTCGGATAAGAAATGAGGAAGTTATATGGCTAAATCACAGCGGGTGCGAGCTGGGAAGCGAGAGCAGGTTGTGCCGGTGCATGTCTAACTTGTCTGGGTACAAGTTGCCAAAAAACAATGAGCATGGTGTACCGGTACAAGTTCAAGTGTGTAGGTGCAGTCTCGAAAAGTGCACAGAATGTATATTTTCTCCCATTTTTCATGCACTTTTCCATGCGGGAAACCAAATCTATACTTCATATACACTTCAAAATCATTTCAAATTCATATTTTAACCTCAATTATCACTCAAATCATCTTTCAATTGATATCTTTCATCAAAACCTTTCATGATTTTCTCCCAAAAAACAATGCTAATAGGGTCATAACCAGCCTTTACATACCCTAATACACAATTTTAGTTGTTAACCCATTATACATATATTAATTAGTGTGAAATCTAACATAAGGGAGGTTATAACCTCTTCTGCATTGGGGTTTACCACTTTAAATCAGTTAAGGTTTGTAGTCTCTTATGAAAAATACTGAGCAAAGGAGATCGTTATATTCAGAATACAGATCAAAAGTTTTTGGTTCTAGACCAACATCATACTTGATCTTTGGACTCACCTCCTCTCCTCATTCTTCTTCTTCCTCTTCTTCCTCTTTGTTTTCTTTGCTCTCTTTCTCTCACACGTTTTGCTGGAGCAAGTGGAATAAATAATTTAGCTTTTGTTTCCATTTTTATATTTTCAACTTTTCATAAATTGCAACTAGCTCATATCTTTAATTTTTCAATTCAATTTGTTTTAATTCTAATGTGGCCCATCTCTATATTTTGATTTTTATCTGCTTATGGCATTTACAATTTTGTCCTTGTTTTTGTAGTCTTTCAGAATTTTCGGTTTCATTTAAATTTTTACATTTCATAATTTGTCGATTCGTAAGCACTGGGAAAAACCCAAGTTTGTGATTCATACCAAGAATATATAATAAAATTATTATAAAGTACAGAAGATATTTTGACGTTACAATTCTCCCAACAAGAAAATTTCGTCCTCGAAATTTACCTTAGTTAAACAGTTGCGGATACTGCTGCCACATCGTTTCTTCACTTTCCCAAGTGGCTTCTTCGGTCTTGTGATTTCTCCACAACACTTTGACTAGCGGAATCTTCTTGTTCCGCAATTCTTTCACTTCTCAACCCAAGATCTCTACCGGCTCTTCTTCATATGTCAAATCCGATCTCAGCTCAATTGTCCTGAAGGGGCCCCACGTATTGTCGGATCCGGCGATACTCCGTAGGTGAGACATGCGGCTTATTGGATCTTTTCAAATCCAGAGGTAATGCTAATTTGTATGCCACTGGACCCACTTTTGATTTACTTCCGCCTTAAATGGCGTGATCTAGGGCTGACTTTTCCCGAATCATCACCTTCTTTGAGCGATGCACCCAAAAACACTTTTTCACCGACCTCATGTTGATATCCTTTCTGCTTCATGTCGATTATATATGACTTCACGTCTGTCGATGGTCACTTTCAATTTCTCTCTAATCATTTTAACTTTTTCTTAGGTCTCTCGTATCAAATCAGGGGCCCAATCACTTTTCTTTCCTCCAATTCAGGTCAACCTTGACGGTGTTCTACATTTTTTTCTTCCATATAGAGCCTCGTGAGCGCCGTTCGATACTTGATTGAAGCGTTGTTGTACACAGATTCAACCAAAGGAATATGTGATTGACTTCCCTCATAGTCGTCGCCTGACTCATAACATATCTTCGAATTTGGATCACTCTCTCACGATTGTCCATCCGTGCAGGTGAGACGATGCGAAATTCGAGTGAGTGCCCGTAGCCTCTTCTGGATTTTCCCCAATCTCGAGTAAACCTCGGATCTCGGTCTGAAATAATGGATACAGGAATCCCGTGTAACCGAACTATTTCCTTGATATACAGCTCTGCTAGCTTGTCAAGCGAATAGTCGGTTCTCACTGGTAGGAAGTGAGCTGACTTGGTCAATCGGTCCGCTCGACCCGGCGAGTGGTGCGCTTCCTCCGCATCGATGGTAAACGACCCGCAAAATCCATGGTGATTGGTCCCCATTTCCACTCACCGTGATATTCACGATGGTACGCAATAATCCAGAGGAACGATCGCCACGCCTTTACTCTTTGACACACCGAACGCCAGTTGCAAATTCTGATACATCTCTTTTCATTCCGGACCACCAGAATGACATTTTCAAATCTTGGTACATCTTTGTGCTACCGGGATGGATAGCGAATCCACCATGTGTGCACTCTTCAAGTATGGCTTTCTCAATACTTCATCATCAGACTCGAAGCACGATCCCTTATAATCGCGACGCACTCATTTTCGACTCCTTTGTGAAAGCGCGGTTTCTTTACCATCTCAATTTGTTTCATTATGGCGAGAAATTTTCTCATCATTCTTTTGTGCTCAACACTTGATTCAACACTTGATTTCGGTCATTCTATCTTTATTGCCACTATTGTACCATGGTAGTGCCAACAAGTGGGCATTCAACGCTCGGCGTTTGCATTGTCTTTCTACCAGCGTCTGCATTACATTGGCCTTTCGGTGATAGTCAATCACGCGGTCATAATCTTTCGATTCCATCCCTCCGTTGTCTCAAGTTAAGCTATCGTTGTGAGGGCAAATACTAAGACTCTTATGATCAGTGTAAATGAAACAATTTTCTCCATACAAATAATGTCTCCAAATTTTCAGCATAAATACAATTGCGGCGATTCGGAAATAAATGCGTGGGGTAGTTCTTTTCGTGGCTTCAATTGTCTTGAAGCATAATTTCTCACTTTACCCTCTTACATTAGGACACATCAGTCCATTTAATTGAAGCATCACTAAAGATCACATATTCTTTACCGCAGGTCGGCTGAGTAAGCACGAGCCTCGGTTAAGAATGCTTTTAACTTTTGAAACTGCGGCATTTTTCACTCCATTCGAGCTTTACATTTTACGGGCGATCTGGAATGCCGTCGAGGCTGCGATCATAGAAAACCCCCTTAACAAATCTTACGTAGTAACACGCTGGTCGAGGAAACTGCGTGCTTGTAACATTTCTTGGTAGCTTCCCATTAAACCAGCTATTTTCTTTGGATCACTGGTTTCCTTCTAACTTCCGATCGATGTGCCCCGAGGAAAGGACATAGGGTAAGGCAAGAAAATTCACACTTCTTGAGTTTCGCGCCACAAGCTGTTCTTTTCTCAAATCTCTAACACTACAGAAGGTGTGTGTCATGACTTTCGATCTTTCGAATACACAAGAATAATAGATCTATGAACACTACGACAAACTGATCCACATACAGTCGGAAAACACGATTCATTAAGTCCGTAGCTTATTTGGGCATTGAATTGGCTTCAGCGGCATTACAGGAACTCATAATGTCCATATCGTGTTCCGCGCCGTCTTATGCACATCGTCATCACTGTTTTCAAGCGATGATACCCGGATCTCAAGTCAATCTTCAAAGAATACTTGCACCTTTCAATTGGTCGAACAAATCATCAATTACGGGTAGCGGATACTTATTCTTCAGTTGTTTTGTTTGGTTAATCATAATCAACACTTACATAAGTAGAAATTGTACCATCTTTCTTCTTGACCATAACCGCGGGAGCTCCCCATGGTGATACGCGGTGGTAAATCCGCCTGCAACAGTTCTTACAGCTGCGTTTCAATTCACTTTGCTTCGAGTGGAGCCATTCTATGCGATTATGTGGATGCGGGTGTGGCGCACGTGCCCGGCGTCATTAACATTGTCTCCCTGCGTAGACGATCACGGTAATCTTTCGGAAACACATCAGGAAGAGTCACTTAACACAGTGAAGATATCGACACACTGGGCCTTGACTTTTACCATATCAATCACATAAGCCAAATGGGCTTCACATCCTTTCCGCACCATCTTTACCAGACTAACGCGGATATTACATTAAGGTGGTCGGCCTCTACGCCGATGAAAACAACCTCAATATCCGGTGTCATAAGGTCCTCTTTTCATTCTACAATCGACTATCGCTCGGTGTAAGGGATAACGAGTCCATCCGATATCACATCAAACTCTCAGAGGATAACTCGAAACAAATCTCCCGAAAATTCATACTCTGCGTATTTTTGATGGAAGCCCGATCTCGCTCCGCTTTGTTCACAATCACATATCTTGGCGGGTTCGTCACCAAGATATCATACTCGGTTTCACTCCTCGATAAATTACCCAAGTTGGGTATGTTAGTACATACATATGAATGAGTTGACCCTGGGTCTATCAATGCATGCACAAAAGTATCAAAGATAGTGAAATTACCGATTATCACATCCAGGGGCATGTTATCTTCCTTTATACTTTCGTACATATGCTCTATTTGAACACATGAGCATCCTGATCTTCCAATCGTGTCCCGTCTCGGGAACGCCGGTAGCATAACATTTTTGCTGCCTTTTGAATTGATGAAACATTTGCCCCCGATGCAGGTGCGCTTTGTAGGAAACGTGCTCTAGGGCGATTAACACCTTGTGCTCGGTAGATCCACAACCCAAATGCGGTCGTTCAACACTCTCCGCGTGCTTCCTTCCCTGTTGCAGGGACAATGAAGGATAACTGTCCTTTAGAAGCACCTCTGGTGCACCGCGCGGCTGGCGGTATTGGTAGAACACTCTTATTAGGCGGCAGGCGTAGGTTGATTGAGAGACACATGGTCCTTTGAATTTCTTACTTTCGCTGCGATGAGCACTTGATTGATTGTGGGCTTTTCTTTGTCTTCTCTCTTTCTTGTCATTCTCTTCTTTCTTTACTCTTTCTATATTTAGAGCACATGTCACTGTGCAGAAATCTCATACGGCAAAATCCGGTGACATGGGCTCGGATATGATCGTGAGACAAATCTTCAAACTTCACGACATCTTTCCCTGCGAACTGTAGTATCTCGGGAGCATACTTGCTCCGTAAGTGAATTCTCTTTGATTTTCGGTCCATATGTCTTTGCTTCAAATTATGACTCTCGTCTCATATTGTTCAAATAGATACGACTTCTGTGTGAATTCATCAGAAGAACTTCGCCATACTTTCCGGTCAGATGCCAGTCCTTATCCCCAGCTGAGGAAACCCACCAGCGATAAGCTTCCTCTTAAAGTAGTGAAGCCGCACACTCAATTTCTCTTCCATTTGTACGAAATGCATTTGCACTCTGCATTCACTTCGATGCATCGAGGCAATTTTTATAGCGGGTTCCATCATACTGCTCCCGCCAAAATCTATCGGTCTGATACCACTGCGATTCGCTAGATGGCGAATCGTTAATGTAAGCAGCTGCGGTTGGTTATTGCAGCTCAACATGGGTGCCCACCCTAGAGTATCGATGGAGGATCTCATAGGTTCCCATTGTTGGTTCTGTTGGTGTATTATTAACGGTGAACATGGTGCACACACTAAACTGCAAGGCGGACTAAATCATAAGTACTTCATATGACCTTTTTGGAGCTTCGAACCATCCATGCTTATCCTAATAGAGACCCACAGATGCGCAAGGTCATATTATCCTTTATGTATTAATGCATGTAATAAACAATTCGAAATCATTTACAAGCGATTTTACAAAATCGCACTTTTTGTAGAACCGCTAAGCCACAGGCTCACGATACCAATAAAATTGTGGCGACCCAGAGCCCAGGCAATTTGGGTTAGATTAAACAAAACGGGACCTCGTTTTTATTTCTTTAAAGTCATTAATTAAATCTCTTTAGTTATCGTTTTATTAAAATTTTATATTTTAATTTTTAATACAATTAGTTGCCTCCTTATCTTTAATTTTGCAATTGATTTGTTTTAATTCTATTGGCCCATCTCCTTTCCCTTGCCCGATTTTATCTCACTTATGGCATTTACAATTTTGTCCCTTGTTTAGTGCTCAAATTTTCGGGTTCACTAAATTTGCTATTTCTAAAATTTATGATTATCAACACTGGAAAACCAGTTTTGCTCAATTCATGCAGGAATATATAATAAGGTATTATAAAGAACACAGGGTATTTTTAAGAGCGGTTATGAGGTTACCTGGTTTTTGAGGTTATCGGAGAGTGTCAGATGCTTTTGGAAATAGCCGGTTATCGGAAGCGTCCATAGCATGAATAAAGTTGTTACTCGAGCGTCACCAGCACTAAGTAAAGATGTTATCGGAGATTGTCAGGGTCGGAGGTGTAGGGATCGGAGGGTGTCGGTCGGAGAGATTGTCTAGGGTCGGAGACTATCCGGGGATGGGCCTTGCTCCATTGTGGGCTGTCATGGTCGGCTTGTCAAAGGGCTTTAAATGGTAGTTATCGGAGGTTGTCAAGGTTGGTTATAAAACAAAAGCCTTTTGTTTTGGATAAAGGAACTCAATGGGTGAAACATTGTTGGATTCATTTGGCATATCATGTGTAAGAGAGAGGGAATCGATGGGACTCGGGTATGGGATAGGGTGAGTCATTTTCATCCATGACATGTGACCATTTAGCGGTGGAGGCGTGTATGTTTTTACTTGAATTTGTGGTGTGTTATTACATGCAGCGAGCAGGTGGGGGTAGCCGCTTTGTAGAATATATTTCTCACGTTGGGCATTGCTCACTTATGATGGGACCCCCTTTTTCGGTACGGGAAGTTTTATGCTCAGCGGACCCACTTCCTAGTGACGAGGAAATCGTCGACTCCACCCGGTAACACTGACCAAGCTCGCTCATTGGTAATGAGAGTGCTGCTGGAATCTAAGCCTGATTAAAGCTGTTGAAGCTGTCTTTGGAAAAGTGGGTTATAAAATTTTCTTTCCTCAAAATCACACTGCTAGATTTAATGAAAATCAGGCGGCCTGCATTGCACAGTGGTCAAGCAGTAAAAAATGTAGCAGCATATAAAATTATACTCTAATATTTTCCAAAGATCAGCTTCTGATCATAAAGGACTACAAATTCTCTATCAAAACTCTAGATAGAGAATCAATCAGACATAATTTCATACATAGCCTTGCTGTTGTTTTAAACCATGCGTGCATATTTTAAAAGATATTTACATATACAAAATGTCACATTTTTAGCTTTTACTATTTTACTTTACCTTTATCTTTATATGAAATCACAACACGGCGTCTGGGATGAGGATCTGGAAGGTCTTTCGGCTTCAACACACACCACAAAAAAGTTGTTGAAGCGTGAGCAATGAACTTAGTAAGGTACTATAAGTTCGAAATATTTGTTTGTCTATTGTATGTACTTACCTCAGTATGAAAATACATTATAAATGGTTGTAAAAGCGTACATGAGAAAGCGAGTTTTTGCTATGAGAAAACCATTTACAGCGTACTTAAAACTATTTTTCTTTGTTGCTATTCTAAAAACTATTTTTGCCTTGAAACCTATTTCGGTGGTGGTTAATATACGAAATATCTTGCTCTTTGGAAATCGGCCTGTGCCCGGCCGACAATTCAGTAATGTACCACAGGCGTGATGCCAGACACCGAACACGGCATCGGTAGTTAACTCGGAACAACACCCGTCCCCAATATGGTCCGGTGGTACTGCAGCGGGATCTCTATAAACATAATGGAACCTCGGAACCAAAATAATGTAGGTGATGGAACCTCGAGCAAGCCTTTGCCATTCAGCGTATCTTAAGTGTAGCGGTAACTATATACCCAAATGTGTGGAGGTGACCTCGATATCTAAAATATATATAGTCTAACCCCCGATTGCCGACCAGACAATATGAGTTGATCATAATATCTCAACCTTGCCATGCACAATCAAAATATCGGCCGGAAGCGGTACGTGACATCTGGGGTTTTGTTAAACCAGGCCAAGCGTTTCTTAAATCTCTTTAAAAATAAGGCTTTTCTGAGTATAACAGGAAAGGTAAATGCTTATAGATTATATTTTCAAAACACTTTAGGCACCCCAATAATTTAACACTTCGTTTTGAAAATGATTTTGAGTACTCATTTTCTTAATTTGTATTTCAAATCTCGTCGAAGCACTCTATATTCTGGGTGGGATTATCATTCAGCCTACAATCCATACAAAGTACGAAAAATGCTCGGAGTTCAGCGTTTTAATATGGCTGCCTCTGGGGGGCTTTCAAAGCGACTATATCGACGAACCCCAGTTCTAACAAAACTTTACGTGCTAGTCACGTGAATAAAATTTTATCGATAATGATGTGAAGTCAGTGTAGAAATCTATCCCATTTTCCATACACAGTTGATGCCTTTTTTTTGTAAACTATGTTTTGCATCGACTTTGACTGAGGACTTTGTAGAGTCTAAAAAGCATTCGAAAACATTTAGAAAAGTACGTCAGGCGCGTAATGAACTTTGTAAAAGCTACAAATCTTGTTCAGGCTGAGCAGTCCAGCAGATCCAGAAATTCAGCCAGTGTCCAGAAACGCGGTCAAAGTCCTACTTCGATCTGAATTTTGGGGTAGTTTCAACTTTGCGGTCTACAAGAAAATTTATTAATTTATAACGTTCAAGCTGAAATAACTCGGTAGGAGAAAAATTCCTACCTTTTAAAGTTTGACAAAAGGCTAAGATATTGATGCCTACCAGCGTGTCTGTCGTATAGTCCAACTTTGCCTTACCTCGAAGCGAAAATTTACGATTATGATTCTATCATCCCGAGAAAAAAAACAAAAACAAAAATAAAAAATAAAAATCCTCTCTCAATTAGTTATGTCCGTTAGATTACACCACTTTTCCCATTTGATTTTTTATTGTTTTATTTTCCACTTTTTTTCTTTTTCTTACTGCTTTCCCTTTGTTTTTATTCTTATCTCCACACGGCTTGTCCACACGAACACATTTGTACATCCTCTTTTTATTTTTTATATTAGTATTAATATTATTTTGAGTTAACGATTTCTACCCTCCTATTCGGATGTTCATCCCAAAAATTTTTATTTCAATTTTCAGTTCACTTTATTGTAAATGGACTTAAATCAAACATTCACATTGAGATTTTTGTAAAAATCTCGTCTAAGAATCTCTGCGACATGTGAGAAGAAAATGTGAAATATTCTACGACATCACCGAATTCATGAAATTGCTGGGTCACTGATTTCATGAGGCAGATTTGCGGTATGGGTCAGTTGGTGTTGAGATCTAGAGGAATTTTCAGGCTCTTTTCGAACCATTATGGTAAATTTTATTATTATTATCCTTTTAAATTCCATAATTTGAATTTCAACCCTCTAGGCTTTATTAATTGCAAAGTATATGGTCTTTGAAAACATAATTTCGCGCAAACAACTTTCAAAAATTCTATTATGGCACTAAAATAATTAGGAAGCTCTTGGTGCATCTGAGTTACACGTAAAGTAGCCTCTCTGGGACGGGCGTTATTATAGGAAAGCAGCGCTCAGGCGAAGAGCACGTGATTGTGAAGAAGGCTGACATCTGGCCTTGACAAATACTGTAAAAATGTTTCATAGTAAAAAGAATTGTAATTAAATTCTTTTGGACTATTGTATAAATAGTTGGATATAATTATATTAAGAGAATTGTGATCGGGCTCTTATGGTACATGATCTTGTTTCATTTTCATATTTTCGATTTAAATATGAATGAATGGGTCCGGTAAAGGGACGTATTGAGGTGGTGCCGAGTAAACTATATTAGAACAAACTAGTTTTAATATATGTTATGTATAAGAGTGTTGTAATAAACTTTTAAGATTATTGTGATATAGTTGTATATTAGGGATATAAACATATAGTACTGTGTAGTGGATTCTTATACATTGAAACCACTGAATGGGTTATAGTTATCTTGTTATCACGGGTTGCTTAGTGTTAGGTAGAACTCCACAGACAGAAAGACTCTCGAGATTTTTTTTTAAATATGGATCCTAGATACGTGAATATATGAGTATAGGTATCGGTCACCAGAAACCCATAAGAATTTCGCGGGTTAACTGGTTGTCAACGGGACCCATGGAAATTAGGCGTCACATGGTGGGCGGAGTTTGAGGTATTTTGGACACAAAGAGTCGCGTATATTTTACCTGTGAGAACCTCGATATGAGGCAACGCATATGGATGGAGTATACGGGGATTGTGATTTCACTTTGCATTTTATCATGGTGAGGCAAATGTAATTAGTGATGCACTTTCGGTCGAAAGTCACGAGTGCGCTGGTGGCTTCACGGAGTGGCGGATCTTTCGAGCGTGGGATGATTCGGGACTACGATGCGGTGATTAGGCTCGGGAGTGCTTGTGGGAGTAGTGGCTACGCCATCTCCTGTGAGTAAGTGATCGAGTCGAGGGCCCAGGCGTAGAATAGTGTCCATCGGGGGCCGGAGTGCGGTCGGGTACATGTGATGAAGGTTGGGCCATCCACACAGATGGTAGTCTTCGATATAGGGGAAGGGTTATGGTTCCCCAGTTGACCGATTTGAGAGATGAGATTCTTAGGGAGTTCCATTGCTCCCGTTTTGCTGTGCATCCAAGTGGCATGAAGATGTACCGAGATCTTCGTTGCCAGTATTAATGGAGCGGAATGAAGTGACACGTTGGAGATTTTTTTTTACGATGTCTCACGTGTCAGCAGGTCAAGGCTGAGCATAAGAATCCAGCATGGCTACTTCAGCCATTAAAGGTAGCAGAGTGGAAGTGGGAGCACGTCACGATGGACTTTGTGATCCACTTGTCATGAACACCGTAGAGGCATGATGCAGTATGGGTGATAGTGGACCGACTCACTAAATCGACACATTTTCTGGTAGTGCTGATGACCTTCACACTGGAGAAATTCTACCTGTTGTATATTTGAGAGATTGTCCGATTACATGGAGTGCCAGTCTCTGTCGTATCGAATAGGGATCCCAGGTTTATGACACACTTTTGGAAGAGTTTCTAAAAGGCCATGGGGACATAGTTGACGATTAACATTGCGTTTCATCCGCAGACAGATGGTCAGTCGGAGATGACCATACAGGTTTTAGAGGACATGATGCGAGCATGTGTCTTGGATCTTAAGGGTAGCTGGGAGGAGCACTTACCCTTAGTGGAATTTGCCTACAACAACAATTATCAAGAAACAGGTATACGAGATGGCACCCTATGAGGCCTTATATGGGAGGCAGGTCGATTCCCGTTGTTGGACGGGAGAGGAGGTGGGAGAGAAGCCGTCAGCGGTCAAGTTGATTCAAGACACCTCTGAGAATGTGGATTTGATTCGGAAGTGCCTTCTTACGGCTCAGAGCATACAGAAGAGCTACGCCAATAGAAGGCGTCGACCTCTAGAGTTTGAGGTGGGTGATCACGTCTTCTTGAAGGTGATGCTGGGAGAGTGATCGGGGTCGATGACGAGGGAAGGCCCCAGTGCTGAGGTATATTAGGCCCTTCGAGATACTCGGGAGGGTGGAGTAATTAGCATCGGTTAGGCGCTACCATAGGAGTTTATCAAGTCAATCGAGGTGTTCCATGTCTCCATGCTGGGAAGTATTCTCTCCCGGAGATCCGACTCATGTAGAAGATTGGAGAGGAGATTGCTATTGACATTTATGGGACCGCCGAGGAAGGACAGGTGGCTATCTTGGATAGTTGGGATCGGGGTTTTGCGACGCAGGGCCGTGCGGCTAGTGAAGTCTTGTGGCGACAGGGGAGTGGAGAAGGCGACTTAGGAGCGGGTGACACGTGCGAGCCACCTATCCTTTCCTATTTGAGGATGTAGGTGCATGGTCTAATATTTGTCACTAGAATATTACTGCATATACATGTGTTTGTGTAATTTCGAGGATGAAATTACGGTGAGGGGAAGAATGTAAACTCGGAAAAAATTCTAATTTTACGAAAAATAAATAAGCGGTAATTTCGGTTGGAAACTGAAAATTTTCTAGATCTCGGATGATGAAACGGACTTCACCGTTGAATTCGTCTCCCGAAATCTAGTTACCCCATCGAATTTCGTCAAATTCCGAGATAGTTGAAATTTCCACGTTTTCGAGGGCGGGTGTCGGTGACACGTGACATGACCATGTGATCTTTACATGACCTTACTGGGAAGTGGCGCCCATGTGGTCGTGTGGTGCACTTGGAATAAATGGCTCACATTGAGCCATGTGTTACATGATATAATATAGCAAGAAAAGAAAATAAAGAAAATAAGGAAAAAACATGGAGATGACATGTGGCATGTGAGGAAAGTGGGGGGAAGTTTTCCCCACTTTGATCAATTCGGTATAAGGGAAATCAAAAGGAATAAGGAATGATGAGAAAAGAGAAAATGAAGGAAAATAGAGGAGAAAATGAAGGAAGAGAGAAAATGAAAGAAATAAGAGAAAAATGAGAAATGAGAAAATGAGTTGAGAGCAAACAAATGAAGGGGGTTTGGTGGATAATAGAGGTGAATAGGAAAAAAAAAAAAGGAGAGAAAGATAAACGGAGAGAGAAACACAAAGGGAGATTTTCCGGCGTTAGACGGTACGAAGAAAAGTCGATGCATCGCGAGGTATGCGTGGGTCACCAAAATCTTGGAGTTTTGTCGAGTCAAAGAGGTAAAGGCCTACCACTTTAATTATTTTATAGCCTAAAGGTCATTTAATGGTATGGGCGTTCTTTGGGGCCGTAACTAGTCTTGTGATTTAGTCCTAAGATTTTGTGACAGAATATTGGAAATTTTGGGACCCCAGTTAGAGCAATCCGGATGGGTTGAGGTTGGTTTAATCGCAGGGCCCGATGTCTTTGGGTTTGTTGAGTTTTTCGGTATCCACAGTGAATTTGTTGATGGATGGAAAAAATGGTTCGTAGGCATTTGTAAAGGGGCCAGGGGTGCCTTGTTTATGTGGGTCCGAGATTTGGGTCATTTTGTGTGTTATTGCTAAAAAAATAAATAAATAATATGCTGTTGTGTGTAAAAAAATTATGTTAATATATATATTTGCTTGATGTATTAACATGGAAATTGTGATGAATGGAAATTATACGTAGAAAATATAATTATCCGGAATTTATCAATGTTGCACGTAGCTCTTATTGTGTAGGTAACATGACATAGCAGGAAATGAAGTAATTGCATTTCATATGCACGGGGACATCGCGTCAAGTCGGGTGTGTGTGCATGGTATTGGTTATTCACCGTTAACTTGGTGAATGTGTAGTGGTACCGAGAAATTTGGGACGTGATGTCAAATTGAGACTCAGTGCATAAAATAATAACAATAAATTTTGTGTGTTTAGGTGAAGCAAGATGGGGCAAATCCCCCCCAGAGTGAAAGACCCAAATTTTATTCTCGGTTGGACATATGCGTCCGACGATGTAAGTTCCTGAAAGTGTCGAAAGGCATGTGAAGCCTACGATGGAACCCCAGGTACCGCACGAGCACACGGGGTTGAGTAAGCGTGAATAAACATTGGAGGGTTGTCCAATGAGTTTAGTCATTGGGTGAAACACCAATGACTGGTTTTCACTCTTGGCATCTGCATGTGTGAGGGAGTCGGTCAGGACTCGGGTTTATGGGCATGAGGAGTCTCATCTCATGCATGACATGAAATATTCCATATAGGATTGCATTTTCTGTATGGAATGTGGTTTGATGTATGCATGTCATTGCATGTGCATTTAGGTGGGAGTAGCCCTTGTGGATAATTTTCTGTGGGCATTGCTCACCGTCATTGGGACCCCCTTTAGGTATAAGGAGGTGTACCAGACGGCCTTCGACGGTCGTGAGAGGAAGGAGGTCGACATGTGGCCTTGAGTAATATTTTTTGTAAAAGTGTTTTTGTATAAAAGGATTTTTATAAAATTTGCCCCGGACTATTGTATAAATAGTCGAGTATGTAATTATGGTAGAGGGCTGTGATCGGACCCCTACGGCTATAGTGACTGTTTTCTTTTATATTTTAGATTTAAATGTAAATGAATGGATCCGGTAAAGGGACGTATGGAAGTGGTGTCGAGTAACTTGGTGTCCATGGGTAGTTGGTACGATGGAGTACGAAGACCTAGAGTGCAAGACTACCTAAGACAAAATTCCACGGGGTGGCGAGTTATCAGGACTCGGAAATTAGGCGTCACAACACCTTAAACTCACAGCCACGGGTACTCTACGTGGCAGCCTGGTCACATATCTCTTATTTAGGTATGACTCACTTGGGTCGTCGATGGTTCAAAGCCTTGTCCTCCGATGACCATAACTCTACCCGTTGCTACTTCTCCCTCCCCAAATCCATATTATTCTCTTTGGCTCCAACAAGATCAATTGTTTCTTAATGTAATTATTGGATTTGTCTCTCCCACACTCGTGCGATTTCTCTCAACTTCCACCACATCTCGGGCTGCATGGACCACCCTCGAGAAGACATATGCCTCTCCTTCTCGCGGACGGATTCATCGCCAGAATCTTGCTAGCCCTCAGCAAGGTACTCAGACCATTACAGAATACATGCAAGATGTTAAACACAACATTGACTCTCTTGGTCTCATGAATGTCCCCATTGACTTTGATGAGCTCTATGTCCATGTCTTGAACAGACTCGGCCCGGCCTACTCAAACTTATCTCATGCTCTCCATTCGGAAGACTCCAATTACGTTCGAGGAATTATTCGAGCACCTCCTAAATTATGAGGCCTAACTTCGACATTCGGTTCCTCTGGCTCCGCCCACCTCAATTCCAACGACTGCCATGGTTACTTTACATGGTTCCTCGTCCCATCGTCGATCGAACAACCGTGGTGACCGCAACTCCAACCAGTCTCTATAGTCTTGGACATCACCTAATGTCCCCTAGCAATTTACTCAACCTTCTCTACTAACCTAAATCGGGGCATAGTCACTATCTCGGGCATGCTCCTCTCGTGTCTCCACGGCACAGGCTCTTACCTTCCAACGATTCCCAGCATAGTCGCTACCTCGGGCGTTTGTCGGCACGTGAGTATGTCGGGCACTGCACCATTAATGCAACCATCTACCTACCTTGGCACTAGGCTCTCTTCAGCCCACTCTTACCCATGCTCCATACTCGACCTTTGTTTTTGTATATGCCTATAGTCCATCCCTCCACTCTTGGTACATTTTTGGATTGGGTTGTTAATTCGGGCGCCTCTCACCATGTGACCATGGATCTTCCAACCCTGGCACTTTATGCGTCGTACACCCCTCAGATAGTGTGATTATTGGTAATGGCTCAGGTTTATCGATTGCCAACATTGGCTCCTTCTCCCTTACCTTTCTCCAAACACCTTTATTTTTTTTCTAATGGCCTACATGTGCCATGTCTAAGAATCTTATTTCGGTCTCGACTCTTTGTGTTAATAACCCTATTAATGTCCTATTCTTTAACTCTTTCTTTCAAGTGCAGGATCGTTACATGGGGGTCACCCTAGTTCTTGGGCAGCGTAAAGATGGTGTCTATTACTAGCGAAGCGATACCCTTTAGTCTTGACCTTGACCCTAGCTTTGTCATTCCTCGTTCGATTCCTCCCTTGCCTGGCCCATCTACATGTGGAGCAATTGTCTCGGTCATCCATCTTTGCTAATTTTTCAAAAATTTCTTAGTGTTTTAAGCATTTATTTCCCGAATAACATTTATGTTACTTCTCTTGTAGCTCCTGCAGTATTAATAAAAGCCACAAGTTACCTTTTGCTAAATCAAGCATCACCTCTTCCTCTCCACTTGATGTCATATTTTCTAATGTGTGAACCTCGCATTTTACTCTTTCTAATGGTTTCATTTACTACATTATTTTATTGACCATTTCCACAGTATATATGGTTTTATCCATTATATTTGCTAAATTGAATATTCATTCAACCTTTGTTGCCTTGGCTTAACTTGTTGAAAATTATTTCACCACCACCATTAAAACACTTTACACTGATAATGGGGGTGAATTCCTAGCCCTTCGGTCATTCCTTGCGACCCATGGTATAACACATCTCACTACACGTCCTCACACTCTTGAACATAATGGGTATTCGAAAAGCCAGGATCGACATATTGTCGAAAAGGGTCTCCTTTCTCCTACCCTCCCCAACCTTATGGCCATATGCTTTCCTAAGTATTTATTTTAAATGTGTCGAATGCCAAAGTATGTCTCTTTCTTGGTTCCTCATTTGAAAAGTTATTCCACACAGTTCCTAATCCATCCAAACTCCGTATCTTTGGTTGTTTATGTTTTCCCTACCTTTCCCACAAACTCGACCCCGAATCTACTCTGTGTGTCTTTCTCATTTACTCCTTACTCAGTGTCTTCCTACATTTTTGACCACTCTCGAAAAAATATTTGTGTCCGTCATGCGAGTTTGTGGAAAATGTTTTCCGTTCTCTTCTACTCCCCTCCCCTCTCAGAGTGGACAAGGACTCTGCTCTCCAGCTTCCTCGTTCCTCAAGTGACCTTAGTGCTACTTAAGCTCAACGACCTCCAGTACTTCCCCGTCCTTGACTGACCTCCCCGACTTGCATGTGACTTAGCCGCACCTTTCCATCGGTCGTCTCCTACATTGGCCTATTAGATTACGGCACCCTTCTCCTCCTCCACTGGGCCTACTCTAACCCCTGCCATCCCCCTTCCCCATTAAACCATCATCACATGCAAACTAGATACAAGGGTGTCATCATCAAACCCAACCCGAGATATGGCCTCACTACTGTCTTTCCACCTATCTCTGAACCCTGTAATATCGCTCAAGCTCTTCAAGATCTGAAGTGGGTTCAGGCCATGCAGTCTGAGTATGATGTGCTCATACAGAATGACACTTGGTCTCTTGTTCCCCTAAGCTCGGGGCAGAACATAATGGGTAAAAAATGGGTTTTTCACATCAAACAAAATACCGATGGCTCTATTGCTCAGTATAAAGCTCGGCTTGTTGCTAAAGACTTTCACCAACAGCCGAGTATTCATTTTCACAAGACTTTCTATCCCATGATCAATCCCATCACCTTCTACACTGTGCTCAACATTGCACTCCATCGCTAATGGAACTGCCAACAGTGTGCTCACTTCTTTCTCAGCGGGCATCTCACTTAAGGGGAGGTCCTATATACCAAGCGCCGGACGTAAGGTATGCGCAACGCCGAGTATCCACATTATGTATATCGTTTACACAAGGCTATTTATGGGCTTAAACAAGCTCCCCGAGCGTGGTACCAGGAGCTACACACTTTTTTGCTCTCCCTCGGCTTTGTTACATCCTGTGCAGACTCGTCTCTCTTTATCTATTCCGTGACCTTGCACTTATCTGCTGCTTGGTCTATGTTAGTGATCACGAGTATTATAGGTAGTGACCCCACATTTTTTGACACTATTATTCGACAACTTGACTCTGCATTCTCACGAGGATCTCTAGCCACTATCTTATACATTGGAGTTGGGATTTATGGCTACCTCCTCGAGCCTTCTCCTATCTTAGAAAAAGTATGTTATTGATCTTTTGAGCAAACATAACATGCTCGGCTCTAAACTTGTCTCCACCCCGCTTGTCGTGGGTACTTCCCTGACTACTAATGATGGTACTACATCGATCAATACCACCATGTACCGTCAAGTGATCGATGGCCTTTAACATCTCCGTATGACTTGGTCGAATATTTCCTTTGTCGTGAACAAACTCTTCCAATTCATGCACGCGCCGTCTGAACACCATTGGGAAATGGTTAAACGTCTGCTTTGTTATCTTAATGGCATGAGATCCCTTAGTGTCCGACTTCTTGGAACCTCCTCAAACGTACCGCGATTTCTCACGGTGCGGCGGAAATTTGATAACGAATGATCGTATCTCCACATGTACTTTTCTCATATTCCTTGATGCTAATCCAATTTCCTAGAGTTCTACAAAACAACGTATTGTTGCTTGGTATTCCATTAAGATAGAGTATCGTGCTATTCTTGGGTTGTTGCTCTTGACACCCAATGGGTAGGAAATCCATTCTTTGTCTCGAGCTTTTATTCCCATGTAGTCCCTGTCTACTCTATTTTCGGACAACCTTAGTGTCATTTATCTCTCTGATATAAACATCTAACAAGCATCTTCATTAAAAATGACATAAAAGAAAGTTTTGTCATTTAACTTAAAAATGATTCGTATAACTTTGAACTCTAAAATGGATTTTAACAATGAATACAATTTTGACCTTTAAGATGTCTTCTTTTTCAAAAATTGAACATATTTTTATGGAGAAATGTTGAAATAAATCTTCTTTTTCTTTTTTTGAAATATATGAGAAAGATATTTTTTCACATTAAATTTATCCTAGTACATAGTGATGCATAAGAATATTGTCACGCCCCGAAATCCGGTCCATGGGCATGATTGTCATTTCCCACCTCAAACTCGAAAATGCTCAAAGTGCAAAAGACACTTTTTGTCTTTATGCTTGGATCAGTGTCTAATTACCAAATTCTGTTCGAGCTAATGTGCGACTTTCTAAATTCATCAATTCTCAATTCAATTGCATTAACAAAAAATTTTTTCTTCAATCTCAATATTCAAGTATCCAATTAACATAATACGAAAACCAAACAATCAGAATAGTATAAACTCATTAACTAAACAAAGTCCTACTTAATTTCAAAAGTCAAATCTACAAATGACAAATCTCATCTAGCTAACACTTCTACGCTGAACTAAGAATTGCTTGAAAAATTAACGAATGGGATGAGGTCACGTTAATAAAAAAATACTAAAAGCAGTTTCATAGATAAAAGATTTAATCCTTAAAATAAATAGTAGATGTTTTTCACCAAACTTTCTATTCAAAAATAAGTTGGAACATTAAAAAATTTCATTCAAGACATTCTCAAATCCATTTCATATCAAATGTGATTCAAACAATTTCATATCAAATTTTGATTCAAACACTTTCATATCCAAGTTCAAAATCAAATACATTTCAAATATATTTTTCTCTAGTCATCAAATATCAAATAGTGCCTAACAATGTGGGACTTTTCAAATGGGTGGCTAACCCATGAGTGTTCTTTTAAAATTAGACGGAGACAACGCTATTAGTCTCTTGAAACCTGGCAAGAAACCCTAGAGGCAGGTTCAAATCAATTACATTCACAGCAAGGAATGTAAATGTCAGCTATTATTCCCAGTTGACAAGGGCCGAATAGTGTCAGCTATTATTAAAAGTTGGCCAATTGCAGAAGCCCAACTAGGTTAAATATTTCATTCAAAAAATTCAAATCACAAAACATCATATCTCCACATTTTCTTTCATAACCAAACCAAATATCGAAAGTACTATCATACAAAACCAATGTTTGATCCATGGATAATCAAATAAATAAAAATCAAAACTTTTCATAAACTAAGATTATATATATAATTTAGTTTAAAAAATTTCATCATCAAAATGACTTAAAAACAAACAATTCTCTTTTTGAAAATATGCATTAATATCTCTTACACTTACATATATATACCAATGCTTTCAAAAAGTTGTATTAGAATCCCTTACCTCAAAGAAGTACTAAAAACCTTAAAGTAGCAAATCCGAACCATTTCTCTAAGAAAAATATCTCATCTTAATAAAATAAGGAAGAAATATCATTAATACTTACCTACGTAAAGGTTATAGGTGTAGGAATCATAAAACCTTCCAATTATTAATATTCTAATATTAATATTAATATTATTATTATTATTACTTTAACTTTCTAATCCATTCCTAATTGTAAAGTCTATAAATTTATAATTTTATAAAGTTGTATTCTTTTCAAATTCATTATCAATATTTTATCCCTATATAATTATTATTATCTTTATGGGTATTTTTAATTTTCTAAGGACAATAATTTAAATTTGCTAGTTTTCAAATTTTTATTGAACTCAAATTCCTTTCAAGTTTTATCTCAATAATTTATTTGACTTATATTCTTACTTTGAATTAAATTTCCTAATAAAAATTATATTATTATTATTATTTTTCAAATGTGGTCCTCTACTTTTTTCTTTTTAAATTTCTCATACTTAAAGCTAGTAATCCCCTACTCTTTCTTTCCTTTTTTTTTTTTAATTTTAATTTCAAGACTCAATATCCAACATTTTTAACTTTTCAAATTACACCTAAAACACATACAACAACTCACAATCTCAACAATTCTCCTTTTTCTTTTCATCTAAACATGATTTTACCTTTAAAAACTTCTTTTAATTTATTTACTTCATTTTTTCAATCTGAAATTTTGTTCTAATCTACCTATTCGATTTTTTTTTTCTTCAAAGGCCAATAATCTTTCTACAAATCTCAAAACTTTTTTTTTTCTAAAGTTCTTGTCCTTTTCAGCAAGAATCCAATTACAAAAGTTTTTTTTTTTTTGGGATTAAAACTTAATACAATTATGACTTTTTCAGGGTTGATCAAAACCTAAAGAAAATCAAACAATCTACAACAAAAAATCTAGAAAAATAAATAGGGAAAAGATCTTTATTCAATTAATTCTTAAATTGCCCTAGATACGTAGCATTATATTTTCTCACAGTCTCTGAGTCCATTAACAACTCCTGGGGAAGAACAAAAATAATATATTTTTCCCTATTTTCTTTAATCGGTTAGGAAAATCTTGCCTCTTGTAATCCATCACTTCAACCCCTACGTATGACTTCTCAAGTTCTTGAAGTTTAGAAATCGGAAGAGCGTGCATGAAAATAAATTTTTATAAATAATAATCTCTCTTTTCTTTTTCTTTTTATACCCTTGACAATTAATTTAATTAATGGAATTATTTTTATTTCCTATTTTACCCCTAATGAAAAATCAAGGGTGTCACATCCTCCCCTCCTTAATGAAAGTTTAGTCTTCTAAACTTGATATAACTAAATCCTTAACTAATTTAGGATGTATTTTCTCATTCAGTTTCCTAATTTCAACTATCTCTCAAATATTATGATTGTCTCGCTACACTTTACCAATAGCTGACAACATTTCCTCTTTCCATTACATCGTTAATTGAATGGATACTTTTTCCTACGTTCAATCTCGAATAAATAAATTGAATAAGATCAAATTTCATAATACGAGAGCGTTTAAGAACATCTCTCCTCAAAGTCAAAACATAAAATATAATATGAACTTAAGTAAGATTCGAAGTAAAACCACTTAATACATCAACACATCCCCACCTTTCTAATATTTCAAGTGGTCTTATAAACCAAAGATTTTGTTTTTTGTTTTTTTTTCTCCAAATCACACTACAACTTAACAAGCAAAATTTTAAGAGAATATAATCACCAAATTCAAATTCCAAATATTGCTTGAGATATCACCATAACCCTTTATGTATTTTGAGTTTCTTCCGATTTCTATTAATTGAAACTATTTTTTTTTCAATAGTTAATTGCATGAGTCAAGTCTTAAGAGTTTTCCCTCTATTATGATCATAACAAATAATGGATCATCATCTCCTACCATAAACTCTCATAAAGTATCATCTAATTGCTAGCTTATGAAAACATTATCACGAAAGAATTTAACTAAGTACTCATTTGATTACTTTCCAAATTGGCTCAAATCTCTCAACAAATTTTACTAACTTGGAATTACTCTCCTCAATTAGTCATCAGTCTAAATATGGAAGCTACTAAGAAAACTCAACATAATGCCATAATTTTTTTTTTCTAATGGACAAAATCAAAATTTAGAAGGAAAATAAGAATTATTATCATATATCATATAACCATGCATTCTCAAAATCTTCTTAATACAGAGAAGCTAGTCTAATAGAAAATGTGTAAACTTAATTAATAAACTATGCAATAAGCATTGTCACCGACTAAAAATTCTTGGTAACCGTATCACAAAATCTATGGTAATATGTTTTCACCTTTATTATGAAATACGAGGTAGTTGCAAAACCATATTAGCTATTAATGTAAACCTCCATATACAAACACACTAGACCTAAAGCCACAAATTGTCATATCTAATTTCATACTTGACCATCAAAGATTCTATCTTAAATCTTTGGGCACTGTATTCCCTCTAAGAGAAATAATAAGAATAGGTAATAAACATCCTTCAGGAGTTGTTTCCTTATGTCTCCATAATTTAAGACATTAAGTCTAATCCCAAATTCTAATATCTTATCATCATATTAAACAATGTTAATTTTTTTTTTTTTTTACCATCATTTATAACTTATTCCATATGTTCAACTAATTGAAATTCATTCTTATAGGGTCTTAATTATTCCAACAAATTTGGTTGTACTATGACATTCAACATAAAGTAAAGTCAATCTATGTTACAAACCTACAAGCATCTCAAATCATTTAGCAATCGTTGGTGATAACCTCTAATAAATTTAAAGGAATTAACTAATTTCCTAGCTAAGATATCCATTGCAAGATTTCTCATTACTTTAATAGTATGGGATAATTTCATCATAGTCCTTAAGTAATTCTATTAATCTCATATATTTCTCGTTCGAATCTTTATAAGAAAACAAATACTTCAAACTCTCATAATCCACAAATATTTCATAAGTTTAACCACAAAGAAAATGCTTCCAATCATAAGTGCAAAAATTACTTAACCTAACTTCAAATCATAAAAAGTTTTCTTCTATCTTAAGGTCTTCAAATGTCTAAAGGCACATATCGACAAATTTTCCATGTTGCATAGGAATACTACCAAAATCCTAATTAAAGATATCATGATGCAAACAAGTCCTTTTGAACCTAATGAAATAGTCAAAGTAGGAGTTATTACTAATTTGCTTTTCAACTCTAGGAATCTATGCTTATAGTCATTAGACCAATCAAGAAACACTCCCTTGATGTCAACTTGAAAAGGTAGGATGATCTGAGTCCCTCGATAAATTATATATAGAAATCAGTAAATCCTGAAAAATGTTCAAATAACAAGCATAAGACTATGTCTATTCAAAACTTCAAATTGTTTCCATCATACATCACACGGGCTAAAAAGTTTGAGGAAACCTTTATAAGTAAAGATATAGCTTACAAGGCTAAGACCACACACAAGAGTCCGTCTATATGCTTGCCTTTAAAACTACAATCAAGCTAACTGAGAAAATAGAAAGTTATCATTTTTTTCCTACGACAACCAATAAGGTATGGTAAGAAACAATTTAGTTCATTTTCAAAATCCTAAATTTCAAGGAGCATTATGTCAATTGGAAAATAATATCTAATAGACCGTCAAACAATACTAATACAAAAGAGTGTAGTGAGCTTTAACTAGTTACCAAGAAACCAACTAGTTAACTAAGATTTGTATGTGTGCTAAGGACTTAGACACGAGAAGATGAAACATTAACTAATGCATCACTCATCTATCCCCAAAGACACTTAAACAAGTTCCCATAAGGATCAAAACCTATTGCTCACGATGCCACTCTGTCACACCCCCAAGAGCCAGTCCATGGGCATGGCCCATTTCACACCTCAGGCACTTCGAAAATTTCAGTGTGAAGAGCGCAATTATTCTTTATGCTTGGATGATGTCCAATTACCAGAATTCATGTTCAATGTAATGCCTTGACTTTCTAGCTTCATCAATTCTCAATTCCAAGATTGCATTAACAAAAATTTTATTCAATCTCAATATTCAAGTATCAATTAACACAATCCGAAAACCAAACAATTCGAATGAGCATAAACTCATTAACTAAACAAAGTCCATAACAAATTTCAAAATCAAATCTTAAAGATGACAAATCTCATCCTAGCCAACACTCATCGCCGAACTAAGGGTACCTGAAAAATTAACGAATGGGATGAGCTCACAGCCCGGAGGGAGGGAGGGAGGGGGGAGGTAAATACTAAGCAGTTTCATGGATAAAAGATTTCAATCACAAAACAAATAGTAGATGTTTTTCATAAACTTTCTATTCAAAAATAAGTTAGACGTTAAAAATTTCCTTCAAAACATTACTCAAATCCATTTCATATCAATTGTGATCAAAACGATTTCGTATCAATTTGATTTAAATACTTTTCGTATCAAAGTCAAAAATAAAATACATTTGAATATATTTTTAAGTCATGAATATCAAATGGTACCCAGCCATGTGGGACTTCAAATGGGTGTTTATCGTGAAATTATTCGCTTGCAAAGGTGGATGGAACCAAGCATTTACTAGTACTTAGTAACTTTTAAAACTCACCAGAATTTTGGGGTTGAATCAATTACATTGTGCGAGGAATGTAAATGTTAACTATTATTCAGATTGGCAGTACATGCTTAGTGGAATATTTAAATTCAAAAATTCAAATCTCAAAACATCATATCTCCACATTTTCTTTCATAACCAAAACAAATCTCGAAAGTACTATCATACAAAACCACTGTTTGATCAATGGATAATCAAATAAATAAAAATCAAAACTTTTCATAACCAAGATTATATATATAATTTAGTTTAAAAATTTTCATCATCAAAATGACTTAAAAACAAACAATTATCTTTTTGAAAATATGCATTAATATCTCTTACACTTATATATATATATATAAAAATAATAATTTTTCAAAAAGTTGTAATAGAATCCCTTACCTCAAAGAAGTACTGAAAACCTTAAAATAGCAAATCTGAATGATTTCTTCAAGAAAAATATTTCATCATAATATAATAAGGAAGAAATATCATTAATACTTACCTACGTAAAGGTTATAGGTTTAGGACTCGTAAAACTTTCCAATTATTACTATGCTAATATTAATATTAATATTATTATTATTATTACTTTTAACTTTTTAATCCATTTCATAATAGTAAAAGTCCATAAATTTATAAATTTTTATAAGTTGTATTCTTTCCAAAATTCATTCTCAATACGCATCCCATTACATTATCTTTATGAGTATTTTAATTTTTTTAATGACAATAATTTAAATTTGTAGTTTCAAATTTTTTAATGAAATCAAATTCTTTTTCAAGTCTTATCTCAATAATTTATTTGACTTATATTCTTACTTTGAATTAAATTTCCTAAAGAATTATTCTTATTTTTCAAATGTTTGTCCACTTTCCTTTTTAAATTTCTCATACTTAAATCTAGTAATCCCTTACTTTTTCTTTCTTTCTTTTATTTATTTTTTATTTATTTTTATTTATTTCAAGACTCAATATCTAACACTTTTTACTTTTCAAATTACACACAAAACACATACAATATGGCAATCTCAATAATTATCATTTTTTCTTTTCATCTAAATCGACTTTACCTTTAAAGAAGCTTGCTTTTCATTTATTTACTTCATTTTTTCAATCCGAGATTTTGTTTCAATCTACCTATTCCATTTTTTTCTTCAAGGTCCAATAATATCTCTACACAAATCTCAATTTTTTTTTCTTCTAAAAGTTCTTGTCCTTTTCAACCCAAAAATCCAATTTACAAAGTTATTTTCATCTTTTTTTTTCTTTTTTGGAATAAAACTTAATACAATTATAACTTTTTCAGGATGGATCAAAAGCGCAAAGAAAATCAAACGTCTACAATAAAAAAATGCAGAAAAATAAATATGAAAAGATCTTATATTTAATTAATTCTTTGGACCCTAGATGCATACGTGATATCTTTTCTTTATAATCGAATTTAGAAAACAGTCACTCGGGAAAGAACAAAATAGTAATTTTTTTTTCCTATTTTCTTTAATTAGATTTAGGAAAATCTTATTTCTTGTAATCCATGCTTTAAATCTTATGTATGATTTCTTAAGTTCTTGAAGTTTAGAAATTGAAAAAGCGTAGGCAAAGAAAATAAATTTTTATAAATAATAATCTATCCTTTTTTTTTTTTTAATACATAAGGTTCCCTATAAACTTACTTTTATATCCTTGATATTCCATTCATTAATAGAATTTATTTTTATTTCTTATTTTACCCCTAAGGGGAAAGGTGGGCGTCACAAATATTTATTTATTTATTTTATTTCACCAACAACTGTTAAAAGAATATCAACATGCAGGTTTCTTTTATCTTTTAAGGTTACTAAATTCTCATATGAAGGATGCATTAGAATTTAGAACAATGCATTTCTTGTTTAAAACAATGGTTGTGAAAGAAATATCTACGAAGTTGGGGGGATATTATCGACTTTCGTACGTACTGAAAGTTGGCTCCCAGCATGAATGTCTGTTGATTGGTTTCGGAATATGAATGATAACGACGTATTAGGCTTCAGAGGGCATCAGAGTGGAAGCCACGTGTATCTGTTGTGAATAGATCATGATTTCGACGCGTGTACGATCAGTCTGTCTCCTGCAGTCAGGTGGGGCCACTGCCAAAAGATCAATGATGTGACATGACACGTCGATTACAGGCGACAGATGGGCTGTGCGGATCTACTATCTTGTCTTATTTAAAGGGAATTTTGTGTTCGTTTTCGGTGTAGAAATGGTCCTAGCGAAACGTGGCACTTTAAGGACCGTCCAAAGAAGATCAGCGGATTTAGATAACCCCTCTCCTACCAATCAATTCAAGAAACCATAGTATAAGTTTAAGTCTAACCAAGGATAAAAATATCGGTTTCGACGGATATATCGGTACTTGAATTTTACGGATATATCGAATATATCGGAGATATATCGGTAGATATTTTTACATGAATATCGATATATCAGAAATTAAACTGTTATGATCGATGTCAATGCTTAGTTGGATCGAGTCGAGTTTGAATCTGGCCCAGACAAATATATGCCAGATATATGCCGGATATTTTCAGAAAAATTAAGTTAGCAGCGTGTGTCTGCGCCGAGCGCGATATTTACGATATATTGATGTAGGTGTATGGTCGTATTGGCCAGATATCGTGTCGAGCTTCATCGATATGGGATATATCGAAGATATATCGACGGATATATCGGATATTTTAAATCGCAGATTACAACAAGCGATTTGTGTTTTTGGGAAGTATATAATATTATGTATTAAAACTAACAATATATCACGTATCACAAGACAAATGGTAATTTTAAATTTGCATTTAAAAAATTTCATGAAAATTTCTAATTAAATTTGTTAGTATTATATTTAGTATTTTGTTCCTTAAAGTTACTATTTGTCCTGTGATTAAATTAGTAAATTAAAGTAAAATTATATACAAATTTCAAATACATTCCAACTTTGAAAAATAATTAACAATATATTTAATTTAATTATGTTAATATACTATCTTATCAAGCCCCCGGTAACAAAATTTCTATAATATGTTATTAATGAAAATTTTAGGTTTTGTTTGGTTTCTATTTAAAAGTATTTTCGGAAATAGTTTTTTAAAGCATTACATACATCATTTTTTATATTCTATAAAAACTGTTCTTGTGGGAACGTTTTTCTGATTACCCTTATTTTTAAGTATATAATTTTTTCTAATGCTTTGGTTGGCCTCAAGGTTATACTTGAAGCTTATGACTTTATATTTGTATAAGGTGCCAAATCTAAGTGAGGATAATGACATTGCTTTTTCCGATGATATTTATTTATTTAGTAATGTTTGAAATTTCTTTATATTTTTAGGATTTTTTTTTTACAAATAAACATTTTTAGTTACATTATAGAAAATTGTTTTCATTGGAACTCAAACCTGAGATCATTCTTCATCTGTATCAGGAGTTTAAATATTGAGCGACCATGGCTTGGTACATCATGATAGATAATATTTTTTAGGATTTAAAAACAAAATTATTTATAGTTTAATTTCTGACTTTTATAGCTATGTACTTTTAAAGTAATAAAAGATGATTTTTTTATCATTCTTGGTATGAAATCACTCATCTACACATTTTTTCATCTTCTTATTTCTCAATAAAGTGGTTATTCCACAAAAATTTAGGTTTATTTATTTTTCGTGATTTAATTAATCGCGCGATGCTTGCGTGTGATTATTGTCGTACGTGTTTGTCGGTTGTCGTCGTTTGGTGTGGTGGGTGGTTGTATTTATGCCGGTACGATGATTTGGTTTAAATCGTACGTGGTGCGTCGTTATTTGTATTTGGACTGATTCGAGGCGAGCCAAAATATCGTATGATCGTGACAAATAAATCAAATCGATGGTTATTAGTATGTTTGTGAATTTTAGTCTTAAGTATTATAGTCGCATGATAATATCAGTCATAAAATTTAACTATCAAATATATAGATTTTGAGTCGTTTCATTATGTTATTAATCTAAATGTTGTTTCATCATTTGTGATTTTGAGTTATTTTGATTCTATATTTATATCGATCGATGTATTTTTAGTTTGAATGAATGAAATTATTTTTCTCTTAAAAAAAACAAAATTATTTCTACAATGAATTTTCCAACCATAATTGCTCGGAAGGCATCATTGTGTCCATTTAATTATTGAGTCACATGTGAGCCACGAAGTCACATGGTAACATTAGATTACCTTTATCTCTTTCTTTTTGGAAGATCTAATTGGATCGAATGATTCTATTGTCCACAAAGACCACTTTCATTTCAACATTCAAAAGTCACACTTTTACATTTCTTTCCATTTAAAAAAAAAATATATTTCCGTTCTTTTTGTTGTGAGGGGAGACAAACGTATGCCCCCTATATCTAACTTTTGCCTATATATCCCACGCTTGAAAAGAAAACATAAATATAGAGATAATTGCAAGTTTGCATTTATCTCTATATTTATGTTTTCTTTTCCAAAAAAAGAAAAAAAAAGAAAAAGAAAACACATGAATTATGTAGTTTATTATGTTGGGATGGTTCCTTTGATTTCTATATTCACTTTAGGATTTGTCATGTTTCTATTACTTATAATGTAGGGACAAAATAAGACTAATGTCACACCTTAAGCATTATTGAGTTTGTGATAAGGGGAGGTCATATCCTAATATAACCCTAGTAATAATATGATATCGTAAGTTGCACATATTATACTTATACTCGGTGAAGATCACTTGGGTTAAGTTAGATGAAAGCTTCAACAGCTTCCCAATTTGAAGCACAGCATTAAGAAAAAAAAAATATTAAGAAAATAATTTTAACATATTTAGTTTCATCATTAAAAAATATAAAAAAATAAAATATAATCAATTTCTAAATTTTTCATATTTTTAAATTTTTAGCTCATATATATAATAAAGTTAAGCATCTAGTAAGGTTAATAAGCATTATAAAAATTAATTTATTATGTTTAAACCTATTTTATTTTTTAATTTCATTTAACTCTATTTTTCCTCTTCGTTCCTTTTATATTTTCTTTTTAAGTGTTTTTGGTTGGCTTGAAGTTTTAATATTTTTCTGAGATAAAAATGGAAAAAAAAAATTGTTTTCCAAATAAACTTATAAAATTAATTAATTTAATTCAAACCTAATTTTATTTTTATTTTTTTCAAATTTTATTTTCTTTCGTTTTTACTTTATATTTTTTACTTTTTTTTCTCTATTTTCTTTTTACTACATTTTCCATTACAAACAGGCTTAGTAGCATATCTAATTCGATCGAATAGCCTAATATACAAAGTTTCATTTCAACGTTCAAAAGTCTCGTTTTTCAATATTTTTGTTAAAAAATCAATTTTCATTCCTTTTGTTGTGGGGGAGAGAAACCTCGTAGTACCTTTTTTTCTTTTTCTTTTTTTCAAATTTTATTTTATTTTCTTTACTTTGTACATTTCGGATTCAAATGGAGCTTAACAATTTTTTTTTTTCAAAAGTTTTTTTAAATATAAAAAAGGAAAAATAACAGCTTTCCAAATAAACACATATTTGATATTTCCTTTTCCAATAAGGATACGTGATAAATTGATTATTAATAGTTACGTCCAAACTTCCCGTATAGTCTTCAATGACAACTGTATCTGTATTTCTTGGTTTTTTTTCTTCCTTTTATAGTTTCCGCCACATGATACAGGGAGACAAAAGGAAGGAAAGAAGGTTGGCGAAGCTATAAAAACAAGAATAGTCAAAATCAAAAGAACAAGGACAATTTTTTGTAAAAAAAATAAAAAATAATTATTATGAGGCCAATTTTTTTAGTAGGTGATATAGGTAAGATTGATAATTTTGAATGTGAAATCTCATCCCATCTGTGTTGTTGAATCAATCCATCATCCATACATGACAAGAACGAATACCATCAATTCTTGGTATAGGTCATGGTGGAACCCATCAAATTTTATTTTACATGCATTGTATTTTGTAATTTTGTGATAGTATTCTCTACTCCATGACATTATGTATGAATAATGTCATGACATATGTCAAAAAACTACATGGTCATCGTATTTGATTGGTTTTGAGGTCAAGTGTAATCTGATTTTTGTTATATATATATATTAAATATTTCAATAATTGAAAAATGAAGGCGACGTGACATAATTGCATTATTGATCAAATTCTAATCATGCTGCATATTTTATAACAGATTGGTTTACGTGTGAGGGAGGGAGGGAGGCAGCAAATTTTTTGGAAGCGGGAATTTATTGGTGGACTGGGCCGTAAGCAAGCTTGGGTTGGGTTTGATTTGGTTATTTGGGCTTGAGCCTAGATTTGGACTGGGCTGGAGACGTCTACTAAAACACTGAGGCCCAATTTGGGTCTAGATTTTAGTGCTAGGTTTGAAAAGGGACTACCCAATTAAGGGTTTCACGACTCACGTGTGTATTTGTTCTAAATATTTTGGGCCTTTTGGTTTCTATTTTTTAAAATTAAGAATAGTTTTAAGCCTTATGTAGCTATTTTGTATTTTTAAAAATTATTTTTTATTCTTTTAATTGCCATGACATGGTTATTGGGTATCAAACATGTTCTTTATATTTTTCATGTATGTCTTATTCTTTAATATTACCTAAGATCGTCTACCTAATTTCTCTTTGCTTGGGACATTAGGCGTGACCCATTACAATCTTATCTTAGTTTTAGTTAAGAAAATTTCGTGATATAAAATTCAGAATATGAAAATTTTCAATGTGTTCTAATATTTAGTTTTCATTTTGAAAATACGTTTCGTGCTTGAATTTAGTTGAAAATACGTTTTCATTTTGGCCATGTTTAGTTAATTTGGTTGAATTTAATTCGAAAACAGAAAAAGCAGCTTTCGCATTTCTGGATTAGTATATAAAATATGAAAATAGTGGTCATTTTATTTGTTTCAAAAATTTATTTAAATCAACATTCGTAATAGCAGATTTTCCTTGTTTTAAAGAAAAAAGTTTGAATGAAGAAAACGAGAAAAATTTCTACCTCTTAACAGAGTTGTGATAAGATTCAAAGATTTAAACATGATCTTGAACCAAGAACCACAAGACTTTATTTGGAAGTCAAAAATACTAAGAAAAGAAAATATGGAATGAAAGAAAATATGAAGGAAAAAAAAAAAGGGTTTAAATTTAATAAATTAATTATATTCAACCTCATTATATTTGTTTCTCTCTATCATATAAGAATTAAGAAATTTAAAAATATATGAAATTTTGAGAAATTTTGATTATATTTGATTTTAACATATTTTAAATGATGAAAAGCAGAAAAAAAATACGTTTTCTTAATATTTTTTCTTTTCACACAATATTTACAAATTTCAAAAAAAAGACACAAACGTTTTTGGGTAAATTATAGTTTTGCTTTTCAGTAAATGGAAAATGACAAGCCGTAAACACCTATGAAGCTATGAGTTAGAAAATAGAGCAAAAAAAAAACAAGAAGGCAATGGGACTAATAAATCGATATCGAGGAATTTATCGTTAAATTTTCTCAAAATGTCCCGATTAAATAATTGGCTTTGCGTTTATGAGTTTGAATACATAGCCAAAAGAAAGATGAAGAGACTCCATACAGAATTAATAGCCTTTTATCAATGTTTTAAAAATCGGATAGGACACCGGTCCGACCAGAGCTCCCTAAAAGCCAGGTGCAGTTCAATAAAAAGCGGCACTTTGGTGAGCCGTGGTGAGCCGGTGAACCAGTGATTGAGCCGATTGAATCGATAGTCGAGCCGGTGGTCGAGCTGGAGCCGAGTTTTTCATATATTTTTCAGTTAAAACTGATATTTGTTTGATGCTTTTACATAAAGCGATGTCGTTTTATTTAAATTAAAAAAAGCTTGTAGGATTAGAGAGAGCATGGCTTAAAAAAATTCGATTAAATACAACAGAAGCATGAACCAGAGCATGGAAATGGGAGATTAAAGAAAAATTTTGAGGCTTTCTTTATCGTTATGATTATTTTAGATATTAACAAAATTATATATTTATATAAATAAGTTTATTCAATTTTAAATATGTTTTCATATTTAAACATTATACATGTTTTAAAATAGAATTTTAAAATACTATATATATAATATGATATACAAATGTATAAGTATATAACACTAAATATATCATTGTATCGTCATGGTTGTGACCGATTTGAACATCGATCCATCAGAACCAGTGACCGATCACCTTTCGAATGATCATGTTGATTACTCACATTATCTTATTATAACTAAATGTATTCAAATATCTCTTAAAACCACATATTCCTTCAGTTCTTTCTATTTAATTATATTTCACTTATTTGTACCCTGTAAATCATATTACAAAACTAAATCATAATTATATATTTTTAGAATTAAAATTAATTTGAGATTCTGAATAAATTTAATTAATTAATATTAAATCAAATATTCTCATCCCACAACTATTAAATTTTAAAAATTAACTATATAAACTGTTTTAACATAAATCATAAAACCATTATTTCTTATTTTAAATGTGATTAAATATGTTTTAATATAAAATAATTAAGTAAAAAATTATTTATTAATAAATAAATATAAGTATAGTTAAAAATTCAAATATTTTAAATGGTTAATTGATATTATCATATCATTGATATATCTCATTTACTATTATAATATAATATTGCTAATTTTCATTATCTATGTATTATCCTTAATAATAAAGGGAAATAAGTAAAATAATATTTTATTTAATATTATAATATCCAAATAATATAAAATAATAAAACAAATTCAATTTAATAATTAAATAATTATCAGTAATTTGATTGTGTTAGCAAACTAACATTAAGATATGAATCGTTTTAAACCATTTATATAAATAATATTCGTATCAATAATTGCCAGTAAGCAATTAAAATAATTACTCAAATATCAAATTAAGATATTTAATTTTAGTAATTATAAATTTAAATTAGTAATATTATATAACTCTAATATGTGTTTTACTTATTTTTGTCATTTAAATTTTTTTTTGAAGTATTTTCATAAATTTTATATAATTTCTGCTAAGATATTTTGTAAAATATCACATCGATATTTATCGATATTTTAGTAAAATCCAATTATCAATATATCCGTGTTTATCGATATTTTGATTCTTGAAAACAACAATAGAAACCCATGTCATGATCCCAATTATGTATAACACCTCCCTACCAACCAATGTTAGTTTGAAAATAGAAAGATAAAAAAGACAAAAAAAAGAAGAAATGAACAACAATAGAAAGTAGAAACCGATGTCATGATCCAATTGTATATGCATCCCCCCACCCCCAACCAAACACCTTTCCAAATATTGAAAGGTGATATAGATATATAGTAATTATATGGAAATAAGTGGAGGGGCTGTCCTCTATGAGAAAAGACTAGAGAATTTGAATGGATTCAATTAATTGGAGGTGACTTTCTCCTTCCTAGCCACCCTAAATCATCCCACCCACACTAACAACAGTAATTTTTCTTTATTTTATTATTATTAGTAATTAGTAAATGTTCACGTGGAATGGACGGAGCTTACCTCTCATGGTAATTTAGTATGCTAATAAATTTTGGTAATATGGATTGAGTTAAATGGTTGCCTCTTAACTTAACTTTTAGGGTTGAATTTGTAAAATTTAAAGTTAAATAAAAGCGAGTCAAATTTACACGACCGTTTTGGCTATAGCCATGTGAGTTTAGTCCATGTTGGCGTTTTATTTAAATTTTTTAATGGCAAACATAAATTAAGATTTTTCATTATTGCTCCTTTTAAATTGTATAGCTTTAGCTTGGTTAGTTGAACACTAACGTTCAAGATTCTTGGCGTGAGAAGAAGGGGTTAGTATCATACACACACACACGCACATATATATATATATATATATATATATGTATTATTAGTGATAATGTGATAATGTGTGTGTGTGTCAATGTGTGTGTGTGTGTGTGTGTGTGTGTGTGTGTTTGTTTTATAAAAATGAAGTTATCTTGGTTTATAAATTAAATTAAATAGCCAAATTATCGATATATTTTAAATAATTTTATTATAAAGTAAGTATTTAGTAACAAAATATTTTAACAAAAATAATTAACAAAAATTACTTTATTTCTTTTTCAAATATAAATGAATTTTAAGTTGTTAACATTCTAAAAATTTAATCAATAGATGATGATGACTCAACCAGTGATGTACATCAATGTGGAGTCACATGTTATTATTAGATATAATGAATATGAAGATGAAGAATAGATGCATATAGGAATTTCATTTGATACTTTGAAGTTGTTTTTTCAAATTGTTATTAAGTTGTTACTTAATTGTCTTGGTAATATTTAGCTAAGATAGTTTGAATACTTTTAGTTCCTCTCATGATGTTCTAGTATTTTATTTATTTAAGTTTGTTTACTATTATTCTATTGTTTAGACTCCAATTATTTTATATATTAATTATTATTATTATATATTATTATTTTATTGAAGAATGATAAAATATACCCAAAATTAATTTTTAGCTTTTTTTTTTAGATTTGGCCCATAACTTGCATGAAATTTGGGGTGTATAGTAGGCTCGAAATAAATAAGTTAAGATTAAGCGGCGATTCCCAGTCTCTGACTTGAATGGACTATGCGGCTGATCAGGGGTCCGTTGTGACTGAGACCCCCTTCCTAGTGACAATCTGAAGCAACTCCACGTATGCCTCCAGTGCAGAAATTCTATTTCGTGACAAGTTACCATGAAGCTAAGCCAGTTAAAGCTTCTTTGAAACTGTATTTGGAAGCGTGGGTTATAAATTTTCACTTTCTATCAAAATCACACCTTTAGATTTAATCGTGACATAGCATTTTGGTGGTCAAGCCCAAAATACAAAGCTTGCACTGTATACAAAAATATACACTCCCGATGTTTTCGAATGTCATTCTGACGATAAGGACCTCTGGTTCTCATCAAAGAAATATAAGATAGGATCAATACAAACTTTAATTTTATGCGAAACTCATTTCTGAAAACCATGCATGCATATTTCGAATACACATATACAAAATGCCACATTTTAACTTTACTATTTTTAATTTACATATCTTATATATAGTACAGCACGATACAGGTGCGGGGATCTGCAGAGTCTTTTGAGCCATTCTTACTGCTGAAAAATTATTTTAAAGCAATGACGTGAGCCAAAGCGAACGGTGAGTCTTATAGATTCTAAATGTTCTTGTCTATTTGTTTGTATAAAGTATCAGAAAAATACATTACATAAATGGTTGTAAGCTGTTTATGAAAAGCGAGTTTTGTTATGAAAACCATTACGAAAACATTTACAGAAAACTATTTCTGCTGTTTGAAAAGCTGTTCTGTAAAAACGATTGAAAACTAATTCTGTTTGTTGAAAAGCTGATACAAGAAAACTATTCTTCTTTGAAAAGCGATGCAGAAAACTACTTTTTCTTTGTTGAAAATTTGTTGATGGTGGTTAATATGCGAAAGTCTTTATCTTGTAAATCAGAAATCTCATCTTGTGGCCCATTTCTAAAATACCACTAGGCGTGATGCCTCGGAACCTCGGAACTACGGCATCGGTAAGTGAACCTCGGTACTACCCGGCTAATAGTCCGGTGAGCAACGGCGGGATCTATATAGCATAATGAACCTCGGGACCAAAATGCTTTCGGTGATGGAACCTCCCGGAACCAATACCTCATATTTATGTACTAAATTCACGACCTTCTTTATATCTGCTCAATGTGCGAGAAGGCGACTCATATATAAATATATGCTAGATCCTAGCCCAAATTGCCGACCAAACGTATAGTTAATCATAATATCCCATATGTACCATACACAATCTGAAATACATCGATCGAAAAATGAAATTTTGTGCCATCTAGGGTTTTGCTAAACTAAGTATTTGTTTCTTAAATCTTGAATCGAACTTTTCTGGCAGTATAACAATTGGATGGTAAAAAAATCTTTATAAATTATATTTTAAACCTTTTTAACTATAATTTAAGCAGCTTCGTTTTAGAAAAAGTTTTGAGTACTCACCTTTTCTCATTGATTAACGATCTTGTCGGCGGCTCTGGGTGCAAATGGGATCTTGGTGCACACACAATCATCTGAGTGTGCGAAAATGCCTCGGGTTTAACGTTTTAACCATAGAACGCCATAGGGCTTTCAAAGTGACTGTCGAGCGAACCGGTTTCTAACCGCTGGAACTGGTCGGGTCGATAAGGGCGTCGATAATATGATGTGGTGTGAAAATGTCACTCTGCGTTAAATGCCACATAAAAACTATCTGTTTTAGTCAACTTTTGACTCAAGGAACTTTCAGGAGGTCTAAGACCTACGAAACATTTAAAAATTTTGTCGAAACACTATTGAAGCTACAATGCAGAATTTTCAATGCGAGATTGGCCAAAGCTTAGTCCACAAAATTTAGCCCAGGTGTCAGAACACGAGTCTCAAAATTTCTAAAAATTCTTCCGGTCTAAAAATTTTGGAATTTAAGTTTCACGACCTTTACGGCACTTTAAAGAATTTAATTAAATTCTATGCTTTAAGGTACCGAAATAATACAAGTAGGAAAATTTCCTACCTTTTAAAGTTTGACAAAAGGCTAGAATGTTAGTGCACTTATGCGTGGCTCGTCGCGTATCTATTTTCTTACTGTTTAGATGGCACTGCGATCAGATTTGTATTAAATCGAAAGAATCAAAGATAAAATATAAAAATAAAATCGTTTCCTCTGTCTCAGTTATTCCTCCTCCTGTCCGTCAAATCAAAGAGCTGCTTTGATTTTATCTTCTTTTTTATTTTCGTTTTTTTCTTTCTTCTTTCAAGTGGGACTATGTATTTTATTCCTTCTTGATCGGTTTAGTAGAAACAAATTATTTTATCAAGTTCGATTTCATTCTCCTTATTGAATATTCTTAAAATATTTACCATTTTAGGATTTTCTAAATCCAGTTTCGAGTTCAACTCTAAACTGTCGCCTATAAATTTGTAAAATATTCCATTGTCTGAATTTAACTTGAAACTTTCGCAGTTTCTTAGATTCCTTGAGAAAAACAGCGTGAATCTACTTTTCGATCATCAGAATCTAAGAAATTTTGAGCTTACATAATTATTTTAATGATTGTGTATTATTTTCTTATTTAAGCTTCCCATTAATTATACTTTCACCTCCACTTTTCGTAGTGAAAGTGCTGCAATTCTTTGAAAAACACTACAATTTTATCCTTTACAATGACACTTGGTGCACATATGCGCGCCCAAGTTATGTCTTTGTTCACCTCATCGGGACGGGGTGTTCTGCGTTGGCTCTGTGTGGAAACACTACGTGAATCGAGTGGCCGGCATTTCGAATCGAGGCGAGTCTCCTTTGTGCGGGGCTGCACTTGAAATACATCACACATGTCGCCTTTTGTCCCAATCAACATCAATGACCACGGGGTCTCATATCTGACTATCTGGTAAAATGACCTCTTAGGCTTTGCATTTATACTCTAACATATATTCCATCTAGCCAATATAATCCGTAACATAGTTAAACTGACCCTTGGCCCATAAAACCATACTCATAAACACTATAACTATGTATCATAATTACAAAAGTTAATTATTTATTCTTACACAACATATATTAAAATTTAGAATTCTAATACATGTATGCAAATGATGCTAAAGCCACACCAGAAACTTTCTTTACAAAGCGACCTCTGCTGATGCCGTCTCCTCGTGCGCTCCACTGTGCACGAAAATATGTTCGCAAACGAGGTGAAGAGTAATGCTCGATAGTGGAATCCACTGCAAATGGAACAACTGCCGGCTGAGTGCGTATCTGTCTGTAAAATAAACACACATTCAAGCAGTACGCTGATCTTGCTTGAATGTCCTAGCCCCGTCACTTCATGCCGAGGTCTCACAGGCTCCTCCTTTACTAAATACATGCAAGGGAGAAACCATTATTTTTATTTGTGGACAGCCCTCCCGATGTATACCATCAATTGGAGCCGTCTCAGAGCAATTGATATTTTATATGGACTACCACTCCGATGTGTATATCGATTGGAACATGCTCAGGCGATTGAAATAATTTTTAGTATGGACTACCCTCGTATTATCCATTTTAGACAACCCTGAAAAACATTCTTTGGGCTTCGCGCCATGCATTCAGCTCTTATGCGTCTGGGTTTTGATGCACATATGGATATATGATGCCAATTCCATTACGATTATATCACACACTGCAAATATATAATCAGCATATATTTACATAAATTTAAATCACACACAATCATCATAATTTTATTTCATACAAAAATTAGCTAAGCTTGGGCTAATTATCAAACACGAGCAATTCGACTTGAATCACTTTCGACCAAATATTATTTCACAAAAATTATTTTGGTGAATACCATTCTGAATAGTGAAACCCTAGTTACCATTCCATGAAATCATCGCAATCATCTGTCACCTGCAACCAATTTCAAGGCTATTCCCTGCCTTTTCACATCAAAGCTAACACATTAACACATGATTGCACAACTAGCAACCCACTAGCCCGTGGACAGCTTCACGATCGTCTACATGGATTTAAAATTAACACCTTGTTCCAAGATTTGGAACCGATCAAACGGCCCCTCACGGCCTCATTCAACTCAAACATTAACAAAGTACTTAAATAAAGAATAAAACCCAAGTAGGGAGAAACCCATACATCACGGAAGTTGTCGAAAACTCCCAAACCAGAGCCCACGCATAGCCTCACAAGCAGAGAGCAACTTTCCTTCAAGCCCAGACCTCACTCATTTGGTTTGGTTTTAGGATCTTAGAGATAAGGTACACTTTCTCACTTAAAACACAAAACCAAATTTTCGGTACTAAACCGGGTCCTCACCACCCAGATCTCTCTTTGTCTTTTAATTCGGAGAAGAAGCACTATTGCAATTTTGTCTTTTCCTTCATTAAACTTTCCAAAATGCCCATCATGTCCTCTCTGGATTTTCGATATTCGTACTATCTCACCACCATTATCATCAACAAGCTAATGGCACACATGAGTATAAAATATGTGACTTCAGCGATCGAATCGTTTTACCATCCGAATCGCGATGCCTCTAAAACGCATAACTCCACTATCTCTAATTCTAATGTACCGACGTGCTAGCTAGATTTTCACGAGATCTATCTCCAACGGTGAACCGCTTTCACATCTGAAATCTAGAGAATAAATCTCGGATTTTAACTGAACACGATTTTGCCATTTTTCCAGAAATTAGAATTTCTGCCCATGCATCAGCTTGAAATAGGGTCAGTTGACCCTACTAAACTCTAGGGCCCCATCCACTACCACATAGGAGAGACACCAATTATATAGGTCATTCATCAGATTAGGGCATTGAATAAGTATAAACATTAAATAATTATTAATTTTTATCTATTTCAAAATTTATTTTTATTAATTTATAAAAATAGTAGAAAAAAAAAGGAAAATGCTAATTTTTTAAATATAAAATTGAAGAAATATATCTTTTCATTTTCCATACAATAAATTTTAATTTTATAATTTTTCTTTCCTATTTTTTTTATTTGTCCTTTTGTGCAATCAAATATAGCTTCAAAATTTATGATGAAAAAGATTATTAAATCAAAAAATATATTTATTCACTTTCCTTCTTTTCTTTTATGATTTTGACAAAATAATAAAAATAATTCCATAAAAATTAATAATTATTCCATGTTTATACTTATTCAATTTAAATTTATGATAATTGTCACGCCATGCCATACGAAATTACAAATGACTTACATAATCTGTGTCATCAGCTATAGACTTTTTACAACATAATGGCCCTGTTTGGCAACTAGAACTAGCGGATAGCGGATAGCTAATAGTTTAGTTGTTTGCTGTTAGCTAATTCTAGCAACTTATTATATTAGTTGTTTTTATAAATGTGTTTGATAAAATTTAGTTGATATAGCTAATAGTTACTTAATTATGTAAAATGACTAATAAGGACATTGACATAATTTATTGTTGAGTATTTTTTTTGTTAATAATTTAGATTTATAAGATGGGTTTATTGGAAATAAGGTATACTACTATTGAAGAATTAAAACATTATTTACAAAAAAAAGAAAAAGAAAAAAAAAGTCATTTAAAAAATTTTAAATATACAAATTTCTTGAGTTGCTAATTTGCAAAATATTAACCTGTGGAAACCCTGAAAGCGTATTTTTTTAAAAATGAGTTAATCGGTACCCACCCGAATCTGCATGTACAAAACCCTGTATCTTTCTTGTGACTAATGACGAAACTGATCACTGCTAGAATCATCTCACAAATCTAATTGAACCAAATCAACTGCCAATTCCAAGACTCCGTCTGCCACGCATTTCGAGATCTGACGGCCAAACTACTGGTGCCATGTGGCACTTAGATGGGAGACACTCTCGCACATGGTGGGCCAAGGTCATGCCCTTTGTGATCGCATGAGTCGGGTGGGGGCCAATGTCAAGCCGCCCTCACGCATGAGCATGAAAGTGGGTTAAATTGTGGAATGGAGAACACTGGGTCTCGTAGTTGACCAAGTGTCAAACAAATTTGTGTAGTGTACTTACCTAGGTCAAACCAACTTTGAGTTGGAGGAGAGATTCCAAACAATCTGCAGAGAAGAGGAGAAGAAAGAGAAGAAAGAAAGAAAGAAAGAAAGAAAGGAAGAAAAGGAGGAGGAAGCCCCATTGTTTTCATTCGTGGATCAAGAATCGGGTCCCACACACTTCAAGAGGTGAGGGATCTTTTCCTCTTTGGTTATTTCCTTGTTGGGGCCATGGAAATGGCATTTGCTGAGTTTCATGGCGGATTGTTTTGAATGAATAACATGCTGAAATGTGATGTTGTCCATGCTGAATTTTCTCTGGTTTTAAGTGAATTTGTGATGTTGTACATGTTGTTTTTTCTGGTTTAGGATCAAACCAATTTGGTGTATTATTGTATGAATGAAAAACAGGCAGTATTTGTGGCCATGCATGACTAACATGAGAATCTTGGGTTTTTAGATCAAAAGAAAACCTGGCCTGTGTATTATTGTATGCATGAAAAACATGCAGAATTTTAGCTTCCATGCATGACTAACAACATGCGTAATGCTTTGGGTTTTTAGATCAAAGAAAACTCGCTTGTATATTGTATGCATGACCAACATGCGTATATTCCTGGTTTAGACTGAAGAAATTCACTATGTATTATTGCATGCATGAAAACATGTAGAATTTTCTCTGGCTTCCATGCATGACTAACATGCATCGTTTCGTTTTAGATCAAAGAAAAACTCAGTTTGGTGTATTATTGTATGCATGAAAACATGAAGTAATTTTCGGGCTTCCATGCATGACTAACATGCAGAATGTTTTGGGTTTTAGATGAAAGAAAACTCGCTTTGGTGTATTATTGTACGATGACTAACAGATGCGAATGTTCTGGCTTCTTTAGACCAAGAAATTCAGTTTGGTATATTAGCGCTGAAAAACATGCAGAATTTATAGCTTCATGCATGACTAACATGCAGAATTTTTCTAGGTTCTTAGATCCGGAAGAAAATCAGTTTGGTATCATTGCTTGCATGGTTAACATGCAGGATTTTTTCCGGGGGTTTTAAACGGTTGTTTAGGCCATAACTTTTCCGGGTCCGAACCCCATTTCCGTGTTCTGCACTCTGCGGAAAGTTCATGGAGTCCAGAATCTAGCCATAAGCCATTCATTTGAAATAGGTGCCTACATCTGTGCCGAAAACTGAGTAATTGTTATCAATATGGGTGTCAAAAACATTGGGTCAGAATAAACAGGCTTGAACATGGCCACTGCATAGTTGTGCTATATGATTGTGTATACTATGTCCCTAGCTTGAATATGAGTTATGGCACATTTCTGCCTAAGTAATGGTGGGAATTAATGTTAATACATGCTCAAGATGTGTTGATATGAATGAACCGTAATGATGGAGGAATATATATGCTTATGTGATGTACCGATTTGAATGTGTGAATATTAACATGACTGCATGTTGTTGATGTTGAAATCAATATATGAAATGTCAGATGTATTGTGATATTTAGTGTTCATAGTACTACACATAGCATTGGTAGAATGTCTACAGATGGTCTTCTACATATCATCATATAATATGTAAAGATAACAATCACAGATTAAAAGCGAATACCCACATTACATGAGAAAGTGAGAATAGACTGATTAAGAATCGCTATTGCGTTGAATCGTATGGCTTCGGGAATGGGACGAAGTCCAATTGAGTTCCACAACGTTAAACTAAAATGAAAAATGAAATGTGCTCGCGTAGCAAGTAGATAGATGAATTTCAGAAAAGCCCGAAAACCCAGTTAATGTCAGATCACCTGAAAGCCCGAAAATGTCGGAGGGTGTAAGACCCGCCACAGATCCTCAGTGCCTGTTCAAAAGACAATAAACTAATAATAAATATCACATGTATCACTGTTGTGAGATGAGAGTCGAAACTGACTCAGTACTGATTTCCCATTGGCACTTGTATCGTAAAATACTATGCTGACCACATTTGTAGTATGGGAGCCGCTCACACAGATGCATGTAGATTTTTCCATGATAGATAACATGTACATGCATCTGGATCGTTGTCGGTTTGACTATGAAATGATCATATTATGTGCAACTTGTGTGTGGGAGCCCTTATAGGATTTATCCCTACTGGCGTTAGCTCACCCCGTCGTGTGGACTCCTGCCCACAGGGACAGACAGCACGACGCCTTAGAGGCCTGGATTATGAAGCCACCAACTGGGTATCTTGATTTCCCATTTTGTGTATACATTAGAACGAATCTGGGCTTTAATATATGTTTTGTATTAGGAGTGATGTAATAACCTTAGATCTATAGAAATGTATGGTCTTGTAACCGCATGGACGAGTATGATGACGTGTCCTATCGGGTCATTTTACTCATGTAATGAGTCTCATGATAAGGAGACACACAGTTTCCGCAGTCACGAGTCAATGGACCCCTGCTCAAAGTCACATTAACCTGGTGCAAATAGATGCTATTATTAGTTTATCAATATAGTTATAAACAAATTTTTTTTTTTTTATATGTAAATTAGTAATAAATATGTCATATTCTTAATATATTAATTTCTTCATGGTAATCATATATTAATTATTGAAGATGAGACAATTGGCTAGTAAGCTCCTGTAGAGTTTTATGAGAATCTTAGGGTAATGGTGGTAATTAATGACAACTTTGGGACAAACTTATTTTTTCAACTTCACATATGCAATCTTATTTGAAAATGCCAGCCTCAAAGAGCCTTTTTGAAATCCAGCGATTGGTGCCGATGATGCTTTTTTAACCGAACTGGCCGGAGCGTGCGGCCTGGCTTCGCCGACCCGGTTGCTCATGGTCGATGTGCTCAGTTTGTCCGGGCCGAGGTGATCGCCGACCGTTGATCCGCAGCCCGGCGAAGTACTTCTTTGCAAAAACCGAGAAAATGGGCCTGCGAGGGCTTTGCCCGTAGCCGCCCGATGCCAAAGTCGATTCTTCCGAGAGAAAAGAGAGAATGCTTATTAAATTAGTGACGACATTTGAATGAGTGTCCTTTTTGCACCGGGCAGTCTGTATTTACAGTGTATATTATTCCCCAATTTGAGGGTAGTAAGGATTCTTTCCCATCGATGGGATATTTATTGCCTTTTATCGGATTTTAGAAAGAGATATCAAGGAATAGTTTATCGAGAATTATCCTCCTTCCTTTTTGTATGTAGATCAGCTTGATTTGCAGGATAATATATTATCGAGGAATTATCCTGCTTTCCTTAATGAGATTTAATTAAATATTTAGTTACATTCACTGTGATAATAAGTTATAGATTATTCTACTTTCCTTATTCGCGAAACTCAATCCGATTTCATAGGATACGGGCTTTCCTCAATTATCCATAACCTACTAGCCGAGTGGATCTGGCTCCTCTCGGGCCGACGTCAGGGCTGCGTTTTATGTGGCCCGCTTCCTCAGCCTGGGCTGAGTTCGCGCTTTATTTTTTCAAACCTCATCAAGCTGCCTCAAATTCTCGGTACCTGCAGCGCGGGCCATATCGCTTCTTCATCGGTGTGATTTAACGTCACCGGCATCGGATTAGTTAGTGGGCTTCATAGGTCAGCTCCACGCCCTGGTGATAATGATGACCTTCTGGGCTCGCCATTTCTTCCCGCCGTAGATATCCTCCTCGATCGCTCGCCTTCGCTGCCCTCGGTCGAACGCCAATCAGGCTGCCTAAGCCGAGAAATTCAAGCTCGTCAAACCGAGTCGCTAGGCTTCGTGGGCTAGCGATTCGGCGCCAGACCGATTCCCAGTCGCACGACTCGCCGAGGTCGCCGCGAAGGTCGATTCCACCGGCCGAAGGTTCGCTGAATTGATTCCTTAGGGCCGCATGGCCCGCGTCGGTAGGACGAACTCGGCCCGTTATCTGTCAATTCGCCGCCGACTTCGCCGTCACCGATTTGGCCGCATGGCCGTGATAATGGTAGAGCTCGCCAATGTGGAATGGTCAGGAGCTCGCCCATGAGAACCGAGGGCGAGCTCGCCAGAGCGAACGATTGAGTGTGAGCTCATTCAAGTGAACTGATAGGAAGAGCTCATTTTGTAAACAATCGAAAGTAGAGCCTGCCCAAGTAAATCAATGGAAGCGGTCGCCATAGTTGAACAATTGAGTAGAGCCTGCTCATGAGAATAAGAGCCTCACCCCATGTCGAGTGATAGGAAGAGTCGTAGATGAATGAATACTTCCAGGAGGAGCTCAATCCCATGCCGAAAGGATGGAAAGAGCTCAAGTAGGGATGAGGGAGACGAGCCAAGGCTGGGTAAATTAAGTGGCGATTGAGCCGAAGCACATGTAGCCGAAAGTGGCGATTGAGCCGAGCGCGGTGTAGCCGAGTGGCATTGAGCCGAAAGGGCAATTGAGCCGATTGGCGATGTAGCCGAGGGGCAATTTAGCCGAGTGGCGACTGAAACAGTGGCGCAGCCGAAAGTGGCACCGGACGAGTGGCGTTTGAGCCGAAAGGGCGCATTGAGCCGAGAGGCGCAGCCGAGGCGGCGATTGAGTCGAGCGGCGAGTGCAGCCGAGCGGCAATTGAGCCGAGCGGCGATGGGGAAATGAGGGCGACTGAGCCGAGCGGCGAGCCGAAAGGGCGACGAGCCGAGCTGGGCGCTGTGAGCCGAGCGGCATCGTCAGGGCACGAGCCGAACGACGATGTAGCCGAGTGGCGATTGAGCCGAGCGGCGATGTAGCTGAGTGGCGATTGAGCCGAGTAAGGCGCAGAAACAGTGCGATTGAGCCGTAGTGGCGCCAGAGTCGCAGTGGCGATCGAGCCGAAAGTGGCGACAGCCGAGCGGCGACGCATCCCGCTGGTGATCGAGCCGAGCGCGATTGAAGCCGAAAAGAGGTCCTGGGCAGCTGAGCCGAGGGCGGCGTATCCCAAAGTGGGTGATTGAGCCGGTGGCGCATTGAGCCGAGTGGCGATTGGAGCCGAGCGGCAGCTGAAAGCGCGATTGAGCGAGTATGATTGAAAGCCGAGCGCACAGAGCCGAGTGGCGTATTGAGCCGAAGCGCGGCGTAGCCGAGCGGGCGATTGAGCCGAGTATATTGAGCCGACATGGCGTAGCCGAGGGGCACTTAGCCGAGGGCGATTGACAGTGGCGTTGTAAATCGGTGGCGTGACGAGCCGAAGGGCGTTCAGCCAGTGGCGACGAGCCGAGCGCGATGTAGCCGAGGGGCAATTGAGCCGAGTGGCTTATTGAGCCAGTGGCGCCAGAGTCGAAAAGTGTCGGCTTGAGCCGAAAGTGGCGCGAAGCCGAAGGGGCGATGAGCCGTGGCGGGCGGCGTAGCCGAAATGGGCGACGAGCCGAATGGCGGCGTAGCTGAGTGGCGACGAGCCGGCGGGCGCAGGCGCCGGGCGAGCTGAGCCGGGTGTGGGCGATGTATCCTGGCAGGGATTGTTGCGGCTGGCGTGCTGGTGGCGATTGAGCCGAGCGCGGCGTAGCGAGGGCAATTGAGCCGTGGCGACAGCCGGTGGCGCCAGAGCCGAGCCGCGATTATTACGGCTGATGTAGCCGAGCAGGACAGAGCTGAAGCATGATGTAGCCGAGTGGCGTATTGAGCCAGTGGGCGATTGAAATAGTGGTGTCAGAGTCAGCGGGCGATCGGTTCAGTGGAGTTTGAGCCGAGTGGCACAGCCGAGTGGCGCTGTGAGTCGAGCGGCGAACAGTCGAGCGGCGTTGTAACCGAAAAGGGCGACAGCCGAGCTAAGATGTAGCCGAAAGTGGCTACGAGCCGAGTGGTGTTGTAGCCGAGTGGCGATTACTGAGCCGAAGGCGTATGTAGCCGAGTGGCGATGAGCCAAGGGCGCTAGAGGCCAGCCGCGACAGCCGAGGGCGATTGAGCTGAAAAGTGGTGTTGTAAATCGAGCCGCTACTGAGCCGGTGGCTCTCACGAGTGGCGATGTAGCCGAGTGGCGATGAAGCCGAGTGGCGCTGTAGCCGAGTGGCGATTGAGCCGAGTGGCACTGAGTCGAGCGGTGTTGGTGGCCGAAAGTGGCGATTGAGCCGAAAGGGCGTTGAGCCGAGGGCGATTGAAATGAGCTGGGCCAGAAATGAGTGGTGATCGAGCCGAAAGCGGGCGACGAGCCGAGTGGTTTGTGAGTCGGTAGCGACAGCCGAAAGGGCGTTGAGACGAGTGGTGATTTGAGCCGAGTGGCGTTTGTGCTCGAAAGTGGCGATTGAGTCGGCGGCACAAACCAGAGTGGCGACTGGAGCCGAGCGCGATGTAGCCGAGTGGCGACGAGCCAGTGGCGCTGTGAGCCGGTGCGGCGACAGCCGGTGCGGCGACGAGCCGGTGGCGTTGTAAACTGAAAGGACGACAGCCGAAGCACATGTAGCCGAAAGTGGTGATTGAGCCGAAAGGGCGTTTGTAGCCGAAAGCGGCGATCGAGCCGAGCGGGTGCTCGTACTGAAAGGGCGATCGAGCCGGCGCTGGCTCGAGCCGAAAGTGGCGACGAGTCGCGGCGAGTAGCCGAGCGCGACGTCGAGCGGGCGATCGGTCGGCGGCGCATCGAAATGCCGATTTGACTCCTCTCGTAGCGTGACTCGCCGGAGTAGACGAATCCTCACAAGTGAATGGGCTGGAGTAGAGCTTCACCATGTGTATTTGGCTAGAAGAGCTCGCGCGTAACTCGAAACAGCTCGCATTGGGACCGCAGAAGGCTCGCTGACGCGTAGGAGCCGCCATGTTTCGACCGATGGGAAGAGCTTCACAATGAAAATAAAAGGAGCCCGCCCAATCGAAGGGCGAAGTAGGGCCTGGGCTGGGGATGAATAGCTGGAACTCGCCCATATCGAGGAAAGAGTTTGCCAATATGAATTGCAGGATTGAGCCCGCTTCTTCCGATGTGCGCGGAAGGGGCCTGCCAATGTGAATAAGAGGAAGGCAGCCCGTCCGCTTGAAGTGCAAGTGAAGGGCTCAAAGCCGAATTGTCAGTAGAGCTCATTCCATGTAGATAATAGAGCTCAAGTAGAGCCGCTGGGAAAGTCACGTGAAGACTGTTGTAAGAGCTCGTCTGCGGTGGTGACATAATAAAGAGCTCACAACAGAAATAAGAGCCGTCAGAAGACTGCCAGGTGAGCTCATTCCGTGTAGATACAGGAGCTCGCTGGCAGGCCTTCGCTGTAAGAGTCGCCGTGAAAGCTTACTGGGAAGAGCTCGTCGTAGACTGCTGTAAGAGCCGTTTCCATGTAAAAAATAGAGCTCGCCAAGTAGATTGCTGGAGGAGCTCGTCGTAGAGTCAAGGAAGAGCCTGTCAGAAGACCAATGTAAGAGCTCGTCCATGTAAATAATGGGGGCTCACTGGCAGTCGGCGGGGAAGAGCTCGTCGTGTAGACCGTTGTAAGAGTCAGCCCATGTAGATAATAGAGCTCACAAGTGTAGCCGCTGGAAGAGCTCGCCAGTAGATCACAAGAGTCAGTCTACGTACAAGAGCTCAAGCAGTAGCTATTGGGAAGAGTCGTCAGAAGACCGCTGTGAAGAGCTCGTCCAGAGATAATAGGAGCTCGCCAAGTAGAGCTTCGGGAAGAGCTCATCGTGAGCTGTCAAGAGCTCACAGTAGATCGTTGTAAGAGCTCGCCCATGTAAATAAACAAAGGAGCTCACAAGTGTGAGCCAAGCTTGGAGGAGCTCTCGCTGTAGAGCCGCTGGGAAGAGCTCACAGAAGGCCGTTGTAAGAGCTCGTCCATGTAAATAATAGGGGCTCGTCAAGTAGAGTCATGGAAGAACTCAATTTAACAGGGCTCGCCCATCTCAGCCGGTGGGATGAGCTCACAGGAATTGTAGCATGATCCCACCGTCTCGAGTGTAGCCAAGGGCCTGCTGTAAATAGGTAGGAGGGAGCCCGCCCGCTTGTGCCCGTGAAGGGCCTGCCACTGGCGTAGTAGGCTCGCCCATCCGAAAGTCGGTGGACGAGCCTCACAATATGAATAAAGAAGGAGCCCGTCTGCTCGAGTGCAAAGCCGGGCGGCTCGCCAATGTAAATAGTAGGAGGGAGCCCGCTCGCTTGAAGTGTAGCGAAGGGCCTGCCAATGTAAATATAGAGGGAGCCCGCCTCATGAAGTCCAGCCAAGTGTGGCTCATTAATAAATAGTAGGCTCGTCCATCGAAAGCCGGTGGGATGAACCTCGTCAATATGAATTATATGAAGGAGCCCGTCTGCCCGAGTGCAAGTGAGGGGCTCGTGAATATGTGAGGAGCCCGCCCGCTTGAAGTCCGCGAAGGGCCTGCCAATGGCCAGTAGGGCTCGCCCATCCGGAGCGAGGATGAAGCCTCGTCAATATGAATTGTACGAAGGAGCCCGTCTGTCTGGAGCGCAGCGAAGGGCTCGTCACTGTGAATAGTAGGGGCTCGTCATTCTGAGTTGAGGGACGAGCCTCGTCAATATGAATTGTAAGAAGGAGCCCGTCAGTCTGGAGTGCAGCCAAGGCTCGCCACTGGACAGGGCCTTCCATCCGGAAGCGAGGGAGGAGCCTTGTCGATATGAATTTGCAAGAGCGAGCCCACGCTCGAGTGCACCGGGCGGCTCGCCACTGGGTGGAATAGTGTGAGCTCAGCCCATGTGAATAGTTAAGTGTGAAGAGTCATTAATGCGGAATAGTTGGAGCGGAGCTCGCCCAAGTGAGCCGGCAGTGAAGAGCTCGCCACGCCGATGAGGCAGGAGCTCGCCCGTGAACCGCTGAAGAGCTCTGCCACGTGAATAGAGAGCCGAGCTCGCCCAAGTGAACCGCCAGAAGAGCCTGGCCAATGCTGATAGAAGGCTGGAGCCACGAGTGAATCGCCGCGTGAGTCACAATGAATAGTAGAGTCGTCTATGTGAATAGTCGCGTGAAGAGCTCGCCAATGTGAATAGTCAAGCTCGCCAGAGGAATCAAGGCGTGAGCTCGCCAACGGGAAGCAGAGGTTCGAACAATCGGCACGTACAGCGGTGGAGCTCAACGAGCGCGATAGGGCCGAGCGACTGACGAACGGCCAGGCAGATCGCAGCGAATCGGATCAGATGAGAGTGATCTGAGGGTGGATGCCCAACGAGGTGGCGATGCACTGAGATTATCCGATCCACAGAGGCAGAGCAGACACACCAAAGGTGAGGCGGCAGGGCCCGGCGCCAGGCCGAGCGGCATCGTAGCCCGAATGGGTCCGACTCCCGAGGCAGGGCTCCCAAGTGAGCAGGTGAGCTCGTCAAAGCAGCGCCGCGTGGCTGTGCGGAGTGGGTGAGCTCGTCGAAGTGACGTGGCTCCGGTATTTGTGGCGGGGAGTAAGCGATGTAGCTGGTAGTGCGACTCTGAGGCGTGGCTGTGCGGTGGGTGAGCTCGTCGAGAAGTGAAGCGTGGCTCCGGCGGTAGAGGTGCGATGTAACTGTTGGTCGACTCCTGAGCGGCGTGGCTGTCGCGAGATGGGTGAGCTCGTCAAAGTGACGTGGCTGCGGCGGCGGCCAGGAGTGGCGATGGCTGGTGGTCGACTCTGGCGTGGCTGTGCGGAGTAGGTGAGCTCGTCGAGTGGCGGCGTGGCTGCCCATTGGCGAGTATGTCTTTGGTGATGCGACTCCACGAGAGCGTGCTTTGTCGCGGGTGGTGGCTAGTCGAAGTGAAGCGTGGCTCTGGCGGCTGAAAGTAGAGTGCGATATGGCACTGGTGTCGAGCTCCTGAGGGCGGCGTGTGGCACGGTATTAGATGGGTGGGCTCGTCGAGGTGGGCGGCGATGGCTCGGTATTTGGCCAAGTGTGATGTAACTGACTAATTACGACTCTGAGCGTCTTTGTCTTGGAGTAGGTGAATTTCGTCAGTGAGCGAGGCGTGGCTCGAGGCGTAGAGTGTCACGAAAAACCCCTTCGCGATCTTCTTATTGGCCATCGACTTTCGATTCTGGAAGATCGTAGCATTCCTTTTAATCTTGATTGAAGGAGAATTTGAAGCGTTTGCGAATTTCCGAGTGCTTTGGCCTTCTTATAAATGGCTTCATTGTTGTGGGTTATACTTTGGATATTGCCTCTTCGATGTTAATGGCGAAATCCTTGCAGATGAAGCGTAGAAGTTTAGTCGTCTTGTGGGGATCCACACGAAGGTCTAGTTCGGTTTTGTTGGACTTACGTAGGTGTTGTGTTGTCCCTTCATGAGGAGGATTGCAACCTTCACGAACTCGTCGTGTCTCTCACAATGGGCGTTGCATCTTCACGGTAAGTTGCTACAACTCTTACCCGGCGTTGATTAATGGTGAAAGTGCTTCCACTTCATTAAATGTTAACCTGCTTTAACCTGGCATCCCGGGAGGTCTGTTGTCGCGTCTCTGGCGGATCTTGCATCCCTTGGCGGATTAGGCGTTGCTCACCGCTTTAATGTTCGGTGATACCGTCGATGCTTGTCGAGTTATATTTGTCTGAGCTATGTTACAGACGGCGCCAGTGATGATGCTTTTTAGCGGGCCCCGGGCTGGAGCGTGTGGGGTCGGGGCTGGACTCGGGTTGTTTGCGAAATTTGGGATCACGAACTCTTAGTTATGCAGAATTTCATTTGAGGTAGGATCATTGCCGCTGTTGATCTGTGAGCCCTAGATGAGTACTTCTCTGCCAAAAGCCCAGGAAAAATGGGGTCGGCGAGGGGGCTTTGCGGGTGGCCAGCTCAGTCTGGTCGATTCTTCCTTGAGGAGAAAGAATGCTTAGAGAATTAGTATTGACATTTGAATGAGCGTCCTTTTCACCGCTGGGGTGGCCCTGTATTTATAGTGTATATTATTCCCAATTTGAGGGTAGTAAGGATTCTTTCCCATTGGATGGGATATTTATTGCCTTTATCGGTTTTAGAAGAGATATTGAAGAATAGTTTATTGAGAATTATCCTCCTTCCTTTTTAGTGAGATCAGGCTTGATTTTGCGAGGATAATATATTATTGAGGGTATCCTGTTTTCCTTAATGAGAGATTTAATTAAGATTTAGTTAGATTCACATGATAATAAGTTATAGGGGATTATTCTACTTTCCTTATTCGCGGAAATTCAATGCGATTTGCGGGATATAGAACTTTCTCAATTATCCATAACATGCTGACAGTAATTTGAGCCTTCTTTTGGTGACTGAGCAAGGTGTTTTTATAAGGGCTGCCCTCTCCTTTGGGCTGGTGGTAGACAGCCTTTTATTTTGACGCCAAGTCGGTGCAATCCACTCTTCCAGTCCTCTCTTCACTAAACATCAATATTAGAGGTTTTGATTAGTCATTCCTTTAAAATAGGTCAAATCCTTTAATTTTGGCATAAAACCCTCTCCACCAAATTGAGCCAATAAAACTTCGTCATGCACAAAAAAGTTTCTAGAAATAAGCAAATGAATGAGCAACTTTCACATGATCTTCAATGTCATGGGCCTCAAGGCAACCTCTTTTTCCGATGGATGATGACATTTCACAACATAATAAAATTTGGTCTTGCACAAAAAAGTTTCTAGGAATAAGTAAATGAATATGGATAGATAAATAACATTGGAACTTTGAGCATCTAAACTCTTGGTTCATCACAAACAGTTTACTAAAAAAACAGGGCTTCAATTTGTGAGATTGAGAATGGTGAAAAAGCGAGATATGACTTAATAGCTTGAATGGATCCATTAAATAAATCTATTGAAATTGATTTTTAAAGTAAAAGGCTAGCATGGATGATGGCAAGAACGAAGTAAAGATAAAAGCTTTATTAAGTATAGTACACCTTTAAATTTATCAAATAATTGTGATAAAAAAATTATAACAAGGGTTTTGGAAATGAAGAGGTGTAAAACAAGGAAAGTGAATTAGGATAAAAAAATATAACGGTTAAACTCTCTATTAAATCTCGATCAAAATGATTGAAAATGTGACTATTAATATTATAAAAATGATTTTTTTTGGAAATTAAAAGTGAAAGTAAGGATGGTTTTGTAAATTAAGAGGTGTAAAACACCTAGTACTTTTAAAGAGTAATATAGATTGTAGATAATAAGAGTGAGTATAAATGTGCTAAATGCAAGAATAAATGAAAAAATAATAAATAAATAAATAATTTTATTTTTGTAAGATTAATATTCAGGATCCAATAAAAATAACTATATTTTGAATTATATATAAAACCAAATTAAAGAAATGATTGAAATGATATATAAATAGAATTACGTTTTTTTTATATTAAAATTTATGATAATTTAAACCATGTTAGGTATCCAAAATTTCAAATTAAATCCAATTTATAAATATAAGACCTCATAAATTAACAACAAATTGATTTTTTTTATTATAAATATTTGGAGTTCTTATCTACTTTCTTTTTTTTGATAGTGGAAAGGTTGTTAATATTATTCAATATCAGAGAGCATAACAACCACTACAAGAAAATAGGCTTTTGGTGATAAAATATTTTGTCACTAATACTTTAGATTTTGTCTACAAAAATATTTTCTGAAGAAATTATTTTCGTATTGTATTCGTCGCCTTCTCTAAAAGTTTTGTGACAAAAATCCTATTTCGCCACCTAATATTTTTTCCAATGAAATAAAAAATATTGTAACAAAGGTTTTTCAACAAAATATTTCATTACCAAAAAATAAATTTTATCATTAAGAAGGGAAATATTGTCACCAATACTTAATAGTAACAAAATTCCTAATAAAAATTAATTTTATATCTACAAAGTTTTTTTTGGATATATATTTTTCACTAATGATTTTTTCTTACATATTTTGTTTATAAAATAAATATTTTATTGAATATTTTATTATTTTCATTATATATTTTATTAAATATTTTATGAATTTTTATTAAATATTTTATTTTTATTAAACATTTTATTATTTTTTTATTAAATATCTTATTATTTTTATTAAAGATTTATTATTTTCCTCTAAAATATTTTTGTTTTCTCGGAATGTCCTATAACAATAATGGTTACAAATTCATTCGTTTGCTATGTATAATTTAACAAATTAAAATTTTTTCTTTATTTTCCTAAATTATCTTGTATTTCCTTCAGATGGACTCTGAGATTCAATTAAAACTGCTAAGAATGAAGACTACACACAATATGATAAACATCATTATGAAAATATTAGAGCCCAAAATCTATGCTAATAATTACATAAAAACATGAAGTACTGGTTTAACAAACTACCTATTAAAAAACAATTACATTAGTACAAAAAAAAAAAAAAATAGTAATGAGCATGTCATAAGCACGTAAGTTGCTTGCGTGCGAGATCTTGGTCTCCAATTATTAGAATTCAATCCCATTGAGTCTTAAAGTGGTTGTTAGAGGGTCTCGAAACAAGTTTTAATATATTTGTGCTCTGATTGCTGAATTTAGAAAAATCAGCTAGTTTGGACCCAACATGTCCTTTAGCATATCTAGATCTTGTCCCAAATTTTCCAAACATCTGTTTGTCGTAAGCGTTGAGCGAATTTACGATATTAATTGTCATTATGTCTCGACATCTTCTCTCATGCAAGAGAAAGAGAAAAATAACAAATTAAAAGAACAAATCATTAATTTCGAATATGGATTATAAAGCATCTTTAAATTCTTATAGCAAATGATATTTAGAACTTGTAGATAACAAACTTTTCTGATTCGGTGAACATAGTTGGAGAATGATGCAAGTCGCTATGAAGATGATTGATGATTGAGAGAATGTTTGTTAGATGTGGTGAGAATGAATACTAAATTTCTTAAAACTCAAAGTGCTGTTGTGGGTAAGACTTTTTCTTCTTATTTATTTATTTATTTCATTTTATTTAACAAACAATTAATATGTATCCACTACGTCCATTTGTTAGCATAATGGTGCATATGAGCGCATTTAAATGCGATTGATGAATGATACGTTTATATATTTTTAAAGTTCAAATATCATAAAAGTAAAGAATTAAAACTAGAATTTACAAATTATTAAACTAAAAAAAAATTGAAATTTCATAAAGTTTTGAAATTTTAATAATTATAAATTAAAAAAATAGCATTTCTTTTTTAAAATTACACTAAAAATAAGATTCAATTTTATAACTTTAATTCTAGTAATTGAAAATTTATAAACTAAAATATTAAAAATTACTAATTATATTTCATAAATTTTAATTTAAATCAAAAATAAAATTTAATGTAAGGAAGTAAAATAATAAATTAAATATTTTTTAAATCTATAAAAATATAAAATTCTTAACATATTATTAATTACAATATTTATTATCTTATGATGTAATTTATTATTTTATTGATTAATAATTAAACAAAGTAATTATATGTTAATATAACATAATATTATTAATTAAGATGTAATTTAATACTTTACATTAATTTTTTAATTTTATTTTACAAAAAATTAATTAATATTTAATATAGATTCAATATTTAATAAAAAAATTTATGCAATAAAAATAAATAGCTATGGCAGTTACAACTTTGTGTATAACTTATAATTTTATTATCCAAATAATTTTAAAATTATATACTACTAGTTGAATATATATATATATATATATATATATATATATATATATATATATATATATATATATATATATATATATATATATATATATATATATATATATATTAATTACAAAAAAAACATAGTTATAATATTTAATATTTTTATGATATAATTTATTATTTTATGTAACAACTAATAATTTTAGAAGATCAATGAATAATAATTAAACTAAGCAAGTATATATTTAAAAATTTAAAAATGGAATTAAGAGTAATTAAATATTACACTACTTCATTAGTTTTTAATTTTAGAATCAATTAATATTTGAAATATAAATGCAATATTTGTCAAAAAAAAACTTGGATATGATAGTTGCTACTTTTGTGGCATAACTTATAATTTGTTTTAGAGAGTTAAATATTTGTTATAACTAAAATTAAATAATTTATTATTTCAAAATATATATAGAATATAAATATTTTAGTTACAATATTTATTAGTTTATGTTATAATTTGTTATTTTGTTCTTAACAATAGTACTTTTAAAGGTCAATGATTAATAATTAAATGGATTTACATTAGTCCTTAACAACTAAATTATTACTCAATAATTTTATATATATATATATATATATATATATATATATATATAAATAAGTTAGTTACATCTAAAATAGTAGTTAGTTATTTTATGATATAATTTATTATTATTTTTCTTAATAACTAATTACTTTTAGAAGGTCAATGATTAATAATTAAATAGAACAAGTATGTGTTACAAAAAATAATAAATTATTAATTAAGATGCAATTAAATACTTTAAACTAATTTGTTAGTTTTAATTTATAAATTAAATAATATTTTAAATATAGATGCCATTTTCATTAAAAGTTATCCAATCAAGAATAAATAACACTACTTTTGTGGAATAACTTATCATTTTATTATCAAACACTTTCAAAATTATATATATATATAAAATAAATTTAAAGATCAAAGATACAATTAAAGATAAATTTGCATATTATAAAATCTATCCAAATATTTAAAAAAAATCCTAAATGAAATAGATAATTACAAAAATGATTACTTTTATGGAATAAGTTATACTTTTATCTTTAATAACTAAATGCTTAAAAAATGTATGATAATAGTTAAAGATAATAATTCTTATTGAAATTATTAAAAATTAAAATTGTCATTTTGTTAATCAAGGTGATGGATACTTTACACTATTAAAATTTTTACATAAATAAAATAATAAATTAAAAATCAGTCCAAATTTTGAAATTGAAAATTTTAAATAAAAAATTTAAAACATAAATGAAATATGTATTCAAAAAGTCTCTTCATAAACAAAAGAACTCTTAGAACAATAGTTATAAATAATTACAACAAACATTTTTATTTAAATAATTTGCTTATAATTATTTAAAAAAAATAAATTAATTGATTATAATTAAAGATAATGAATATTATTAAAAAATTATAATTTCTTAAAGTAAGAAATTTAAAATTTAAAAATTTATTAAGAAATATATCAAGTTTAAAAAAAATTCCTAAATGAATCGATAGCTATAATAATTATTACTTTTTATTAAAAAAAATGTTTGTATTTTTTTTTTTTGACATAAGTTGTGATTTTTAATTATTTTCTATAAGCAAAACACTTTAAAGAAATTAATTAACAATATTAAAGATATTAAATGCATAATTTGATACTTTATGTACAAATCTTTATAATTAAACATTGAAAATTTAAAGTAAGATTAAATATAAATTAAATATTTATTAAAAATCTATCCAAGTAATTTAAAAATACTAAAAGAGTAAAAAATGAGCTATAATAACTACTACATTTGTGTGCTTTGCTCCTGATTTTATGTTCTTCTCAACAATGAAATATTTAAAAGATAATTATTATTAATGAAAATAATAATAATAAAGTTATTTGAAAAAGCACTGTCTGTTTGTCAAGATGTACCATGATACTTTACACAAAAATTGTCATGCTTCATATAATATATTATTAATATAATATGTTTTTAACTTGTAAAATAGTATTATTAGGTTGAACAAACTGTACAATATATTAGATGATATAATATTTAACTTATAACCATATATATTCATGAATAATAAAAGATATCTTTATATACAAGTTGTATTTGATATGTAAAAATTAAAATTTCCTATTGGATTAAATTTGGTAATCAAATATCAACACAAATTTACTTTCTAAATGAATTAATGTAAGGATATCAATTTGTATTAGTGTTCATAAAAAATGTTACATTATCTCATGTGATATTTAACTTGCAATTGAATATTTAAGATAGTTTTATACATAAAAGTATTATTCAAAATTTTATCCAAATAAAATGAGTGATATTATTTATTTCACAAATCTTATCATGAATAATTATTTAAAATTCATAATATTTAAAACATACATTTAGTTGGTTTATACTACCTATAATATGATTACCTATAATATAAATTTTATGATAAATACCATAATATAATTTTACTTAGGGGACAAAGTATGATTTTGAATGAGAAATTAAATTAGACGGTTGTTGCATATTCATAACTAATTTAAATTCAATCTCGCATATGACTTTCATAGATAACTTTATCTAATATAATAAAAATAATTTAGTATTACTTATGTTTGGACAATAACCGCCATATATTTTTATTATATATTGTTTTTATCATATTACTAAAAATTAATTATTGAAAATAACCATCTTTTTATTATTCATAAGAAAGATATTATTACAAATTCAAACATTTCATTTTACATAATATATCTTGTAGTCTTCAATTTTATACCGTTATAATTATTTCTATCAACTAAATAAAATATTAATATATACTATATATATATATATATATATATATATATATATATATATATATATATATATATATATATATATATATATATATATATAGAGAGAGAGAGAGAGAGAGAGAGAGAGAGAGAGAGAGAGAGAGTCTAAAGCGTATATTATATTCTTTATAGTACGAGATAATTTTCATTATTATTTATTAATGTCAGTAATTACTCTTATCTATTGACAACAATTTTATTTTGGAAGTAATATATTTCTTGACAAAATCAATTTGTAAGTAAATATACATAAAAATATCTCTTTAGTAAGAAATAACAGTGCACTAAAAATTATATTTAGTCACAAATATTTTCATAATCGAATATATGTTTTTTTTTGTCACAAAAGTGTTTATGGGAGAAAAAAGCGTCAAAGTTTTCCTACCATGTCTTTTAGTGATGAAGTTTTCAAGTTTGTTAACAAAAGTTTTCTAAAAATTAATATTAGTGATAAAAGTTAAATTTAATGTTCAGCTATTTTAGAATGAAATTACAATTCATTCTAAACTTTCATCCATGATAACATGTTTTCTTGGTAGACCTAATAAACCTTGGAGGTTCATTCTGAGTATAAATGTTCTTGAGCCCATTGTCGCCTTGAGAGTGCCAGGCCACTTGGTTCATTGACTTTCTAACAAAAACCGGGAGAGCTTCGGGAATGTCAGAAAAAGTTATTTACAATCCGATTATGACCAGAACTGACAAGACTTTGCATGGCGTACGCCGCGTTCTGAAGCTTGCTATCGATTGAGAACCACCCTACGAACACCCATATTCCTTAACCAGCGAAGGGCTCTGTGACAAAGGGCCTCCGGAAGGGCCTCCTGTGGTCACGCGTATTAACTGGATTCATACGTGTGGCGGAACTCCTACATAGTTTAGGTGTACCATTTCCCAACCTAATCATTCTTGATTAGAAAAGTCGCACCATCGATATTACATTTCTAAACCCCCGATTATGGGCTACCATATGGTGAGAGAGCTTCAGATCCACATTTATAGTCCATACGGCGTCATAGTGGATGAGTTTCTATGACTCCCACCTCCTGAAGAGGCCACGTTCGGTAGTTGGGTGATCGACCCTTTCCTTTGCTTCCCACCACTTGATTTCTCCTTTGCGGATGCTGACATACTTCTACATGTAGCTCTGATTCTCTATTGACACCTTCTTTGCATTGGCTAACACCCTCCTGAATGTAGTACAGATCGAGGATCCATCAGTGGTAGCTCTCATAGGTATTTATGCCTCAATCCTGAACCATGAATGGAGGGGAGTTTCGTGTCCATCCAAACAGCTAGGGCATGTGAAGGTGACCAGCTTATGGTGGGTTACATTAAGCTTCTGGTGGGTACCTCTGTGAAGTGTATGTTGGGGCACTCGAGTGCCTCAATAGATTGATGTTGTGACACTTTGATTTATTGAGTGCTAGGATAAAGCAGCCGTACAAGCTACGATATATAATAAATACTAAGCCTTCACCCGATATATATTTGTTGAGCATTGTGGATGTTCCCTTGAAGGGGTATTTTTGAGAGGCACGAAAGCGCACCATGCTATATCATTGAGGCATTTTTATTGTGCCTCTTAAAGTTCATTACAGAGGCACTAAGCGCTATATCTCTTTGTATGTTGAGACATTTTATTGTGTCTCTTAAATTACATTTTGAGGCGGCGTTTCATCGCCATATATTGAGCGGTTTATTATGCACAGAATTTCATTTGAGGCACAAAACAATATAAATCTACCATATGTTGAGGCGTTTTATTATGCCTCTTAAATTGCCTTTTGAGGCACGAAAAGTGCTTCATCTGTCATAAGTTGAGGCATTTTATTGTGCCTCTTAAATTTCATTTTGAGGCATGAAAAAGTGTCTATAATTATATATTCAGAGGCATTTTTTCTTCTTGATATTTGTCAATTATTTATATATTAGGCACTTCTTTATCATCTTTGCCCACTTTGTTTATTGTTCTAAGACATTTGTTTGTCCTCTTAGCTACTACAGCTTTTAATTATATAACTTTACAATGCCTTGAAGACAAAAATTATGACATTATATATCTTCACATAAAATGTTGCACTTTGCATAAATGAATATTCATAACTAAGGCAACGAAACAATCAGAAGTATTACAAGCTTTACTATGTGAACACATCGACATTTTATGTGAATCTAAATCAAAACTATAATCTTAACACATTTGTTCGAAATAATGACTCACTAACTTAGAAACTATCCCATAGTACTATGGTACCTTGCCAAGAGTCCCTCTATATAAGCCAAATTAGGAGTGTAAATCCTCTATATAGCTTCTTGAAAGTGATCTTCACCATGAATGCACACTAGAAATTTGCAACAAAAAAATAAAATGATTAAATCCACAATATTTAAACTAAATAAAATTCAATAAAAGAACAAATATTAATCTTTGTAATAATACCTAGAAGATAGAAATGCAGCCTGATTGAAGCACAGTGGCATCTCCGCTGATCTTGGACAGTCTTAGACATGACCTGGTGATTCTCCACAGTTATAAGGAACACCGAATAGTCACTTCACAATTTGGACTACAATTGATCTCAGCTTGGTTGATGATCCACAGCTGCATGTTTTTCCCGAAGCGCCATAACTGAGAGGGATTTGTTGTTTATGCCAGAAGAACAACATCGCCTGATGAAATAGCTTAATACAAAACAACCATTATTAAATAACGGCGAGACCCCGGGGCTCTGAATAATACAACAACACCATCATAATCATCTGAGCGAAGCTAAATCTTCATGTTATTGCAAGCGAGCCAAAGTTGCCTTTGACATAACATAATTATGATTGCTACGATGTAGTCACATTTATAATACCCTTCTCAAAGTAAGCACTTGTAATAGAGTTTGAATGACTTGCCCGATAGGGCTTTGAGTTAACGTGGGGCTTTCAACATGGTTGTTTGGTGTTGTCTCTGTTTGAAGAATCTGATGGATTCCCTTGCATTCGATGACTTGCTTTGCGACTAAGGCTAATTCCACATTAACATCGATGAAGCTTTGCTTCTTCATCATATATTAAGTTCTTACGTCCATGTTTTCCTCCTAACCTGACTTTATAGTAAGCATACGTTGACATTATCACTTGAAGCCCCAGATGCATGTAGCATTTTCATTCATTCCCAATACATTCTGTCGATTTAGATATTTATAACAATTTCACATTTGAAGAAGTATACGCATCATTGAACTCACAATTTTCTCCCACCAGCGCATTGGCGAGTCTGATCTAACTGGAATAACGAGTCATGAACGCTGAAGCGTGGGTTCTGACCAGGTATAATACTCTGTTGTCAAGTAGTATGTTATCAGTTATAGTATATCAATTGGAAACTTTGAAACATAAGATATCTAAGTTGAAACATTACCTCCATCTCATGATCAATAAAACCCTAAACTGTGTGATCACGTATATGGTTAATGACCGACTTTCTTTATTTTTCTCAACGGCCTCACTGCTGACATATAATATGCATAGGACTCAAACTTTATCGGAGTGCCGCTTTAGATATATATGAGAAAGAACATACTATCCCTCTTTGGAATATATAATTAGCCACCAAGGTCATTCTAATGTGATTCATTCCTTCTGTCTTTGGAACGATTCTAAGGTTCTATCAAATAATTTGGAATCAAAATACTTGCCTTAGGTGTACTTTTCAAATTCCTCAAAATTTCTTTCCAATCAATTGTAAGATGTAATCTTCACATCAGGGAGCACAGAATTTGTCTACTAAGATAGGACCGATGAGATACTGATGATCCTTATATTACTAATGTAAGCCGACAACATGATCTCCATTTATCACCTTCCTGATTTCGACATCTTGTTCCTTGTTAGGCTTTTCGTGCCTTATTCATCAGACATTAAGGGAGCATATTTTATTCTGACAAGAGTACCTAGAAAATGCCAAAAGTGCTACGTGTCTCCTTATCATTTGTTTGTCTGGAAATTTGTTAAATAAAATTCCTTTAGTTAACCTGTTTGACCCCATACTTTAGGCATAAAGTAGGCCCTCTCGCTTTTCTCTTCTTTCTTCCACACAGATCATCTGAATCAAATGGCAGATATTGGCAATGGAATGACTAAAACCAGTACCACGTCTAACTATGGCTAGTCCATAATAAACATATACCATTCACTCATCATGTTGGCATGTTGGTAACATAAGCATCGAAAACATTATCCTAAGCCTTGATGACCTTTAATCAATGTATTCAAACAACATTCATGATTTTAGTACTAGGATATTCCTATCTATTAGGTTCAAATACTACTTTGGTAGTAACATGAGCACTTTGCTGGGTGTAAAACTTGAGTATCATTATGTGCTCTTTCATGTGAGAAGCTTGAAACCTTATCACATACGATCGACTACAGTGGATTACTGCTAGATTTGCCACCTCGCGTTCTAACCTGCATAAAAGAGTCAAAAATACATGGAGAATAATTTAGTACAAGTTTCAACGGAAAAATAGTAACAATATCAAATTTACATTTTGAATTCATGGTACTTGCTAGAACCAAGCAATAAGATTGATAAATTATTGAACTTTGAAAGAAAGAAATCAAAAAATTTATTATTTCTGGTATGTACTAACATCATTAGTATAAATAGAAAAGAACAACGACAAACACACATAAAATGTACATGTTATTAACTTACTGTCTCAGCTATGAAAAGAAATGTAAGCTCCACTTCTCAATAAATTATCTTGTGTATTTATTTATTAGGTTCCTCTACACCTTCCTATTATCTTATTTCCTCATTATCATAGATATCTAAATGCATGTCATAAGCAGTAAATAATCTTCGACGATAATTATTCTCTTACATTCATATGAAACGATACAAGTGGTTTTGATCACGACATACTATCTTTATCAATGGATCTTAAAACACTTATTTGTGCTGAAACTAATATAAAGAAATCAGTATTCATTGAATCTACCAAATTCACAAATTGTGAAACCATTTTAATCTGCCTTGCATTCTTCATATGCCCTTGATCATACATTGAATCTAACAACCTTCCTACTCGAAAAATTATTCTTCGACAATCTCTTCAATACTCCATAATAAGTCACATCTCGATAACGAGTTTACGTCATTAGCATGAGTAACTTGTCTTTGCAATAACAACACCCTGCTTATTTGTGTTTCACAACAACTTTGTTCCGTCTCCTTGTGCCATGAAATCTAAATCCATTAATAGCCAAACCTTTGTATGGTTTACTTGATGAAGTTGGGACCTTGAAATTAAGCTACAAGTTCATCGAGAAATTCCCCTTTTTCATTCACAAAACCATATTTTGAACACATTAGACAAGCATATAATAAGAAATAATGAATTGAAACATATACAATTTCTAATATTTTGCCTCTGATACTTGATTGGCAAACCACGAGGCCAAAAGTTTCATTGTGAATCAGATTCGATGTCTCTTATCACATGGCTTGAGGATTTTGATTCTCATGAATCAGTATTCAAAATACTCACTAAAGAAGGAAAATTTTTAGAATAATTATTCGTTATATCATCCCTAAAACTATATATACGCCTGGTAAAATTAATCACCAAAATTTCTCACCTTAAAATGGTTGACTATTTCTATGAAAATGATAACTATATTGATGTACTATTTTATTGTATCTACGTCCCGATTAACGATATTCACTCTCTATTAATGTGACTAAGTTGACAATGTATCTGAAGTTAAACTCCGATCATCCAATATTTACCATCATGATTTCATGGCTTCCAATTACTTCTTGTCTCAAACATCATCAGTATCCCATACAGACCACACACATTCTTCAGATATCCCTCACCAATGATATAAGGAATGACTTCATTACATTATGGCCTTGACTGTGACAAATACCTTTCAACGAGTTGTGTGTGAAAGATACTTACACAGTTTTCCTGACCTTGTGACAATCATGTGCCAGTTGATGAGTGAATATATATATCAAAAGAAGGAGAAGAATCCTCTCTAAACAATAGATATTGAAGCCGATCAGCCTCTCTAATTGAATAAGTTCTCGAGCATGAAGAACTTTGTTCTATATCAAAGAAATTACACACAATCAATTAAAGGTGCTACTCTTTGCTTGCTTTAGCGAGGACTCACATGAAGAGAGTTTAGAGGGAAACAATTGTTTTAAATCAATATATGGTTGTCATGACTCTTCAAGCGAGATCTTCTGGGTGTTCTTTATATACATTTTGATATATTTTGATGAATAACCATCTGGGTTTGATTATTTTCAACACCACACGAACCTTTTCGCCTATTCATCAGAAAACAAGGAGGTGGATAGTAACGTTTACGGACTCATCTGACCAGAGATTAACTCCTTTAATTCCCATTTCTTGCAATTAGATCACGTGCTTTGCTGATACTTTGGGACACATCAGCAGAGGCCTAGGCATAATTTGCAAGAACCTTTCACATTCTCTCGATGTGTATCTATAATTATTATATTTCCTTCGATATAGTATTCAAAATATATTCAAACTACCCCAGTATAAAAAAATTAATTTCTATTGTGGTATTTAATGTCAAAACGTGTGTATAAGTCGAAACTCTCGAAGACCATATCTCACTCAATTGTGATGAACACTTATCATGTCTTCAAACCCGTTGAATGATCTCTTTATGAAAAGGTGAAGTCACTTGCTGCGAAGCGTGATGCCCAGTACTAATATTCTTACCTATACCTTAACCACCTAGAACATGTGTCCTTATGACAAAGAAAGAGACATAAATTCTATAGTGCTCCCATCGACAAATTTTATTTGGAAAGTCACTAATTATGCAAAAGCAAAGTTTGCACTATGTGTTTGATTTCATCGATGCATCGTAAAGTATTTACCCCTGACCTCCCACAACAATTTAACTCCTACATCAAGGGCTCTAAGTATGCATCAGTTGTTCCGGACACATTGTTTAGATGTAGTCAAATATGAAAAGAAAAAAAATATTCTTGCTTCATACACATCCGAGAGTATGAATAAAAAGGTATCAGAGCCGTGAAGACCATGTGTCTTTATAATGAACATTTAAAGACCTAAAAGGATAAAACATCTCGATGTTACGCACTGAGCTAATATATTCTACTGGGATTTCTTAGAGATGAAATCTCTATTTAAAAAGTCAGTGTCTTCCATGGAGAATCAGTGGGAGGGTGTATAACCATCTTGTTCGGCCTTCCTTGTACTACCTCGCTGAAAGATGCTATTTTGAAGATATGAATATCTTTGTGATCAGGGAATAAAGTACCTTAAACCTTAGCGGGAACCTTTTTCTTTTTAGATAAAGCTTCCCATTTACTCGCTATCTTTGTCCTCAGTACCTAGATATTTTGCAAACACTGACATTAGTATCATTCTCTTTCTCCTTTCTATCTGACATGCGGTCGTTTGGACATGCGTGGATCTTATTATGAAAGTCCCGAGCCCCATCATCTTTTTGCCTCATATTATTAAAATGTCTCTCTGTGACATCTTTACCTATTAATGATGATGTTGCTTGTTGCTGCATGTACCCATGTGAAATGACCTAATATTGGATAATGATAACGCCTGACCGGGAAAAGTTTGTTTTGACCCATTTTTAGGCATCTAAAAACATTTTGCATCATTGTTGGTTCTCGTCTCTTTGGAACACCCCAGCCTCCATCATTCGTAATGTAATTTTCCAACACATGAAAGCAAATTCATCTATGCAAAATCCTTGCATGTCATTTGCCATGTCAAAATTATCTCTGAAGTCATAGTGACAGTGTGAAGATGCCGTCATGAACAAACCATCTTGCATACCCATTTCAGAAATCCATGAAGTATGTGTGATACTGCGATCCTACATCTACTTGATCACGGTTGCAATTTTTGAATGGCTCATTTTTCTAAATTCTGTAGCTTTCAGCACTTTCAAAATAAGTCATCAGTAATTATTCTTAATACTATTCTCTATATTACTTCCTCTGGCACCTGCCATCGACTTCTTCACCACATCCATGGCCTTAGTGAATACTTGGTTATGATTCTGAACGTGAGGAAGCAAAATCTGAAAATTCTAAATTGGTGAAAGCATATTCATCATTTAACACCCAAAAATAGTGAAATTAAGCATTGAAAATAACCAGTCATATTCACACTTGAAGCGAGGAAAGCCGACCCTCAGACCAAAAACACCACGGGCCTTGAACCCACGACATTAGCTCAATGATCATGATACATCGACAAAGATTGATATCGTGATTTGGATTGAAGGAACAGCATTTGGCAGACGGGGTAGCGAGGAGAAATCGACATCATTTAATTGCATGTATATCGGAGAAAGTCCATGACAAGACCAAAATGTACCCCTATGACTCAGAAGCATATAATCGAATGCCTAATCAACCTTGCCACTACTCTCGCGAGTGACCAAAAGAATTCGAAGAGTTAGATCAGCAAATTTAAGATATAGTTCTCTAGTTACATAAATCTTATTTGGATATGCGAAAAAGGACTATAGAGTATTCGAAAAGCAGTCACAGTTTCACAAGTCAAATCGAATATATACATACAAAGGTTAGAAAGGAATATATAATTGAATGGGTAAAAAGCATTGATCGTCGTTATTTTTGTCTTTTATATTGCTAATCGATCTGGTCTATACCTGTGAGCCTAACTTTTAGTAGAGGTGATACAAAGAAATCTTTGGCCATTACTTGTATTGCTGAGAGATCATTGATTTTGGGTGTACTTTGAGGATCAATCTTCCTTTAACAAACAACAACCTTATTTAATGCAGGGTTTAATGTGTATGGTTGTTGAAGTCTCAAATGTGACAAGGCGTGCGGATGTATGTGTGTAATGAGTCGGCTAGAGCGTTGTTTTGTACCTTTTGCAGAATTGATACTACGTGTAGAGGAATAAGATTATAATGGATCCATACAGACATAATAGTTTGCCACCACGAGAAAAGGCAAAGCGCACCAGCGAAGGCAACAAAGGTTGGAAGCGAACACAATCGAAACACGCAGCCAGGAAAATGAATTCTGAAACTAACTTTTCACAATATGAGAGGGTGAAATGGCTAGGAAAGGAGAGACGATTAGTGAGAGGAGTGAGAAGGAAGGGTGGGCGGCCCGGTGGTCTGTCGCACTGATCCTCGACGTATGTTCGGCCCAGTTTGCGCCAGAGTATTTGCCATTATCATTTGCCCGGAATGCGTTTGCTCGACCGGTGATCAGAGGTGGACGAGCAGTGGGGAATAGGCAGACGTGCGATAGTTTGTGGGTGGACGTGTAGTGGTGGGGCGGCAAAATTAGGGGTTTTGGTTGATGGGAGAAGAGGGAAAGCTGGAACAGGGTGGCAAAATTAGGGGTTTTGGTTAAGGATTTTTTATTTTATTACAAAAATGCCATTCAATCTTAAAGTGCCTCAAAATTCATGTGTTGAGGCATTTTAATTAAAATGCCTCAATAGATAGTGTCCTCTAAAGTCATTTTTCTTATAGTGGTAGCAGGTTAGTCCTGGCTCTCCATAGCAAAATTTTCACCTTTGCAGGGGTAGAGAGCCTCTATAGATCTCCTGCAAGTACCGTAGTATTCAAGCCAGAATTGTATCTACGCATGAAGAAATACATAACTGCTTTTAACGGTGTAGGTACCCTTGTTCTCAAGATGCCAATACCAACTGTCGTCCTCTACCACATGCCCAAGGGGAATTTGTTCAATCAGGCGTATGTCCCTCTCGTTAAATAGATCCTTCAAAATATCCGAGTCCCAACTTATCTCTGACATAGAGATGAGAGAGTTTATCGTCGTTGTTTCCAGTCCTGACCAAGGCGGTGTTTGGATTTTCGCTCTGGGGTGGGGAATAGGGTGCGCTCGAATGAGATCTTAGTTCCCGAACCAACTCTCCATCTAGACTAATTCTGGATTAAATTGAATTAATCTGTATATACTCTCTGTCTGCGTTGGGATTCGCTAGAGCTTTTTACAAAACCTTGGCTTTGCGTGAAATATTTGCCTTATAAATTTTGCCACCATTGAATGAGGATTTGTTAGAAATCTCGAGCTTGTTTCGCAGATAATCCCGTGATACGGTTATGGAGATTTTTGAAAGCAACCTTGAGTCTTTTGGAGCACCACGATTATCGATGCCCGATTTATTCTGTTTTACGATTTTTACCCGATCCAGAATGAGTTCATCGTCGCTCTAGCTCGTCACGTAGGGATAAGGGGTAGAAAATCTCTGCTCATATCCGGGGTAGGTGAGCTCTTGCCTTGAGGAGTGTTTCTTTCCTACCCCTTAACAAGAACTTCCGGTTCCACCCACAGATTCTACACCACACTTTATCCTTTATATACTCGAAAATCACCTTTTTGTTTCTCCTTACTATGGTGGAAACACGCGTAGGCGCCTTACGAATCAGGCCGATTCGAGCGGATCGAACACGATGGGGGTGCTCTGTTACTAATTACTATAAACTTAGAACTTTAAGCTTTTTCATTACTATATAATGTTAAACATTTAACTTGTATCATTTTTTGTAGCAGCGGATTACAAAATATATACAAGCTCCATATATGGAAGTGTTCAACATTTATAATATTTACATTGTTTACAAAATAAACAAAATTACATATACAAAATGAATAAGGTCTTCTAGTGGGCACCCTAATGATCACGTGGCATGATTTGCTGATGTGGATTGTCATGTCTCTACGTTTCCTCTTACGTACTGCACGGATGAAAACACCCTTGCTAAGCTTTGCAGCTTGGTGTCAGCTCCTGGATGACCTCCCTGCGAGGGTCTCACACTTCTATCTGATGCATATACTTATGACACATATAACATTGCCATGTATGTTCTCGATTATATGTACTTTCACAACATGTTTCATTTCTTTTTCATGGCTTTCATATACTTTTATATCATCTCTATGCCCTGCCTTCTAGCTCTTATATGTATCTTATCATCACATGTGATCTTTATGCTTCTCATATCATGTCATATATTCTTTACATTTCATTTGCATATCCTTGTCATTTTATTTTATGTTTCATGTCTGCGAATACCTTAGAAGCGGATCCCGAGAAATAATATATGTACGAAAGGTGCTCTTATCATTTCATACAAAACGATCTCTATTTGTATATACGAAGGTATCATCTTTGCTGTGATGACTATGCCATGTAATATGTGACCCCGAATGGGGCACCATATATACAGAAAGTCTCCTGCATGCGAGACGGTGACACATGTCATGTAATGATCAGCAGGATCTATGTCATCGATCAAACGGTTCGATGTCACGTAAACTGTATCTTGCAACAGCTGTATCTTCCACATAGGCATGCCTATCTATCCCTACACTGGGTTACAGCGGACAATCAGATTATTGTATTTTATGTTAGGTACATATCTCATGGTATGCATGAATAAGTATGATTACCTACACATATGCTTACTGTTTTCATGATTTCTGGACCTAATGTGAGCTCAATTTTATCATACTATATGGCTGGATTTGCTCTAATGGGCTTTCCATGAGGTCGATAACACCTGAACGGAGTTCGAGACGAAGAAGTTATGACCTTAGAAGTTGAAGGTCATCGTAGTCAAACGGCCAGTTGACTGAGGCGCGAGCTGAGCTAACCTATCTGAACTCACCTATTTATGTTCTCCACAGAACATGAATGGATTCTCCATGTCTCAATGAGCTCTAGTCAAAGACATCAAAATGGAGTTCGAGCGAAGAAGTTGACCTTAGAAGTTGGAGGTCACACATAGTCCCAAACCAAGCCAGAAGTGACCTGGAGCGCTGAGCTGAGCTGACCTATCTGAGCTCACCTATTGTCCTTCACAGGCACATGAATGGATTCTTGACTCAATGATCTTTTCATATAGTCCAAGAACACCCAAAACGGAGTTTGGACGAAGAAGTTATGACCTTTCGAAGTTGGAGGTCTGTAGTCTGACTGCAGTGACTGGCTTTGGTAATTTGGTGACACATCTGGCCAGGGGTGCCTTGACCCAGTGGTCCTTTGGCTAGGAGTGCCTTTGGCCCATTTGTGGTCGAGTTAGCACATGCGGAAAATGGTCATAACTTGGTATAGAGTCGAATTGAAATTCATAAACTGGCTGTCAAGTTAGTGATGTGCTTTACAATTAACTAGAAGGACTCTGCCAAATTTCCTTTATTTATTACCCAAAAATCAGTTCTAATGTGAAACCCCAAGGAAATCTATTTAAAAGTGCATCCTTGATTTTGGTAAAAATATAGAAAATTTTCTAGATCTGGATATGTCTCATGGACTTCTTTGGTGTAGATCGTCACCGCGAAATCTAGGCCACCGCGTCGGTCGTTGAATTAAGAGATAATCAAAATTTGCACATTTTTGAGCGTAGAAGTGTAGTGCGTAAAATGACATGTGATGTGACAAAGTCACTATGCGTGTAATCTTGTGACACGTGTCCTGAGATGAAATGATGAAATGGATGGCCTAGATTATTACCATGTGTGAAATCAGATTTGAGGACATGGAAGACATTAATAGAATTGTTAATGATAATAGGACAAAAAAAATGAATAAGTATTGTCTTCTTGATTAGAGAGCGAAAAGAAATGAAAGAGGCGTGTCTTTGAAGTTTGGAATCTGGCAGAATTTTGATTTTCTAGAGAGAGAGAGGCTCCTTCTCTCTAGATTTCACGTCCAATCGGGCCAGTCGGTTTTAAACGGAGAGCGAAGGAGAAGTTGTTACACGGCGAGAGCAGCAGTGAGCTGGTTTCTTGGAGTTTCTCTGAGCGCTCGTGAGGTAGGGGTTTTATCCTACTTGTTTTACCCTTTGTTTAAGTGTTTTGTGATGCTGTGTTGGTTTGAAATTTGTGAGTATATGCGTTTGATTCAAATCTTAGGCAAAGTGGAAATTTTGGAACCCATTTAGATGATCATAATGTATGAGACTGTTTGGGTGTTTGTTTCATGATTTATCTGATAAATTGTGTTTTGGTGAGTAGGAGGCCCAGGAAATGAGTATGGAGTCGGTTCCACAGGGAAATGCTTAAACATTTGGTGAAAGTGGAATTTGGACAGCCTTTGTTCTACATTTGGGGCTGTTAAAAGCAGGTCCCAGGTTAGCCTGAATTGGACAACGTCCATTGTGTGAATTAATGTATGAGATTGGTTGAAATGAATGGCTTGAATTGTATGAGTGTGGTTAATGCATAAGCTTGAGGTGTTAACATGATGTCACAATTATATAGAATATAATTGTGTGTATAGGCCATTGAAGATGAGATTGTGTTTAGCTAAAGTGAGCTAATTTGGGTGATGGTTGATATCGTTGAATTACATGTGGTGTGATTGTAAATTTGAGAATATATGCATATTTGATATATTGAGTATAAAATGTTGAATGATATAATGCATTTTCATATGCAGGGTAACCTAAATTAGGTGTGAGTGCATGACATGAATTTTACGAAAAGCGAACATGGTGCGAAGGAATTTCACGGGATGATTTTTCGGAGAATGGGGTTGGGAGGCGATTGACGGATCATTTAGGATGAGGACCATGACTATTTGGAAGGTTCTCCCGACACATTCGCGCCTCGGAGGTAGTCCCGTATTTTTAGAACTCGGTAGTGTATTTCGAGAGCAACCAGTTTTGTTTTGAAAATTGTGTTTTCTCATACATGGCTTAGCGAAGTGTGAGGGGTGTCGGGACTGAGACATGGGGATGTCATGGGCATATTCAAGTGGATCCTTGTCTTCCCTGCAGTGTGTGTTTACTTTGGATGCACTTAGGTGGGAGTAACGCATTTAGGGTAATTCCATTCTTGGGCGATGATAGCTCACCTGTCGGGAATATTATTTCAGGTACGAGGGAGCGTTCGAAGGCGTGTTGAAGCCGTTGAAGAAAGCGGGGTTGGCTTTGATGTTTTAGGATAATATGTATTAGAATTATGAATTTTAATATGTATTTGTATTAAGAGTAATGTATAACTCTTGAATCATGTAGTATATTTTGATTGGGATATGTTTGTTGTGAGTATGAATGCAAGGGCCAAAGTGACAATTTTTACTCATTTTAATTGGATATGAACTCGATGTGGTCATAAGTTGATTGTTGGGGCAGGTTTGTACCTTGGGTAAACTCCACTGTCTGAAAGGAGACTCTGCCAGATTTTAAATAGTGGTGTCAGTTGCAGGCATCCTGGCTCTGTCCATGAGTTGACGGGTTGTCAGCGGACACCACGAGTTTGGGCGATCACGACTTGGTATCGGAGTTTAGGTACACGGTACCTAGGGCGGGGACTTGGGCTTAAGCCACGGTCTTAGAGTGTAAGAACTTGGGTATATGAAAACTGAGATTTGGGGACATAGACTGACCGTGGTCGAAGGTATAAGAACATCACCACTTGGTGGCTCGATGTTAGGGTATGGGTAGGTGATTACCCACAGACAATCCACGAGCAGGACTAGAACTTTGCATGCCTTTGTGTTTCACGTGTATGATTGTTGTGATTGATGTGTGATTATTGCTTTGTGACATAGGTTGTATGTTATGTGAATTGTGTCATTATGTTATTATGATTGTTGTATGCTTGCTGTGGTGAATAACATATGAAGCGATGTGGAAAGTGGGTTGAGGAAAACATAACCCCTAAGTTTGAGGTTGAGGTTTAAGAAATTTTGGACAAAAGGTCCAGAAAATTCTGAACCGACGGCCTCCGGTTGAACGAAACGAGTGGGTTTGTGGAAAACTGAAAATTATATCGATTTATAAGAGAATTATGGATGTGATGTTCAAACTCATGCTGGGGTATTAAGTGAATATCTGATGAAAAAATGTGGATGAGAGAAAGAACATAGTTTTCTGAGTGTGTAGTGAAATTTTTTGATAAAATAATTTTATAATTATTTGAGTCTTAGGCAGAATCTTTATACATATATATATCTCCTATATATATATATATATATATATATATATATATATACCTTATCTTCTCACCATATATATGGTATTTCATTTCAATGCGATGAAAAAAAAAGAAAGTTAACGAACGAATGATCTGCCCATTTCTAAGTCAGTCTAATCAGTATCGTATTAACAACCCTCAAGTGACGAAACCTGGTGATCATTATTTATGATAATGAAGTGTTATTTCGAAGTGACGAGACCATGTTGACAAACATATTATCTTATGAAGTGTGATTACCGTTGATCATTATTTTGTTTTTGTTTATCAAATATGAATTTTCTGTGACAGTAGAGTGTAACGACATTTAGTGGATTATTTCTGATTTTTTAATTCGAATCTTAAATAGTTGTGTTGGATTCTTGTTTGGATAGTAGTGTGAATACAACCGTGACATTTATTATAAGTTTTCAAAAAAAAAGTCAGTCAGTCAAACAGATAAGTCTTAAAGAATTTTAAATCAGTTTTTTGTTGTAAAATGGTTGTTATCATTGGATCATTTGTCTTTCATTGCATGAATCAGGATTGGTATATAAATAACATATATGAATAGTGTCTCGGGGCTGTGTTTATGCCTTAGAGATGTTGCATTAGATTTTAATTGGCCATTTAACATGTGTAGATGACTAGTCGCGGAGGGGCGTGAGGTCATCCGGATCTGAAGTCTGACTACCATCGCGCCTTACAAGCGAGGGCTTTCTGTGGCCAGTAGAGTTAACGATTCTTGCGCTATATCGGTGTGCAATAAGTGAGCGGGGCGGTCAACCTCAGAGCGTTTAGAAGCATTATCTCTCAAGTGATTTATAGAGGGAAGGAATGGGGATAGCGCCACGAGGCATCGAATAGGTCTTTGATGCTTAAGAGGAAGGAAGATCTATCTTCTTCGACGAGGAAAAGCGAAGGCTTGTTTGAGATATCAGGCGGGGCTAGGGTCATCGGGACGAGGCCGAGGATGAACATTAGTTTAGTGAGGCGAGATGATGTGTTATTTAGCGGCGGCTTGGACACTTCCGGCGGGATTGTCACGGAGCGAAATCAGATGGGACACCTCTGTCCCGATCATGAGTGAGACGAGTTAGGGTTTACTTGTTCGGGATGGGCGGAATGGTGTTGCTACCATTGCGGCGGCGGGACATATCGGAGGATTCCCATGAGAGACGGGGATCCCAGGGTTTTGGGGCAGCAGTCCACTGTGAGTAGAATGGGAGTTACAGTTTGTTCCTCCTTTAGTATGGAGTTAGAGGAGCCGGTTTCGGTCGCGAGGGACTACCTGGCGCACCCAGGTATAGATGGGCGAGGGGCTAGAGGGCCGAGTGTGGGTCACGTGGTGGCGGGACCGGATCGCTGGGTGAGGTCGAGACACGGGGTTTTTGCGGCTTGAGAGTTCGGGCCGGGTTGGGCGGACTGTGTTACCATTGCGCCGGCCTTGACATATGGCGAGATTTATCCTGAGGCGAGGAGATCTCATGGTGGCGCGAGCGTTGGTCATGGGATATGCGGTCGTTTCTAATCTCACGCCTTGTTGATGACTAGTGTATTAAATTGGATATCGAATTCTGATATTGTCACATGCCTTGCTGGTAGAATTGGGCATAGAGGTTGAGGCCTTTAGAGATGATGGAAAATTCTTCCACCAGGATGTAGGGCAAGGGATGATAAGATGTCTCGAGATCAGTGGTCGAGGATCTCAATGATTCTGCTCATAATAGTGATTAAGATCAGTATCTTGGAGTGTTTGATGTCATTCTTGACATGGACCAGGTTGACAGTCATCGGGTTGTAATTCAGTGGACCTCTAATGGTTTGTCATACAGGCCGGTCTGGTTGGGTGAGTTACATATGCACGTGGTTGGATGCATATGTGCGTAGAATTTCGGGCGAAATTCTTTTTAAGGAAGGGAGAATGTGAAACCCCGAGAAAATCTAATTTATCGAAAAAGGGCAAAATTGTAATTTTGGTAAAAATCCAGAATTTTCTAGATCTCGAATGATGAAACGGACTTCACCGTTGGAATCGTCTCGCGAAATCTAGCTACCACGTCGAATTTCGTCAAATTCCGAGATAGTCTGAATTTGCACATTTGGTATGCAGAGTATCGGGTCTTGAGTAAAGCGACATGTGATGTAATGAAAGTCGCGCATAACATATACTCTTGTGACACATGTCACAAGATGAAGATGATGGAAGATGGATGGCGCAAATGGTCTTGTTAATGTCGAAATCGAGATTTGAGGACATGGAAGGCATTAATAAATTGTTAATGATAATAGGACAAAAAAATGAATAGTGTTGTCTTAACTGATTAGAGGAAAAGAGGCAAAAGGGCAGTGTCTTTGAAATTTGGAGATGTAGAGCGGAATTTTGGTTTTCTAGAGAGAAGGCCTCGCCTGCAGATTTTCCCGATCCAAATCGATTTGTCGGTTTCGACCAGACGAAGAAAGTTGTTAGCGAGGGCAACGCGTGGGCACCGGTTTCTTGAGTTTCGACAAACTCCGTGAGAGTAGATTACCCTTTGTTTAAGTGTTTTTGTGATGCTTGTATTGGTTTGAGGCCGTAGAAAGCGTAGTTTAATCGATCGATCTGGGGCAAAGTGTAAATTTTGGAACCCATTTAGGCCAGTCCATGGCCCGTGTAGGGACTGTTTGGAAGGTATTGTTTCATAGTTTATGCAATAGGGTGGCTGTTTTGGTAGTAGGAGATCGAATGGGTGTAAAATTCGGTTCCACGAAATGTGACATTTGGTGAGTGAAATTGCCCACGAATGACCTTGTTATGTTTTGGGATTGTTAAAAGCGATCTCGATTGGCTTCAGATGGACAACGTCCGTGTGGTGTGTATGAGATTGGTTGAAATGAATGGCTTGAATTGTATGGGAATTAGTAGGTTAATGCATAAACTTGAGGTGTTAACATAATGTCACAATTATATGGAATATAATTGTAACACCCCGTCCCAAGAGGGTGTACGGTATGTGTAACATTATGTACTTTTAAAGGCTTCTTTAATTATACTTTCCACCTCCACTCATAATTGTAAAAGTGCCACCATTCTATCGCCATGCACCAAGTACTTTAGATGTATCATATACGAGGGAGCATTATTGGTGGAAGGGCATGAAAAAGGAAATTGCAAATTTCGTATCGGATACCTGCTGTCGGGTAAAGCGAGGAAACACTAAGCCGTAGGAAGATCTGAGACCCTTCGATTCTGTATGGGAAATTGGGATAAGATTACTATGGATTTTGTATTCCACAGGAACCCAGGAACTTCCAGAGCAAACACGATGCCATATGGGTGAGTGGATAGATGCCAAATCAGTGGCATTTTCTCGATTAACCGCGACGGATTGAGCGAGTTGGCGATTATGTAGGTGATAGTTAGATTACATGGTGTTCCTCTGTCGATAGTCTGAACCTGAGACCCAGTTCACATCCAGTTTGGTCCATTTACGAGGATGCCATGGGACTTCGATTGCACTTTAGTGCGACTTTCAATCCTCGGTGATGGTGAGTCAGGAAAGTGTCATCTAACTAGGATATACTTAGAAACATGCGTGATAGAGTTTAAGGAAGGCTGGATACATTTATCTTTGATGGGTTGCCTACAACAACGGTTATCAGCCAAACAAACTGTAGCTCCATTTGAAGCGTGTATGGCGGTGTCGTACTCCCGTATCTTTGGGATAGTAGGAGAGAGGCCCGATAAGGCGAGTTGGCTCTGAATTACATAGATAAGATCAGTTGTCAGAGGCAGACTCAAGATAGCCTGGGCCGAGCCGAAAAGTTATGCGGACAAACGCCGTGAGGATCTGATTTAAAAAGGTGGGAGATAGGGTCTTCCTCAAAGTTTCCCTTGGAAAGGTGTCCTCTCAATTTGGAAAACGGGCTGAGGCCAGATACATAAGGCCATATGAGATTATAGCCAGAGTGGGACCAGTAGCATATAGGTGGAGCCTCGAGAGTTTGTCTAAGGTTAATAATGTGTTTCATGTATCCATGCTCCCTTGATACGTTCAGATCCCTCCCATGTACTCAGTCCAGCAGTGGGAACTAAAGGATAATTTGACTATAAGGGCCCGGCCCGATGCATATAGTAGATCGCTGAAAGCGAGATTTTCTGAATAAAGTCATTAGTTAGTCAAAGTTGTATGGGGGAATCATGGGATTAAAGGCTACATGGGAGAGTCGAAGGCTCAGTGCGCAGTCAATATCCTCGAGTTGTTTTTACGATTCAAGGTATTCTCTTTATATTAGTTTTTGTTCATTTCGAATGAGAAATGTTCTTAAGAGGAGGTTGTAACACCCGGAGTCCCGAGAGTTGTCTACGGTATGTGCAGTATGCACGGGCTTCTTTAATTATTTTAGTGCCATAATAGAATTTTTGAAAGAAGTTGTTTAAAAATTGGCACTTTTTGCAATTAAGAAAGAAGTTTGGGGTGGAATTCCAATTATGGAATTTATGAAATTTAAAGGATAATAATAATAATAAATTATCGAATGGATTTAGGGAAGCCTAAAAAATCTCTAAATCTCGGATGTGTGAAACGGACTGTCTTAGTTAAATTCGTCTCCTTGAAATCCTAGTAACCCGGAAAGTTTCGTTAAAATTCAGAGCGGTCGAATATTTTATGGAATTCTAAACAGGTTTAAAGTAAAAAAACACAGCAGGATTTAGAAAATCTCGAAAAATAGCAAATATTTAAAGAATATTCAATTAGGATAAATAAAATTTTAGGGACAAAAATGGACCTAAATGGTATCGAAATTATTTATCTAAATAATAATAATATCAATTGAAAAAAATCCTTTTCTAAGCGAAAGTGTTTAAAATTCACAGTTTGTAAATTGCTTTGAAATATAAATTTATAAAGCATCTTTTTACCTCAATTGTTATACTGTGAAAAGTTCAATTTAATTTAAAAGCAGTTTAGCCTGATTGTAAACCCACTAGATAGCATTTCGATTCGGTCGGATGTATTCGGATTGTGCATATGAGGTTATGGGATATTATGACTAACTATATTGCACGATCGACGGTGGGGTTAGATACAGCATATATTATAAGTGAGTCGCCCTCTGCACATTCGAGGGTATATAGTTAACGCGTGACTTAATACATAGCGATAGAGGTGTTGGTTCAGGGATTCCATCACCGAGCATTTGGTCGAGGTTCCATTATGCTATATAGATCCGTGTGTTCATGGCTGGACCATCTTAGCCGGGTAGTGTTCAGGGGTTCACTATCGATGCCCGGATTCCACGAGGTTCAGGCATCACGTCTAGGGTATTTGAAATGGACCACAATGGTTGGTATGATTTCGGTCATAGCATTTTAGGATAACCACCCTTAAAGCGGTTTTGTGTGAAATAGTTTTACAGGCGGTTTCGGCAAATAGTTTCGAGCCACGGTTTGAAATGGTTTCATAACAAAAAGCTTCCAGGTTTTCTCATAAATAGTTTACTACCATTTATGTGCAGTTACCATATTAGGAGGAGCTACCTCTGACGGACAACAACATTTGAGCCTCAGGTACTCAACGAGCTGGGTTTAGCTCAGTTTGTTTTTAAAATAATTTTTCGGTCTGGTCTTTGACGAAAGACCTTCAAGGATCCTCGGTCCCTGAAACCAGCGTATTTGTGATTATATATAAGATAAAGTGTAAAGTAAAATAAATAAAGATTAATCTTAGCATTTGTATAATAATATATTTTGTAAGCCCGCCATGCATGGTTTTGAGAAAAGCAGTTCTGCGACAAAGTATGTTAGGATTGTCTTATCTTATATTTTGATGAGAATGGGAGGGTCCTTTATTGTGTAGTTGGACATTTGGAAAACATTGGGAGTGTATTTTTTGTTTTTATCTGGTAATTTTGTATTTTGGAGAAACTGACACGATCGTAGATTATCGCTATAGGATTTTAGATTAAATATCTAAGGTGTGGTTTGATAGAAAAGTAAATTTTATAACCCGTTTTTTCAATCTGGTTCAGCAGGTTTAACGGCAGCTTCATGGTAACTTGTCAGTCGGCGAGCTTGGGTGGGAGGGTTCTTGTGGAGTTCTTGTGAGATTTCTGTCCACTAGGAAGGGGGAGTCTGTCAGCCGTATCAAGGAAGCGGTTTAGGCGATAGTTTTTCTGAAATGGTAAGTAAAACCTTTATGAGAAAGTGAGTTTGTTATGACCATTTTAAAGCGTCTTTGAAAACTATTTGTATTCTTTAGCGATGCGAAAACTATTTGCAGCTGCTGGCCATTACGAGAAACTATTTATAGCTGCGAAAGCCAATTTGATGGTGGTTAATATCACGAAAATGCTATCTTGGAAATCAAAGTACCAACCGCGTGGCCCATTTACGAAATACCTAGGCGTGATGCCTCGAGAACCTCGAACTGGCATCGATAGTGAACCTCGAACACTACCGGCTAAGATGGTCCGGGTGAACACGGCGGGGATCTATATAGCATAATGGAACCTCGGGACCAAATCTTTCGGTGATGGAACACCAGACGACACCTCATCATTATCATCTTAGAATCGTGGCCTTCAACACTATATACCTCGAATGTGCGGAGGCGACTCGGTATATAAATATATCTTTAGATCCCAACCCCAGTGCCGACCCGGGCAATATAGTTAGTCATAATATCCCATAACCTTGCCATGCATAATCCGAAATACATCGGCCCAGCCAGTGTGCCATCTGGGGTTTTATTTAAATTAGACCCAGCTGTTCACCATCTTTTGAAATTGAACTTCTGTTTGAGTATAACAGTGGGAGGTAAAAAAAAATGCTTTATAAATTTATATTTTCAAAGCACTTTACAAACTTATGATTTAAACACTTACTTTCGTTTTTAGAAAATGATTTTTCTAATTATTATTCTTTTAGTATTATTATTATTTAGATAAATAATTTATATTACCTCATTTAGGTCCATTTTGTCGAAAAATTTTATTTTATCTAATTGAATATTCTTTAAATATTTGCCATTTTCGAGATTTTTTTCTAAAATCGTTTAGGGTTCCATCTAAACCAGTCCTTTGAAATTCATAAAATATTATCTGGAATTTACTTGAACTTTCACAGGTTACTAGATTTGTGAGACGAATTTAACGGCATAGTCAGTTTCGGTCATCCGAGATCTGAAGTTTTTACCAGGCTACTGAACCATTACGATGAATTTATTATTATTATTATTCTTTTAAATTTCATAAAATTCCATAATTGAATTCCACCCCAAAACTTTCCTTAATTGAAGTGTCTGTTCTTTTAAAACAACTTTCAAAATTCTATTATGGCCTTTAAAATAATTAAAGAAGCCCTTGGTGCATATACGGTTACACATACCGTACACCCTCTTGGGACGGGGTGTTACAATAATTGTGTGTATAGGCTATGAAATATAATTGTGTGTATAGGCCATTGGAGATAAGATTGTGTTTAGCTAAAGTGAGCTAATTTGGGTGATGGTTGATATCGTTGAATTACATGTGGTGTAATTGTAAATTTGAGAATATATGCATATTTGATATATTGGTATAAAAATGGTTGAAATGACATAATGCATTTTCATATGCATCGGGTAACCTAGAAATTAGGTGTGAGTGCATGACATGAATTTTGCAGCGAACATGATTTGCGAAGATTTCCGCAGGATGATTTTCGGAGAATGGGGTTGGGAGGCAGTCCAAGCGGATCATTTCGGATGAGGACCATGGCTGTTTGGAAGGTTCTCGACATTGCCACCGGAGGAGTGAGTCTCATTTTTCTGGCTTCATTAGTGTATTTTTCGGAACAGAGCAAGTTTTGTTTACGAAAATAGTGTTTTCTCGCCATGAAAGCAGAGCGAGTGTGAAGAGTCGGTGAGACTCGAGACATGGGGATGACATAGACATTAGTAGGATCACGTATTTACTTGAGTGCGTGTTTGCTGGATGCACTTAAAGTGGGAGTAACCCATTTAGGAGTAATTCCATTCTTGGGCTATAGCTCACTACGTGAGAATAATATTTCGGGTATAGGGACGTTCGAGGAAAATGGCTCATTTAGAGAGCCGATTTTGAAGAAAGCAGGAGTTGTGGCTTTGATGTTTTTTGGGATAATATGTATTATAATTGTAAATTTTAATATGTATTTGTATTAAGGAAATATATAACTCTTGAATCATGTAGTATATTTTGGTTGGGATATGTTTTTTGTGAGTATTGTCTGCGGGGCCCCAGTGGTCATTTACTCATTTAATTGGATATGAATCCGAATGTAGTCATAAAGTGATTAATGAGGACGAGGTTTGTACTTTGGTAGAACCCCAGTACCGGAGACTCTGCCGATTTTGTAGTGGTGTGTCGGGTTTTCGGCATCCACGAGTATTCTGAGGTTGATGGGTTGTCAACGGACACCCCGGGTTTAGGGCGTCACATCTAAGGTATGGCTAATGCTTGTGATCAAAAATAGGGAAATTTTCTTGGTTCAAATTTCCAAAATCCAACTTTTGTATCTCCTTACATGTTTTAGTTAGTTGTTTGGTTGTTAGTTGCATGTTCTTTTCATTCTTTATTTTATTTATTTTGTGTCATATGGTGAGTTTGATGCCTAGTTAGCTGATAGAAGGTCATTTGAACACAACTATTTAAAATATCAGGAGTGTAAGGAATAGGACCCTTAGGTTTAAAATGATCTGAAATTGTGTACTTGCTTGGTATGGGTGACTTAAGCAGTCACCTCCATTGTCTTACAAGCTATTTCTCAAGGAATCTATCACACACACACTTTTGGTCTCCCTTGTATACCTTGGTCTCGAACCCTTTGCCTTGAATTCAACTAACTTTAGGGGATTCTAGCCACCTAAGTGATGGGACACCTAAACAAGAGAGTTGCCATGTAATTTAACTTAAAAAAAAAAAAAAACAAAACAGAGAAAGTGAAGAAAAGAAAAGAAAAAGTCCATAATAGACTTTGTGCATTAGAATGAGTGGTTATCCAATCAGGAATCCCGGGCATGGTCAGGGGCCTTTCAACCTAATGCCACTAAGGCAATTGGTGAGTCAGTGACTTGGCTGCCACTACATGGGACCAGAGAAAATGGATCATTCGCAGCTTCAGGGCCTTTGAGGTTGGTTGAGTGTTAGGTGAAGTTTGAAAGGAATTCATGTCTGGTGTCCTTAACCAACATTTGGTGGGGAGTCACTAATGGATCCATTATAGACACTCATCTAAAACTTCTTGGCACTAGTTCCTCCTTCATTTTTTAGGTATTTAGGAGATTTTTAGGTATTTTGGTATGAATACAAAAGGGTGCGTTCTTATCGCTGTAGTTAGCTTCTCCAAATAGGTGAGGTTGAGGTTAAGTTTAGGGGTGCTAGGACCTTCATCTCTTGCTGAATCCTCTTATCACTACACTTAATTTCCTTGAGGAAAGGATATGTGGACATGGGGTTGATTTGCTTTTGCTTTGCCATGTTCCTTAGAAAGTTTAAAGTTTAAGGATCTAAATTTTGGTTGTAAAAACTAATTACTAGAATTGTGTTCATAAATGATTCTTCATTTGGAATCATGCTATCATACTCATCTCATTATTTTAGTTCATGTCATTTTCAATTTTTGTTTTGTTTTTATAGTCGATCTCTTGCTTGAAATGAAAGCAAGGAATTTAAGTTTGAGGTGTGATGGTATCTTAAATACTCATTTTATCTCTATGCTTTAGTTAGTTTTTCTAGTGTTTTTATATTAAATAGATGCCTAATGCTCTAAAGTTCACACTTATGATCAAGTCATCCATTGTTGGTGTATTGCAAGTGTAGTTCGGCTTGCTACAGACGGCGGAGGAAGCTGCGAATTTTTGACATTTTCAGACATCATGAGCTCCTATTGCCATCACGACCATATATGGATGGTTACACTTCAAAAGAGATTTCAGGGATACCAAGAACACCAAAATTGGAGTTCAAACAAAGAAGTTATGCAAGTTCTAAAACTTGAAGAAAATCAGCAAACATTGCAGCACCTTCAGCAGGAGAGGCTACTGTATTTTGACGTTTTCAGACATCATATGAGCTCATATTCCATCAAGCCATTATGGATGGATTCTACACTTCAAACTTTCAAACGGTACCGAACACCCAAATCGGAGTTTGTACTTGACAAAGTTATGGCCTTGCGAAGTTGGAGTAAGCAGGGGACTCACAACCTTGTCGCGGCGGTATAAGGAGCAATGCTGTGAAGATTGCAAGCCAGGGAAACATCCCGGCGTCGCTGACGTTGCTGCACCGCGGCATTAAGTGACGTTAGGTTAGTTTTGGGTGGATTTTTGGCCCATTTGAGCCTATAATGGGGTTTAGCTCAAGCCCGAGAATCGAAAGGAGGAGGATTTGTGATGGATTTGGGAGCTTTTGAAGGAGAAGCCCTGCTTGGGTGGAAACACCCACCAAGGCACACATCTTGAAGGGAAAAGCAGAAGAAGGAGATTGAAGAAAGGGAGATGGCTTTCCTCAAATGGTTTATTCTCATCCTCTTTCTTTGTTTCTTTTTTTTTATGTTTTTCTTTGACTTGAGATGTTCTAAGATTTATTTCTAGGTTTTTGTTGGCAGCCTTGCTACTTTCGAATGGGCCCATGGTTAATTACGTTTCATTCATTATATGGATTGATTTTATCTCGACTTGCTCTATATCTGTATTTTATTTACATGGCAGTGTTCTGGCTTCAACATTGGCGTGTTTTACTGGTCTGAGATCGAGATAGTGACCCCCAAGGATATGAATAGGCAAACCAAACTTGGTGATCGGCGAATAGAGAGATATCCGGTTCAAGTGTGGCATTAAAGGTTTAAGCATTTAAGCGTTTGAAGTCAGGGTTTGGCGGAGATGCAATACACCCTATTGCTTGGGAATAAGACAAATATATATCTCGAGAATATCTTGTAAGGCACGATCAACCCGTCGGTGTAAATCAGTGTATCTTGAATGAATAACTTTGTATATTTAGGTTAGAGCCTAGCCAGTGTGGCGGTGAAGGGGCAAAACCTAGTTTCATAGTAATTGATTTGTAAATAATATAGGATTAGTTTTTCTTTTATTAATTGGAATTCATTACGATTTAGGGTCAGATAATATTTAAAGCGTAAGAGTCGATTTTCATTTTACTTCTCCCGTGGATCGATATCACGTGCCGTGTATATTACTTGAGGCGACGCGTGCACTTGCGCACATAGGCGTACACATTTTACACATCACGCTTTCGGCCTATCAATGACACCATATACCGAGCCCTTATCGGCTCACTAGCACCCAATGCAGTTGCCAATGGGTAACTAATCCTGAGTTAATCGGAGCTCCTATCCATGACTTGAAGTCTAGAGTGATAACCAGTAGTGTGTCTTCTTTGAAGCGATAAGTTTTGGCTCATCTTAGTGAGTCTTTTACACCCATCTGAGAACTTTTAGGATCCTGCAAGCGGTCTCTTACACCACCCTGGAACTTTCCGGATAATCTGTTTGGTCTCTTGCACCTTTACAAAAACTTGGATGATACGCTGAGTCCTCTTACCAGGTCGCGACACATTACTTGCCATTTAAATTGCCTTACACCTCAGAGTCTCTACCTTGGACTTTGTCCCATTTTAGAACTCATGTGACCCATTCATGACCTTTGGTGAATAACAATACTATGCACCTACACCCGACTCCACCTTGATGTACCCTTGCACATCAAATGCATGATCGATGCATTTTCCTTCATGTTACATGTATATATGAGTGCTACATGAACATTCCAGTATCATGGATAATTATAATTGATATATAAAATTCTCCTCCATGCACAACCCATGTTAATACATCATCTGACATACATTAACATGTCATATTCCTCTTGCATGTTATTCATACAAGCAATAATAACACACAACAGTCACAATCTTGGGGCCATCCCGACTGGTACCTCCGCGGCCGGCCTACGAACATAGAACCGGTTGGTTCCCGACCCAAATCAATACCACATCAAACAGAGAAAACCTAGAAACTTTTTAGTTTCGGTTCAACTCCCATAACCACCATAGTCTTGGAATATTGTGAAGCCTGAGTCACTTGAAATCACCATCCTTCAATCCCCAGGATTGTGGAACTAAACCATATGGCCTCTCTGTGGCCTCCCATAGATAACCATATCATACTTGATACGAGTGGCCTCTGACATGCCATCTGATGGTCATGTGTATATCTGACTATTCACCTCGACACAACCATACAGCATGCTTGGTGCAAAACGTAGACTTTGGTAGGGTTATGATCCTTTACTACCTCCGGTACATGGATGGAAACTTGACCTAATGGGCTTTCCATGAGAGTCGAGAACACTCGAAAGCGAAGTTTGGATGAAAGTTATGACGCCAGAGTTGGAAGTCACACATGACTAAGCGACCCTTACCGGACAACCTACGACTGCTTGAGGCCACTAGGCCGGCTCCCATGGTTCAAAACACAACAAACATTCCCCTTAGGGCAAGACAACCAACACCATTATTCATTTGAACTCAACATAAAATGGCACCTAAGGGAAAATTACTTAATTAAAATCGATCAGATAAAAAACAATCCGAAATCCCTCCGGCCTGTTGTCCCAGTCTTGGGACAGGTTCACCACAACCCTCACGGCACACAACCTATCATTTGAATGACCCTTAGACAAGGATTAAACAAAGTAGGAGAAAAAACACTATCTCTCGGATTTTGTCGAAACTCCCCAACTCTGGTCTCTATGCAAAAGCCCTTCTGCGTGAGGATGAGAACTCCTCTCTTGCTCACTTTGAAAGCCATATTAGGTTCGATCGTCGAAATTTAGAGAGAAGGTGGGTCTCTCTCTACAAAACTCTCTCTTTTCTTCCTGCTCTTTTCTGCTCTTTTTTTCTCCCATCCTTGTTTGGTCTGAGGGATGGGCCAGGAAACTTGTCTTCTCTTACCCAGCATGTCGAATTTTTATTAGGTCTTGGTTCAGCTATCAACATCCATCCCCTGTGGATTTTCCTCAATGTTTATGTTTATACATGTCTTTGTCTTAATGCCGAGCTCATTGTTTGACTTGTTCACAGGTTGACACGTGTTTCACTTTGAGCCACACAAATCTTTTGAAGTGTCCGCGCCTCACTCTGAGTCTTGAAAAATGTGAAATTAGTGTGGGATTTGGCGAGTCGACGTGGTAGCTAGATTTTGCGAGACGATTTCAATGGTGAAGTCCGTTTCATCATCTGAGATCTAGAAAAATTCCGGATTTTGACCGAATTTTACCGTTCTACCATTCCTCAGAAATTTAGATTTTAAGGGTTTCGAGGAGTAAAAACATTAATAGTGTTTTGGTTTATGAAAAATACCAAAGGAAAGAAAAATATAAAGAAAAATTATTTTCTTATGTTTTAATTGTCTAATAAAAAATTAGGTTGTATTTGGTTATCAAAATTACTAAGGAAAGAAAAAATGCTTAAGAAAATAATTTTCTTATATTTGATTATTTACTAAAAAATTTCAAAGAAAATAAAATATAAATAAAATTACTTAGAAATTTAAGTATTTTAAAATTATTTCATCTTTATATTGATGAGTTTAAATAAATAAAATTGATTTGACTAGCAAATAAAAATATTATATGAAATTTAATTCTATTTGTTTAGTTCCTTCATTTTTTTTTCTTATACTTTTCTTTCCTACTTTCTTTCCTTTGATCTTTTCTCAAACTTTTGGGAACCAAACACAAAAATCAAATATAAATAGAAATTATTTAAAAACTTACAAATTCTAAAATTATTTAATCTTACAAAACTAATAAATTTTGTTTGAAGTAGTAACTCAAATAATCTAGTGAGATTTAGCTCTATTTTTGTTTTTTTCTTCATTTTTTTCTTTCATATTTTCTAAAACCAAACATGTTCGAGTAAATTTCAATAGAACCAAATCAAAACATAAATTAGCAATAGGTTAATAATTAGATTTACTTTGATTAAATATATATGACTAAATCCTAATATAAATATAATAATTTTTTTCCAAATTTGAGGGGCAAATCTATGCTAGGTCCGCCCTGGAGATTGGGACCCATTCCCCCTCCCCTCCCCTCCCCTCCCCTCCCCTCCCCTCGTGATGTTGCCATGAAGAAATTCCTTTTTATTTAATTTCTACTTTTTGGGGCACGGCCTTGCAAGCATTCCCAAGTAGGGCAGTAGCAGTAGTAGGAAACAACTGAGCATTTAAATTGGCTTGTTAATTTATGGGCGAGCTTGAGGCAGGCAGACTTTTGGAACTGAGCTTAAAATCGGGCTCAAGCGGCTTGATTTAAAAAAGGCTTGGCAGGCTCGTGGGCTCGTTTTCCATATGAGCAGGCTCTGAGCTTAACCTCGAGATCGAACCCGATCCGGCTCATCTGAGTTTGTATTGTAAATCAATCCTCAAAAGCTCTAGTCCATATGCTTTTTAGCTTTGTAATCAATCGTGCTCAAATACCATCAAATTAAGGAAAATAATTTTCTATGCTGATTTGTTACATACAGTTGGTTAGCGATTGATGCTAAAACTGACAAGCGCTCTTGACATTTGTTTCCTTTGGATTGCAATTCCCACTTCTTGAAAGCGACACATTGAAAAATTATGAAATAGGTCAAAACAAAGTAGGAATTGAGTGAAATGAATCACTTGTCCGTTGAATAGAAACATATTGGTTTTGTCGATTATCTAAATAAAAATAATATATCATAAAGATACGCGAAACAAGCTCATTAGTAACAAAAGAAACTATTTGACAATATACTACTTCACATGGTTAAGTTGGCCACCACCTCGATACAATCTGTAGCATGATTAATTTCAAGACCCAGCCAAACATTTATTGGTGGAGATCAGGAATCACTCTACCATATGAGCAGAATTAGGCCAATTTTCATACCCAGCAGCTGACGGTGGCACTCCAGGCGTTACACCGTCTGTTCTGGCAGTCCCAGATGTCGGCTCCTTGTTTCCTCTATGAAACCCCACCCCACGATCACCACCCCGATGCCTTTACCCGCCACCCACCAAACCTAGATCTGTTGGGTTAAAGTCGATACCGATTATCCAAAAGGGCCCCAATACGGTTGAGATCGGATCCTTGTTCGCCGGTAGATTGATCTTATCAAATTGGGTGAGTGCGTATGCCCTCTGATGCTACTCGAGATGAAGCCGACCATGTCTAAGCTCATGGCGCTGACCTCTTATGGTTTCCACGAGGGCCCCAATACCATCGTATTTTGTAATCAGTTCTTGTACACGAGGGATCAGTAGGTCGTACGATTAAGATTCATCACCACGTCAATCATCAATAAGCGTCATAGCTGATGGCCTTCTTCGCGCTATCCACACTTTGGAACATAAGTCGCCGACACCTTTCGCTATCGTGGGTACCATTAAAGCTACAGAACATCGGAAGTCGTCTGATCCCCTCGGTAAACCGACGATAGGATTAACTCGAGCTCAGCCGCTCTTAAGTCGTCGGCGCCTCATATGACACCATTGAGGATTTACGCATTTGCCATCCATGTGTTGGATCTACGACAGGATCACCATTACATCGATGTCCGGGACACGTGACCACGGGCACCCCGGCTCTGGCTCGGCAATTCGGGATCATGCCGGTGAAGACCCGGATCTTAGGCCCGGGCCGTAGGCGGGCTTCGTTAAATGGCGGATGGGTCGGAATGACTCAGCCAGGGCTTTTTCGAGCGTGAACGAATTTATCAAGCTAAATTAAGGCTTAAGCTGACTGTTTAGCTCACCAGTGAGCAGTAGAGCTTTTTCGAGGCAGGGCCGGCAGAGCCGAGTAGCTTGGCTCGTTACGTCTATTCCCAGAACCCTAGTTCTGGTTCGACTACGTTATGTTAAATATGTGTACTTTTTCCACTCTGAAAACTATTAATAAAGCAAAGCAAAAACGATATTAAAGTTGAGTTCAGGAGAAAAAAACTCATGTGGTGTTGGCAACAATCCTATGCTTATCATAATTTTTATTGTAGGTATTAAGCAAATTTTGGACTAATCTTATCATATTTATATAACACCTTTCGGGAATTTCAAGCTTTACAAATATGAAGTGTATGTATATTCTTTAACATTTTTAATTTTTATATTAATAAATTAAAACGAATAAAACAAATTTGAATGAGTCAATAAAATATAATATATAAGATTTAACCCTATTTTTATATTTTATTTATTTATATTATTTTTCCGTTTTCTTTAAAATAATTACAATGATTGAATAGTTTTAATTTTTGAAAGAGAGGAGGAAGAGGATGAAAGGCATCTTCTGTACTGTTAGATGGGACAGGGTGTGTATTAACAACTTTGGCATTTCTTTGTTGCATTGGGAGTATTTGTAGTAAGTCAGTATTGAGGCCAAAATGCTTTAGATTTGTGGAGTGAGTGGCTTTTGCTTTATTTAGATGTGGTTTCCAGAAATTTGAGAAGGTTTTGAAGAATTTCCTTCATTATAAATTCAATTTAAAGAAAACAAAAAAAAGTGCAGTAGGCCCCACCTCAATTAAATAATCTAGACTTAGAACAGTAACTTAGTAACTTAGCAATAAAAATAGGTTTATCTAAATGCTATTTGAAAAAAATATAGGTGGTGTGGCTTAAATTAATAAATCTTTGAAATAATGAGTATGAACAATGTAGATAATGGTAATTGAACATAATAGACAATAATAAAAATAGAAAAAGAGAGGCAGGGGATAAAATAAAAGGCTGAGAATACATTATCAAGAATAGCAGTATGATTGAAGAAATTTAAGAATTAAAATGTTCTTGTCAGAGACGATAGTAATTGAATCGAGGAATTCGAATCAGTAGTTTGTGATTACAATTTAGGCTTTTAAAGAAAAAAAACATTATGAAGTATTAGTTTGGCTAAAAAACTAAATTTGTCATTTTTCTCCATAAACACTATTTCGGTCTAAAACTCAAAAAAAATTAGGCCCATAACTGGAAAAGTAAAACTAAAATCATTAGGAGCATATTTTTCCACAGGGCTACAACCTCCACCTCCAAGCTGCATATTTTTTCCATTTCTTTAAACTTAATAATTTTTTCTTTTATTGCATATTTTATAAAACTATAAGAATATAAATATATAAATATAAGTGTAAATCAAATATTACATATGGAAAGTAATTTTTTACTTTTCTTTCTATCTTATCTTTCTTATTAATTTTTAAGGAAAGTAATAAGGAAAATATTACAATATATATATGTATATATATATATATTTATATTTTCTTTCCTTCATATTTTCATGTCATTCAAACTTAAAAAAATGAATTTTCATATTGCTTTTTTTTTTTTTTTTTTTCTTTTCTTGCTATTTTAAGGGAACCAAGTATAATATGAGAAAAAATGATTTTGTTTACATTTAGTTAGTTGTTCAGTAAAAAGTTATTTGGGAAAATCAAATATAAATAAATTACTAAGAAACTTATGTATTTATTATAAGTTATTCAATATCTATATTTCTTTTTGGAAAAGATCAATATAACTTGTCATCTTCAGATCCCACCGATTTCTTGTTCAAAATTTTCCACATGGAATGGAAATTGGAATGGTGGCCGTCCGTATCTTTTAAGCAATTTTGAAAGGCCTGGTTTTTGGTAAGGGTGTTGCTACACCATATCTAAAAAAAAGTCATCATAATTTTATAAAAGTAATGATTTTTATCATTTATTATAAATGAGAAAAAAAAAAAAGTAATGAATATTTAAGTTATTTAACTTTTACATTTTATAAGTATTAAAGTTTACCTTTAAAAACTTTACATTTTTTAAAATAGTGTCTGACACTTTAGTGTTATCGAGCATTTTCCTTTTGGTATATGGCATATGGGCCCCATTTTTTTTAAAGAGTCTACCCAACCACCGAAATTCAACCTAATGCTATATATTTCGAAGATACAAAAATGCCCATGAATAAATTCACCTCCCAATCCGAAAAAAATGCTCATCTTTAAAAGAAAAAAATGTTGTCAAAAGCGACAACGTTTTATCCAATTCATAAACAAAATGAATGAAATTTGGTAGGAATTGTAAAGTGGGGGCTTTTCTCATATTTAGCTCAAAAATAAATAAAAAAATTCATGAAATACAAAAAAGTTAGAAAAATATTCATAAATTTATTTTACTGGAAATGTTTATGGAAAACACATTTTTTAAAGTTTTAAAAATTTTAAATCTATTTTGAAAGTATCTTTTGAACTTATACGTTCATAATAATTTATTTTATTATTATTATTATTATTATTTAAGGGAAAGCTTTGGAGGCATGATTTTTGGAGAGAAGAAAGCCAAGGGGTGGTGGTGTAGGTGTTCAAGATCAGTACCTTTGAATGCCTAAATTTTTTTTTTTAGTGACTGTATAGCATTCTTGACTTTTTTGTATTTGATTTTGGGATTTTATTAGAGTTAAAAAGCATATTTAAAATGAGAAATATGTGTAAATCTTTAGACATGCTTTGTTTTCACCAAAATCTAAACACCTAATGTGTTTCTATTAAATTAAATTAGTAGACGGTATTCTAAGTTCCTTTTTCATATTTTTTTTTTCCAAATTATATACATCTTGAAGTTAAAGTTTGACATATAAATCATGCCTATTTTTTATACATTTTAGACATCTTAAGGGACTTTTATGTTTTTTTGTGTTATTTTATAAGACTTCTAAGTTAGATTTAAAAATTCATTTTGTCTTAGTAGCATGTTCTATCATATTCTAAACTTTTTTTATGGTTGTTTGTATAAGTCAGGCTGCATTAAACATCAATTAACTTCTTTTGTTTTATATCTTAAATGCCGATATATATTGGTCATTTCGAAATTTTATGATTAAATATGATATTTGTTTAGATTGCGGTAATTTTCTTGATATGCCATGCTCTGGACCTATGTGAATATTGTTGTAAATTGTGTTTAATTGTAACATTGTTACTTTGTTTTTAGACTTGTTATGTAATATAAACACATAAAAAATGATTTATAGGAATTCTTGTGACTAAATTCAACCTCTAGGTATTTTTTTGGATTTACTTTTTAGAGTTCCCTATTCTGCCATGTTTTGAACCTTTGTGGGTATTTTTTGTAAATTTGGATTAATTGAGACTTTATAAGTTTTTTTTAAACATTTGTACTATAATATAGACATATAAAGGATGTAATCTAAACCCATTAGGTCATTTGGTCATACCATTTTATCGGTTTTTTAAACCATCACCCACCCTTAATTTATTCAAATCCCCAAATTTCAAAAATTCAAGTTCTAAATTTTCATTTTTCATTTTTTTTAAATTCAAAATTTCAATTTTTTATTCAAATTCCAAATTTCAAAATTTCAAAATTTATTTTTCTCAAGTTTTCAATTTAAAAATTACAAATTCTCAATTTCAAAATTCAAGTGTCTTAATTTCTAAAATTCGGCCCCTTAATTCATAATTTCAATTTTTTTAAAATTGTTTAATTCAAAAAATTCAAGTATTTCTAATTTCAAAATTGTTCAGAAGTTTGTAATTTCCAATTTCAAATTTTAAAGTTTCAAATTTCAAATTTACAATTCTCAATTTCAAAATTCAAATATCACAATTTATAATTTCAAATTTCTAAATTCCAAATCTTAAATTTACAAAATTCAATTTCCAAAATCCCAATTCAAAATTCTCAATTTCCAAAATTTCAAATTTTCAATTTTCAAAACTTCAATTTCAAATCAGTTTTCAAAAATTTCAAACACGTGATTAATTCTATAGTTTATGTAAATGGAATCTTATGGAGTAAATTTATGTAACATATAAATGGGCTTAGGTGAGGCCCAACATCTCGTGCATCCTTTATTAAATAATTTGACATTTGATGTATAATTTGTTTTCCTAATTCAATCATGAATATTTCCATATTTGTTATTACACTAACATTGTCTTCTATTGATAACGCTTACGATTTTCCGCCAAGATACATTCTCTTTCTTTTTTGACTTTACTTGTTTATTTTATTTATTTATTTATTTGTTAATGTTTTGATGTACACTTGTGTAATTATGAGAGATAATTTTAAATATTTATTAGTTAATCAATCAATGACCACAATTTCCATAACCTGATTAGTAGAGACTTGGATTTAGGGCCTTAGATGGGTGCTACAGCTCATTACCGTTTCTTCTCAATATGTAACATGACCTTCGAATTTGGACTCAGTTTGGTAGACATGCATTTTCTAAACAAGGAGTCACACTAGGGTTTTATTTTTTATTTTGTTTTCCCTTTTAAAAAATAAACTAAAATAAGTGACAACTCCAAACCGTTTTTAAAATGGTTTTTTTTTTAAATAAAAACAAGTCTTGTCTTTTAAGTGGGAAACGCATCATAACCGAAAATACGAGGTCCACAAAATGGCGAATCTACTGGGGACTTTTGTGGGTCAAACTTGAATATAATTTGAAAAAAATGTGACAGTTGATTAATTAATTTTTTGATATCTATTCTTTGTGTTGATAACACATTGAGAGTTTTTTGGAAAGAGATTATTGCAAATGGGTCCTTGAGAGAATATCTTGGTTAAAAAACTCCTTCTGCTTATAACTAAACGGGTTAAAATTCAATAGAACCCAATAATTATCCTTGACAAACATAGCAACGAAAGAAGATTGGCAATAAGTTGTGGAACAATTAAGATATGATTAAGATATGAAGGATATGCTTAGGTGTGAGAAAATTAAGTGTGCAAGTGGAAGAGATGGGTAAAGCACTACGAAATTTACCGAGACACTTGAGATGAACTTGGATATGGTTTGTGTAGTTCCTATCATATTTGGATCCGATGTCATGTGGGATGTAGCGCCCTTTGTCAAGCAGCCATTCAGAAATGTAGCGAGGGTATAGTTTGGCAATATTGAAGTTTAAAATTTATCTCAGAACAACAATATTCTTAAACTCATTTTTAAATTATTGAGAATTAATAAAAAAAATTGATCGGACAAATAAATTGGGGGGAAAGTAAAAACAGTCGCAATTTTTTTCAACCAGTGTGAGGGATGTGGAAGAACTCCGCTGCTCATGTGTTAGAACCCTAAGTCGCCCCACCTCAAGTACCGTTATTGACAATACTCAGCCTCTTATAAAAAAGGGATAATGGATTAATTAATAAAAAGCTTGCCCATAGCAAGAGGGCATTTTTATAAATGTATAATATTTTTTATCCACATACCTAATTCAGTTGAATAGAATGTTTAATATTTATTAATATATAGGACATGAAGAGGGAAAAGATTCGAGTCTCAGTATGAACAATTTACTACGTGTATTAAAAAGTGATTAACTTTTAAAAAAAATAAATGCATAATTGTTGAAGCATGATATTCATATTAAACCCAAATCCTACAAGCTTGAGCTTTTAGGAGAGTTGGTCATTTAACATGGTATCGAGCTGGTTTGCGAAGACAAGGTTGAATCCTCATTTGCAATTTAATCCTCCATGTTTATTTGAAAGTCCACCAATGGACTCTGGCTCTCCACGTGTACGGGTATGGGGCCGTATGCACGTGGAGGGAGGGTGTTGAAGCATGATATTCTGTCATTGATCACTATAAGCTTGAGCTTTTAGGAGAGTTGGTCATTTAACAATAATACTTTTATACTTATAATTTTCATATTTTGAATCTATTTTTATATTTTTAAAATTTTCATATATAATGAGCCAAAAAAAGAAAAAAGTACAAATGACATTTATTCACTATCTATTATATTATTTTTTTTCTCATAAATTTATTTTTATTGAAAATCGAACTTTGTATTCATCTTCCGTATATCCGTTTAAACTTTTAACCACTTAAATAATGTTTTATTGACTGACATATTATGATTCATACGCATAAAAAATGGAAGCTTCCACATATTTAATATACTTAATTTTAAAAATTAAGGGCAAAAGTAGAGGACATAAAATTCATGCTCAATAATAATAATAATAATAATAATGTGGCAAAGTAAGAAAGGAAGCTTTGAAAAAGGTTAAACCACTTCCTGACATCCATTGGACAATTATAACCAATTTCTATTAAGGCAAGGCTTCGGAAATTCCAAGATTTGGAAATATCACAAAATGGAAGATAAGATATTGGGGATTACATGGAGGGGGGGCGTTGCTGCTGCTGGCGTCGAAACGAAAAAACCAAAAGAAAAAGAAAAAGAAAAAGTGAATTAATTGACCCACGACAGACCTTAATTTGTCAAAAAAACATGTACAAGCAAACACTAGAAAGTAGAAATAGTGTGTTGTGGCCAGCCTAAACTAGCGAGCATCAACGTTGGCACCTACATCTTGGGTTTTACGAATTTGTTTCATCTTGTCGGGATCGCTTCATTTTATGACTTCTACATCGGCCCACGGTTGAAAATATGATAAACTGATTGATAGGGATGGCCAGCACATAGCGAAGGCACGATGGACAAGTCGTCAGTGGGATAAAGGATAACGATGAATGAAGGTAAACCTGCAAGAACTTACTCAGTGTGAAAGAAAGCCATGAATGCAAGAGGGCACATGAAGTAGTGGAGCGGCTTCCAAATCGTGAGCCAGATATGGAATGTGTGGAGATAGAAGATGTGAAGAGGGTGGGGACTTCAGTATGGAATGAAGGAAAAAAGAACGGCTAAACGAGGATAAAAGAAAAGAGGTTGGTCCAAGTCCAATTCATCACATCCCAACTTACCCCTGATCTTATTCTAGAGGATTTCACCATGTTTATCAAGACTACGATGCATGACCTCAAATCGAAGTAGCGCCCCATGATTCCACTCACTGAAGATGCATGCATGGAATATATCAGTTTAAGGTCATAAGGCTAAGGAACCGAAATTTGAGTCACGATATTTTTTGAGGCAGGCGAAGTAACAAAATAAGGGCCCCTAAAGTATATAATTAAAGTTCAAGTGTACATAATAAAAAATGCTTGTAAATGGTGAGTTTTATTAGACTTAACAAATAAAATATTTTTACAATCGAAATAAAAACATTTAATTTTAGATTAAGCATACAAATGTTCATAAAAACATTATCTTCGAGCATTTAGATGCAAAATCATTGATAATAGTGTCAACATCAATATTTTCCTAACATATTTTCTCAATACATAAAATTGCTAGGTCATTCAATCTTTCTTGTGACATTGGCAGCGACCTCAAGTAGGATATCAATAATTTTAACTTTGAAAAACTTCTTTTCTGCGGATACTCTGATTAGACATCGTGAATAAGTTCGGTATGCAATTGAAACATTTGGATAACAATGCGCAACTTTGACCAACTTCGAGGAATTTCAAAGTGGTGGCATTAACACATTTGGCAAAGTCATTTTGCAACACTTTCATTTTAAAAAAAGGTCAATTGCATCAGCTTGTCAGGTAAATTATTATAAAGAGAAAAGTAGTCTTAAATTTAGTGCAAGATTCTTTTAATTCATTATCACCCAGCGACTTCAACTTTTTTGAATCAAATAAGAATCCAAAAATATTTTCAAATATATTTAATTGCTCAAATCTATCTTTCAAAGAACACATCATATCTACAACAACCGAAATATATTGACTCTAAAGGACTCCTCGAGTGAGCTTCAAGCAGGTCTCGTGCTTATTCATCCCTCCTCAATTCACACTATAAAATCTTGAAAAAAAACTCAAAAACCAGGAATAACAAAACAAACCCAAAAACACAGTACAAAAAAAAACCTAAAACTCAATAATAGAAGAATAAACCCAAAATTTAAATAAAAATCAAACTCAAACACAAAACCTAAAAATCAAGAACAAAAATAACGAAAAAAACTCCAAAATAGAATAACGAAGAGCAAACTCAAAACCAATAACAAAAAAAACCCTAAACCCCAATAACATAATAACAAACCAAGAATTTGAATAAAAAATCCAACCTAAGCCCAAAAACCTAAAAATTAGAACAAAATAACGAGAAAAAACCCTAAAACCCAAAATGGAAGAAAATAATTAGAAAAAAAAATCATTGCCTTTATAAGAGACTAAGGCATATGAGAGTTGAAGAGGTCTAAAGAAGGTTTTGACACACAGTACCATATTCTTCTGACACACAGTACCATATTCTTCGCGGCTCTCAAATACAAAACGGTTTTTGACATTCTGCAATTCTTCTAACAGGTGCCATTTTCAAAGAAGATTAAGCAGCAACTTAAGATTAAGCAAAATCGTACTATTAATATATTAACATATTATAGCTGGGCCCTGGGCAGGTGGGGGCCCTGGGCAGTTGCCCCTCCTGCCCTGCCCCAGGGCCGGGCCTGCTAGGAACCTGGAACCTGGGGGTTTTGAATTCCCGGAATAGCTTGGAATACTACTTATTATATATAGACACAGATTCACTCAGGATTGTGATTGCCCTTCTTCCATTTCCTAGAATGTGGTTGGGGTTGGGGTTGGGACGTTCCATTACTCATCACGTTGAAAATTTCTGCAAACAAAAATGCAAGTAGGGCCCCTTATTGGAGTTATAGACTGAAATATTTCATTTGAAAAAAAAAATTACAAAAATAGTTTTTAATCAAAACTAATGCCCAAAGTAATGTAATTGGACCATGTAAGACTACAAGCTGGCAAATGCCGCTGTCCGGTAATTGGATTTTTTTATTTTGTCAAATGTCGTTGTCATAGACAACCATGGTTCAAAGTCGCGGTATCGGTTATTGATTTGGAGGGTCCTGAGATGTATCGGTCTCGGTATATCGACTTAGTATCGGCCGATACGTAAATTAAGATAAATAAAAAATTCAAAAATTATAAAGGTATAATATAAATTATTAAAGTTAAAATTTAGTGAAACAAAAATTATTTTATATTATTGCATTTAAATAATTATAAATGCATTTACCAAAAGAATTATAAAATATAATATAATTATTACAATGTTTATTATAAAATTAATTTATGTTACATATTTCAATAATAATATTTGTAAAAATATAAATTATTTCAATAGTTGATATTAAGCAAATAATAATTTATGTTAAGTTAGATATAAATATAAAATAATTTGGAAACTGCCTTCAAATTAATTTAAATAAAAATGATTTTTGTTATTGATAAATTTTACCAAAATTCTTATCAAAAATACTTTAATTAAATTAATTTTTATTTATAGTTATAATAATTTAAATTAATGTTTTATATAAAGTGAAGATAAAAATTTAAATATCCTTTTGATTAAATAATATTTTTAATATTTTATACTAAATATAATTTATATCAATACTATAAATAAATACAAAAGCCATAAATGTCCAAATTTGCTTAGTATAGACATGCCCACAATTCCCTCGTTTAATATATTATACACCTAAATTTGGCAAGAAATTACAAAAAAAAAAAATTCGAACAACCCCTTCCTTCTCCACGCCCTACCTTTCTTATTTTCCATAGTCCATACGCAGTCGATTGTCACACTACACCAACATCTGATCGCTTCACGGCTTCACCACACACTTTACCATCGGCCTTCCAGAACGTCTTGACGAAGAGTTGCTAGTTGTCTTGCATTTTCCACTCATCGTCGTCGACTCTGTCTACCATGGTTCAATGTCACGATCTTAGGTCATGGCTTCCGGATAGTACAATGGCGATATCGATTGTGGTGTATCTGCAGGAAATATAGGCCGATATACAAAATAAGATAATTCAAAAAATATAAAAATATAATGTAAATTATTATAAAACTATTTACACTTAAGCGAGCTAAAAAAATTAATAAAACAAATTTTTTTATATTTAACTGATATTTAAATAGTGATAAAAGCATTAAATAAAAGTAATTTATAACAATGCTAATGGAAGAAATTATTTTATTTCAAACATTATAACTTTTTAAGAAAATGACATTGAATCAATATCATGTTAAATGACTAGAGAGCACAACATTTGTCATTTAATAAATTCAATTACAATAACTATTATCATTTAGTAAATTTATACTATGCAATTAAATTATTTTTCTATTATAATTAATTTTCAAAAAAAAATTAAGCCTTTCTACTTTTGAAAAGGATAATTACTTTTTTTATATATGTTTAAATGAAAATTAATAAAATATGATATATATATATATATATATATATATATATATATATATATATATATATATATATATATATATATATATATATATATATAAATAATCCAACAAACTATTTTAAAATATCTCAAGATTATCTCGTTAATACAATTAAATTATATTTCTATTATAAAGTATTATTTTAAAATATTAAATGTGACTCACTTTTTTAATTTTTTTTTTTTAAAGATAATTACTCTTTTCTTTATATGATTAAATATGAAAATTATGAAAAATAATATAATAAATATTTTCCCAAATATCTCAAAGATTATCGCATTTCCATACAATTAAATTATTTTTGTATAATTATTTTTAAAAAAATATTAAGTATTTGACTCACTTTTAATTTTTAAAGATGATTACTCTTTTTCTTTATATGGTTAAATGAAAATTATGAAAAATAATATAATAAAATATTTTAATATCCTCCAAAGATTATCTCATTCATATAATTAAATTATTTTTCTATTATAATTATTTTTAAGATTAAATATTCACACACTTTTTATTTTTAAAAGGATAATTACTTTCTATTTATATGATTAAATAAAAATTAATAAGATATAAAGGAAAACAAGACAGTCAATAATATGTTTATTGATCCTATTTGTAATTACATAAATAATATGTTTGATTTTAAACCAAATATTTATGCCAAATAATATATTTTAGTTTAGGGAATAAAACATTTTCCCTATCTGTTTAAAAAAAACATTTTCCCTATCTTCCTACTTTGGTTGTTTGGCTAAAGAGAGAGACTGCAGTTAGTTGTCTTGATCTTGATCTTCCTACTTCTTTGCACCGATGAGCTAATAGTCACAACTCCCGACCCATTGTTCTATGAGACTTGGGAGTTTGGGAAATAGAAAATTCCTTCTCAATCGCCCTTTTATAGACCACGGGTAGGTGTTGATTAGGTCAAGTTTGTTTATTTTCCTTCTTCTTGGTTGCTCATTTGAAATTCCAATTTAGATTCAGGTTTAAGAGGAATCTCTTATTCCATTGTAAAGATTTGATTTTTGGTTGTGGTTTTATGTCCATCGGTTTTAGATTCAGTTTTTTTGCTTTTCAATTTTCATAGAATCTCTTTTTAATTAGATTTTTTTTTGTTTGGTTGATTTCGTTCATAGTTTGAAATCCTGGATTTGCCTCGCCTAAGAAATTCTATGTGTTTTCATATCTATCTTTACAGATTATGTTCCATAACCGAGATTCTCTGTGAGAAGTTGTAATTTTTTACCGAGTCAAACCTAGAACTCGGCCGAGACATCGGATATATATCGATTTATAATGATTTTATATCGATTCACTATTAAGTCTCATTATCTGAGCCTTCGGACTGGTACGATCAACAACGACGGTTACAACCCGGCAAGGTCGTATCGGGGACTCCCGGCCTATTTTGAACCATGCTATCTACAGGTTAAACCAACGAATGGATCACGATAGGTAGAAAATTGTTGATCTTTGGTTCTTAAAATCTCAAATTTCTAAAAAAAAAAAATTGATTGTTTTTTTTATTGCGATGGGTAATACAATTGAGAACTTGTAGATCACTTTTTCTTTTACGTATCACAGCCAGTCGACAACAGAGTAGGCAGAGTCAAACTCGAGATTTGAAATTTGAATCAATAGGAGTTTTTTCGATTCTCTCACGAGTCCACGATAGTATCGTATCTATTGTCGGACTCGGTGCGGCTAACCTCGGGAGACGGATCTGACTTGGCAGTCATGCGATGTCGGTAGGGATTTCGAAACACAATGAATGACTAATTGCATTTTAAAATTCCAGTCTAGTTGTCCATGGCGATAGCGTGCTATAAATCATTTGACCTTCTTCCTCCCCATTTCCCCCTCGCCCCCCCACCCCCTTCACCTCACATGTTCTCTTCTACCCGCGCCGGCGACAGACTAGGGTTTGTCAAATCTCTGAATTTTTGCTCCTTATTTGCTCTTCTAGTACTCTATTCAACACCGCAACAAGTAAGCCTATGACATAGGACTGTTTTTTTGTTCAAAATTTTTGTAATTACCAATCTTTGGAAAGTAGTTGACAAGAATTGCTTTTAATATGAACTTAAGGGTATGTGTGGATATACTTAAGAGGGTGAATTGTAATATACCACATCATCTAGGGCGTGACCGGTGAGGAGCCAAATATATATATGGATTTCACAGCACATTATCAAGGCATTTTTCTAAGATGTAAGCCCAATAAAGAAGCAAAATTGGGCCAGCTATTGGGTTGAGTGTATACTGTTATAGCCCATACTGAATAGATAGTGGAGCCATGACTACAATGGCCAAACCAAACTCTCAATCGATAATAAAGCTTAAAATACTATCACTTCTTGAAAAAGGACCAATACTCATCCTCAAGTTACTCACAGAGTAGAGAAGCCTAAGGCACCAAATGAGCAAGGAGCCAAATTACCTTAGAAAATAACTCCCGTCCATCAGGGATGCTAATTGCAATATAATTTGATTTTAGAATATGGATGGCATAATCATGGAACCCAATGACAACTATCCAAAGGAAAGAAAGATAGTAAAAATATGAGTGGCTAGAAGGTTTTTTGTCACAAGATACCAAACAAGCTTTCCTAAGGCTACCCTAAGCCTTGAAGGGAGATAAATAGCGTATTCATAATATCCTTGATGGTACCAGCATGTTAAGTCCGAGGAAAAACTACAATGGAGATAAATAGCATATTCAACCTTTATGTAGAAAACAAAAAGATGGCAATTGATAGTCAGAGGTGTCATGCAATATTTAGAAAATTGGTTTATGTTTTTCAAAACAAGGAAAACACTTTTGGTTCATTTTCCTTGTTCATTTTTGGTTAAGTTGGGACCAAATAAAAATGCTTTGATTCAAATAAAAAAACCGACCTTTGATTGTGAGTCTAGAAAACAATTTTAACCAAAAAAAAAGGTTAAAAAAAAAGGGTGTTTGATAAAATGTTAAAAATCTAAGAAAATATTTTATGTAATATTCATGTTTTACATTTTTCTCCAAAAAAAAAGAGATGAATGAGTAAAGAATATAGAATTAAGTTCATTTAGGTTCTCATGTGTCAAATTTGTTTTTACTTAATTATTACCCCATATGAACTTTCATATAACCAAAATATGTTTTTGGGTTATTCATTGGCTAAATAAGGCGATTGCATGTTGCATCCATGAATGTAGTTTAAATGGTAAGGATAATGACCTCTCATATTATTTAATTAATTTGAGACCATTTTGTACAGGTCAATTATGTATGTTTCCTTTATTCCCGTGATATGTTATTATAAAGGAAATATATTGAGGACTGAAACAGATGTCAAATATGTGGGGAATAAAGCCGTTATTGTGCCTTTTGATGTACCGATCGAATGCACGTTTGAACAATTGGGTAATATGATATACTCAAGGACAACCATTGACAAACAAAGGTTCAAATTAGTCCTCAGTTGTAAGTATCCCCTAAAAAGTGGAAATAGGTTCCAACCTTTTCCAATATGGGATGACAGTAGTGTGTACTGAATGTTGAACATTGTGAACACAACTAGCATTGAGGAAATTGAATTGTATATTGAGGTTGTTTGAGTCACGCCATAAGTGAATCAATATGTGGGTGGCCATATAGATTTATTGGTTCGTGAAAATTATAATGTTGCAGAATTTGACTATGGTTGTGGGCCTAATAGTGGTCCAGTACCAAATACTGGAGTATATGGAGATGATGAAGACTGCGTTTATGAAGAAGCTAATGATGAATTTGATGAAGATGTTGATGATGAATCTAATGGAGACTTAGATGTTCAAGTTGATGGACATGTATCATCATTCCAAACTTTCAATCAAGTTTTGGAGAATGAGCAAGGGATATATGTCTCTGCCCCTACAGTTTCTTGTGATGTATCGAATACTTAGAGATGTTGAGGAACGGATGGAGTCATCCCACCATTATCACTTACCACCAACACCTCAATTTAAACATGTTGAAAACTTAGGTAATGCTATTTCAAGTGGTTGTACTCCATAGGTGCAACATACTACCTGTTATTCGAGTGGAGAATTTGTAGTTGGTCAAGTTTTTAATTCTAAATCTGATTTGTAAGAGGTTGCAAAGATTTACTCAATTAAAGCACACCAAGAGTTTGTCGATGTTGCATCCTCAAAAAAATTGCTCGTTTTAAGATGTAAGAAGGTCGAAGAATATCAATGTCTATGGAAGCTTCGTACCATGGTTGTGAAAGATACTTGCTTATTTGTTATCAACAAATATAAAGGGTCGCATACTTGTGTCAATCCTTTCTTGAACAAGGACCATCATCAATTGAACTCAAAGTTGGTTGCTGCTCATATAAAGGCAATAATTAAGGCATAATTCACATTGACTACGACTATTATTCAAGCAAGTGTGATGGAGAAATGGGGATATGAAATATAATACAAAAGGCGTTGGATGGAAAGCATAAAACACTTAGACACTTATTTGGTGACTTTTCTCAGTCACATACAGAGTTGTCACATTTGTACTTGGCCTTAGAGCAAGCAAATCTAATGTGTTGTAATTTGGAAAACATTTGACAGTAATATGCCAAACACTGAAATATTCCAACACTTGTTCTAGTCATTCAAGCCATATATTGAAGGGTTCGAACATTGTCGTCCCGTACTGAGTATTGATGGTACACATTTGTATGAGAAGTATAAATGCACGTTATTGATTGTTATGGGGTGTGACATAAATAATTTGTTGTTTCCATTGGCATTTTCTATTACAGAAGGCGAGAATATTGATAGTTGGGGATGGTTCTTGGCATGTATCATAAACAGAGTAACTCTACAGAAGGGGATTTGTGTATATTTGACAGACATCTAGGTATTATGGCAGCAATGAGTGATCCTCATCTTGGTTGGACTGCATCATCTGCCTATCATAGGATTTGCATGCGTCATCTTGCAATTAATTTTATGATTTGCTTCAAAGATAAACTCTTGAAGAATTTGGTATGCAGAGCAGCTTTAACGAGTACACAACGCAAATTCAAGAAGCATCTGGCTACAATTGAGAGAATTAATTTTGAAGCACAACAATGGTTAGAGGTGATCCCTTTTCAGTTATGGGCACTTTCACATGATGAAGGTCGAAGATATGGGATAATGACAACCAACATGTTGGAGGTATTTAACAGTGTTCTTAAAGGAGCTTGTAGCTTACCATTCACTACATTAGTTCAGTTGACCTTTTTCCACCTTAACAGTTATTTTGTTGCAAGAAGGGAACAAGGTGCTAATAGATTGCATCTGATGAGCAGTTCACTCCATATGTTGATGCTCAAATTCAAGGTTGTGTGGTTAAGGCTAGATCGATGGAAATTGTTTTTTACGATCACATATAAGGGCGATTTCATGTCAAGTCAAGGAATGGTCGAACACAGTGCCTTAACTTACATGACCATAAATGTACATGTGGAAAGACATTGATATATGGATTTCCATGTAGCCATATCATAGTAGAATGTCAACATCGATGTGTTGATTTTCATTTATTTGTTCAAGACTACTACACTACGCAGTCGTACTATGATACATGGGCAAGGTTGTTTTATCCCATATTCAATGAAAATGAGTGGCCTCTTTATGATGTTCCTATGATTGTACTTCTTGAGTCAATGAAACGCATAGGCAGTGGATGTCCTAAATCAACCCAATTGCATAATGAAATGGACGTTAGGGAGGGGAAAACTGTAAAACCCGGGAAAATTAGAAATTTTCAGGAAAAATGGAAAATAATAATAATAATAATAATAGATTGCCATAATGGTTCAGGGAAGCCTGTAAAATTCTCTAGATCTTAGATGACGAAACGGACTTCATCGTTGGATTCGTCTCGTGAAATATAGTTACCTAGAAAGATTTCGTAGAATTCCGAGATAGTAGGATTTTCGTGATTTCTTTGGGTGGATGGTTATTCAGTGACCATAGGGACGAGATTTTCATGAGAATATCGAGAGTCAGGAAATAATTAGGTAAAGTTCAATTAAAATAGAATTAGGCCCGGAATCGTCTGAAATAAAATTGTTCGGGCGAGGAGCAGGCTGTAGGCAGGATCACGTGACATGTGGGCGCCAGAGCCCTTATCCAACAAGCTAAGTTAAACAAAATGGGCAAAGGAGAAATTTTCATTTTTTCCCTTTCTGATCAACGTGAAAGGAGAGGAGAGAGAGAGGGAAAAAGATTTTCCTTCTCTCTACGATCTACAGAGATCGGATGGTCTTCTTCCGACATGCCAAGGTTTAAAGTCGGAGTACTCGGCGAGGGCTACACATCGATACTAGAAACTCCAAGTTTCGCCAAGGTTTCGCTCGAAAGCTTCAGGAAGTCGAAAGCTTTAAGTTCAGGAAGTGTTCGCGGAACTTCCTCAAGTCGTTGCTCACTTTTTTAAGAGGTAGGGTTTTCTCTGTGGTACCCCTTTCTCGGCCCGATCCGTTTTGGCGGATCCGAACCGAGTCCGGGATGCCCTGTTATCACTCAATCACTCAAAATCAAATCTTTGTGGAAGCGATTTCAATTTAGGGCAAACCCATAAACATTTACATTTAACAAAATGCAATTACAATGAAGGCATTCTATGCCTTTTCAAATTAATTTACAAAATAGATATTTAGAGTTCAAAATGTTTTTGCAAAATATCAAAGTTCAGAAAGAAACATGACATGAATGCACATACTGGAAACATATAAATTCCTTCTTTATGACTCAAGCGCTCCTCGATCTTGGGTCAGCTTTATTCCTATCTATCCTCGGTACTGCGCATTGGTAAAACAATACGCTAAGCATTTTCGTAGTAGTGGTTCTGCTCACAAATCCATTCTTAGGTTGAGTTTTAAATCCGTCATGCGATTTTAACCAGTTCAAACTTTCAGAATATTTATGGATGAGTCAATGTAAATACATTATATTTCTTTGTTTCTCTTTAATATATCTTCAGGTTATGATTGTTGATTCAGTAAGAAAGTGCCTTTTAATATTATTGTTTTCATTCTGATGAACTGATGTGTAGCTCTGGGCCCAGAACTCTGGTTTGTACTGGGGTTGCTTCTTTGCTCTTAGGCTACTATCTGGATGTTTCCGAAGGATCATGCTGATCCCTTGGAGTGGAAGAAACGACATATCTCACTTTCAGTTTTCTTTGTTGGTCTGTGAAATACTGATAGGAGTGACACATCAATACAATGGATTCGCGTCTTGCTATTTTGACCCTATTATTTTTCCCAATCTATCTATCTGAACTAAGCGGTTAACATTCTATTAAGCGTTCAAAATCCTTTATAGCAAAATGCGGTACAATATGTACATTTGTATAAATAGTTCACTTTCAATAGTCATGAATTTTCATACTGCAAACATTTTAAATCAATTTCTTAAATCGTTTAAAACAATTCAATATGCTTTTCTTGTGCATTTTAAAACAAGCATTTCAAATGTTGAAACAAAATGAGAAAAACTAGAACAAACATGCAAAAACTTGAAATGAGAATAAGTAGTAGAACAAACTTCCAATAAGCACCTCTTTGATTACAATCTCGAATCTCGTCTCAGTTTGCTTTCCTCCTCTCGTCAGCCCCTATTCCAAAACCATTTAAAATAAAATTATTAAATGGTGCTAGTGGTTTTGGTTAGGATTAATTTTTGAGTTTAATTTAGGTTCAATTTCAACAAGCTATGTATAGATGGATTCATGACTCAATGGGCTAATGGGGTCAAGAACCCTGCTCAGAGGATTCGGATGAAGAGAGTTACGCATGGCCGAGAGTTGGAAGGTCCTGCAGTAAGTCGAAACCCGATGTGACTGTATGCCGTGAACTAACTGACTTTGACGAGCTGGTGACACCATACTAAACTCACCTATTGTCACTCTATAAATATGAATGGCTTCTTGACTCCGTGAGCTTTCCTGAGTCAAGAACACCCAAAACGGAGTTCGGTTGAGAGTTATGACCCTTCCGAGGTTTAGGGTCCACCCACGTAATCAAACCAGCAGTAGGCACGAAATGGATGGTGACCCGACCCTATCTGAGCTCACCTCTTGTTCTCCACAAGCACATGGATGATTCTTAGCTCAATGGGCTTTCCATAGAGTCCTAAGAACAGCCTAAACCGGAGGTCGGATGAAGGTTGACCTTCCAGGTTGGAGGTCTGCGTGGTCAAACCCGGCCCGAGCCCGACTTGGCTTTGGTAGAGGTGCACTAGAGGTGCCTTTGTTGTTGGTCATTGGCGGGCACCATATCCGGGAAAAGGACCCATGGCAGAGCTCTGAGGTCAGATTGAGGGATTCAAAGCCTAACATCAAGTTCACTGATGTGGCTACAATTTACCAGAAGGACTCACTGCCAAATTCCCTTTCTTTCTTGCCCGAAATAATCAGTTCAATCTAAAGCTGTCGTGGGATCAAAAACCAGGGGCACTGGGTTTCAGAAATTTCAACGGACCTTTCCCAAAGAAACACATCTATAGGATCCTTGAGAAGCAACCTCCAACCAGCCTAACAAGAAATGAGTTTGGGGTTCCAAACCCAAACCATACACAAGATAAGAGGTTTAAAACCATGTATCTATAGCTTCTATACCAAAACTAGACAAATACATACTATTGTACAAAAATTATACTTTTTCCATACGGAACTTAACAAGTTCATACACATAGTTTACATACACCTTGATCTTCTTGCTCTTCTTTCTTCTCTTCTCTTTTATTAGCACACTTCTCTTCTCTCTTTTCCCTTGCACCGCATGGATACATTTTAAAAGGAGGAAGCTTCCTCTCTTTCTACATGCCACATGCCCATTCCTTGATTTTTCTTCTTTTTCTTTATTTCTTTTTTGTATTTAGGTCCCTCCATTTCTCTAATATTCTTCATTTAAGTCTCCTATTATTTTCCCCATGCTCATTTATTTTTCTAATTTCCTTAGACATATAAACTTATTTACAATTGACGCCAGATTTGTTTACCATTCCATATTTTTCTCTTTTTCACTTGGGTTTATTTCCGGATTCAATAAATTTCTCATTTTAGCATATAATCATTTAATCAATATTCATCTAACAATTCCCAGAAAAATACCCAAGTTGGCTCAATTATACCCGGAATATATAATAATTTTTATTATAAAAATTCTAAGGTATTTTTAGGCGTTACAACTCTCCCCCACTTAATAAAATTTTGTCCTCGAAATTACCTTAGTCAAACAGTTGTGAATCTTTGTTTGCTTTGCATCGTTCTTCGCTTTCCCCAGTGGCTAGCCGGTCTTGTGGTTTCTCACGGCTGCTTTGACTAGCGGAATCTTCTTGTTCCGTAATTCTTTCACTTCATGAGCCAAAATCTCTACTGGCTCTTCTTCATACGTCAAATTTGGTCTCAGCTCAATTGTCTCCGAAGAGACTACATGTGACGGGTCTGATCGGTACCTCTGTAGCATGAACACATGAAACACATTATGGATCTTCTCCAAGTACGGAGGTAATGCTAATCTGTATGCCACTGGACCCACTTTTTCGATTACTTCATAGGGGCTAAAAAATCTAGGGCTCAACTTGCCATTTTTCCCGAATCTCATCACCTTCTTCCAAGGCGATACTTTCGCCGATCTCGTATCGAATATCTTTCTTTTCGTATGAAATATGAGTTTAATCTGCTCCCGGTGGCCACCCTTAATCTCTCTCGATCATTTTCACTTTTAGGTCTTTTGTATCAAGTGGGGCCAATCACTTTCTTTTCACTTTCCGATTAAGTCCCGACCTGGTGTTGTTCTACATTTTCTTCCATATAAAGCCTCATAAGGCACCATTCGATACTTGATTGAAGCGGATTTGTTGTACCGAATTCAACTAAAGCAATGTGTCGATCTGTTACCCTCGAGGTCGATCCACACAACTCCTTAACATATCTTCCGAATCCCCGGATCACTCTCTCAAATTGTCCATCCGTTTGTAGGTGGAGCCATGCGAAATTCGATCCGAGTGCTGGGCCTCTTCTGATTTTCCCCGAAAATCTCAGTAAACCTCGGATCTCGATGCGAAATAATTGATACATGAATCTTATGTAAGTGAACTATTTCCCTTGATATATCACATTTCACCTTTAGCTTGTCAGAGTGAATAGTCGATTCTCAGCAGTAGGAAGTGAGCTGACTTGGTCGATCGATTACACTACGACTGACCAGTCATGCCTTCTCCACGGTGTGGTAACTGACCACAAAATCCACAGGCGATTTGGTCCCATTTCCCTCCGGTATTCTAATAGGCTGCGATAATCCGAAGAACTTGACTCTTCCCGACACGCAAACATAGTTACAAATTGACACATCTCTCTTTTTCATTCGGACCACGAATGACATTTTTAAATCTGATACATCTTTGTGCCTAAGGATGGATAGCGAAAGATCCGCTATGTGCCTCTTGATATGGATTCCTCAAATCATTCGATCGGTACACAAACCCGATCTTTATAATACAAAACTCCATTTTTGTTCACTGTGAACTTAGTTTCTTTACCATTTCCAATCCGATTTATTACAAGATCAATTTTCCTCATCTTTCTTTGTGCCTCTAGCACCATCTAACAAAACTCGGTCTCACTATCAATTTCGCCACTACGCACCATCGTCCGGAGTAATGACAAATGAGCATTCAATGCCCTAAGCGTTTGTATTGACTTTCTACTCTCTAAAGCCGCCGTTTTCACTACATCGCCTTCCTTAGTGATAATCAATCACACGGTCATAATCTTTATCGGGCCCATCCATCTCCATTGTCTCAAGTTAAGCTCTCGCTGTGAGGGCAAGATTAAGACTCTATGATCGCAGATGAAACAATTCTCTCCATACAAATAATGTTCCAAATTCAACGTAAATACAATTATAAGCAATTCCAAATCATGCGTAGTAGTTCTTTTCATGCTTCAATCAGTTTTGAAGCATAGGCTACCACTTTTGTCTTGCATTAGGGACACATCCAAGTCCATTTAGTGACGATCACTAAAACACATATTCTCTACCACTTGGTCTACTGAGTAAGAACCAGCCTTGCTAAGAATGCTTTCAACTTATCAAAACTTTGACATTTTTCACTCCATTCATACTTTACATTTTTCTAGAGCACCACATCTGGCCGGCAGCCATAGAAAAACCCCTTAACGACCTTTCTCTTAGTATCCCGCTAATCCTGTGAAACTACGCACTGGTAATGATTTCTTAGTGGCTTCCATTCAACAACCACTTCTATTTTCTTTGGATCTACTCTATTCCTTCTTTTCATACAATGTGCCCAAGAAAGACATCATTCAACCACCCACTTGCTCGGGCCAAGATACAATGTCTCATGACTTCCGATCTTTTGACACAAGAATGTCAGCTCATGAACATCACAACAACCGATCCACATTACGGTGACGCCCCATTTCCCGGGGGGGTTCGACAACCCGTCAACTCGGCTGAATACTGTGTGGGATGCCTGCAACCCGACACCACCACTAAAATCTGCGTAGTCTCCTTGTACCTGGAGCTCACCCAAGGGGTACAACCCTATCCTAAATTTTTCACAACGACCACACTGGGTTCATATACAATTTAAAATGAGTAAAATAAATAATTTCGGGCCTATGCATCAATACTCATAAAATTACTCTATCAAATTTTATACCAATAGTTCTAAGAGTTGATACATCACTTTATTTGGAACATATATATTAAGATTTACAATTTTAATACATGCTATACAAAATGAAAATACCAAAGCCACATTCCATTTTCTTTTTTAAACGCATTCAGTGAGCTCGTCCTCCCATAAAATTTTCGCATTCGAAATAGTGATTCGACAAGGTGAGTAATGCCCGCAGGTGATAATTTCCACATGGGTTACCTCTCTACCTAAGTGTACAATGCAATGATTCAAATATAAACACACACTCAAACAAATATAAGGATCATATCTTGAATGTTTACACACCCAATCACGTGTCTCAAGTCCTCACCACTCCCTTACGATGCCTAAGCCAATGCGAAAAACATCATTTTTATTTTCTTTCATGTCGCGGCACTCACACCTAATTTTCAGATCGCTTCATGTGCAGGCAAAATTATTATGCCATTTCAAACCACATGTCAATATATCATTTACACATATATTAAAAAATTTACATACATGCCACATGTTATTTAATTCACATCATTAACATCAAATACCACTGTTAATTTACAATTCATTTCCCAATGGCTACACACAATTATATTTTTATATAATACATCATGTTAATACATTTAATTACATGCATTAACATATTAATTCACACAATTCCAAGCCATTCATGCTAATATATTTACATGCATGTATTAACACAATTAATTCTCTATAATTCATATTATTCATCTCAATCAATAGCACCAAAATTAGCTCACATGGACTAATTAACCAATCAAGCAATTCATTTTGAATCACTCAACATAAAAATTACTAATGACTGCCATGAACAAGGAAACCCTGTCAGTAATCGTTTCACGTACACATAATTAGAGATTTTCTCCACTTGCCTGCAAATGTTTTGAAACCGAAATTACGGCTAAATCAAACCTTTAATATCCCAACCATTTACATGACTCTACCAAAGAATAACACAAGTAGGAAAAATCCCACCTCTTGAGTTGTCGGAACTCCTAAATCAAATCAAGTGTCCACGCACAGCCCCCGCCGTGTGTAACAACTTACTGGCTCAAGCTACACGGTCCGAACGTCGAAATCTAGAGAGAAGCCATCATTCTCTCTCTAAAATCAGAATGTCGGCACCATCGATTTTTAGTGTTCTAAAATGGAGAAGAAAACTATTCTCCTATTTTGTCTTATACTCATTTAACTTCTCATTAATTCCATCTATGTCCCTAAGTTTTGGATTTTTGACACATGGCTTAATCTAACCCATTCATCTCATCCTCTCACTAATCATGCAACATGTGTCACATGGTACATGTGTGAGATGACTTTTTCACATCACATGTCTCTATAAGTCGCTTTACAAGACTCAACACCCAAGGCCTCGAAAAACGGAAATCTAACAAGAAGTCCGTTTGTCATTCGAGATCTAGAAAAATTTCGGATTTTTACCGAAATGACCATTTTACCCTTTTTCAGAAAATTAGAATTTTCTCGGGTTTTACATACGGTCGGAAAACACAATTCATTAGGTCCATGAAAGCCGATGGAGCATTTTTCAATCCAAACGGCATTACAAGGAACTCATAATGTCCATATAATGTCCTAAACGCCGTCTTATGCACATCAACATCTTTAATTCTCAATCGATATACCCAGATCGTTGTGTCAATTCAAAAGATACTTGCACCTTCAATTGGTCAAACAAATCATCAATTCGGTAATGGATAATTATTCTTACCTGCTAATCCTGTCGCTTGTCTCGTAATCAATACACAAATTAAGTGTACCATATTTCTTTTTAACAAAAAGCACAGGAGCTCCCCATGGTGATACACTTGGTCGAATAAACCCTTTTTCTAGTGGTTCTTGCAACTACAATTTCAATTCCTTTAGCTCTAGTGGAGCCATTCTCAGACAAAGTAATGGACGCTTCTGGCACTGGGTACAATGTCAATAGCAAACTCAATCTTCCTCTGTGGGGGCAATCCTGGCAACTCTTCCTGAACACGTTCTGTGGGAAGTCACTACTGCAGGGGATATCTGACACACTAGGCCTTGCCTTACCGTATCAATCACATAAGCCAAGTAGGCTTCACATCCTTTCCGCACCATTGTTCTAAAGAAGGGTCAGGGATATCACATTAGATAGGTGATTCGACTCACCGATGAAAGTTACTTCATCCTCATCCGTCCTTAAGGTCACTCTTTCATTTTACAATCGATTATCGCCTGTCGACAACCACCATCCCAATATCACATCAAACTCCCAAGGATAACTCCAATCAAATCTCCCAAAATTCATACTCTCATATTTTGATGGACAATTTATACACTATGTTCACAATAACACTACGGCCGAAGCTGGTTAGTCACCAAGATGTCATACTCGCCAATTTCTGTGAATTTACCTGCTGGGTATGTCGGTGCAAATATATGAGTGGGCTGACCTTGGTCAATCAATGCATGTACGTAGGTATCAAAGATTTAGAAATTACCGCCATCACATCCGAGCGCATCTTCCATCGCTTTCATCAGATACGCTTCCACCAAGCATGACCATCTCGCTCTACCCAAAGTTTGTGTCCCTGTCTTCAACACTCCTGATGCAACACTCTTGTTGCCTTTCGTATCACTAAAGCCGCACTCTAGTCCGTGTCAGAAATGAACGAGCTTTAGAACAATCTCTTGCTCTATGCTCTTTAGATCCACAAATCAAACAAGCACCTATAAGTCTCCAACATTCTCCTTTATGATTTTTCCCACAATGGGAGCAATGAGTTGCAGTCTATCCTCTAGAAGCACCTCCCCGGTGCACCCGCAATCGACTGGGCGGCCGGTAGAGTAGTATTCCTACCTGCAGCCTAAGCCAGTCACTAGAACCCCGTGGTCCCTCGAATTTCTTCCTTTCACAAGAGCCGTGAAACCGGACTGACCAGATTTTTCTCTTTCCCCCCGTTTTGTCTTTTCTCTCTCTTTCCTCTCTTTACTCTTTCCACATCCAATGCACATGTCACAATTCTTGGAGAAATTCTCATGACAAAAATGTCAGTGGACATGGGGCTCGACATATTACAGGCCGTCTCTCTCGAACCTATGACACTTTTCTTCTTCACTCACTCGTATCTCGGGAGCATACTTGCTCAACCGCATGAATTCTCTCTGATATTCGGTCACACTCATCTGTCTTTGCTTCAGATTATGAAACTCACATCTCATGTTGCTCAAATTAATGCGACCCACATAGTGCTTCTTGAACTCATCCAAAAAGAACTTCTATGTAACTCTCTCTGATGGTGCGGTCCTGGTCACTAAACCCAATTCATCGATAAGCCCATCCCGTAATGAGGTCTGACATTCCAACTTCTCTTCACTCAGTAATGCATTTTGCACGCATCCGCCGGCCCCTCCTGTCACCCCTTCGCCAAGGCCTGGGCATCCTCTCTCTCCCCACAAAACCCATAGCCCAAGCACTCCCCGCCATTCTCTCAATGGTCGATCATTGTGGAGCAATCGCACCGGGTTGCCCGCCTTTGTAATGCCTGAGCTAGCTGTTGGAGGATACCCATAGTACCTCTTGCCACTTGTTCTGGTTCATTCATTGGTGGAGCATGGGATGCTTGCCCACCTTCCACACTAGCAAGACTGTTTGGGCGAGTCCCCTGGTCATCCTCGACCCTAAGGGAAGCTGACCTTCCATGCTTATCCTATTAAGACCAACAAGATCCGTGTCATAGTCATGTCATCCTTTATGTGCAAATGAAATGCATGTTATACACAATTTCAAAATCATTTACAAACAATTTCAAAATCGTTTTGTAGAACCAAATAAACCTAGGCTCGATACCACACTAAAATTGTGGTACCCTTCCCTAGCCCCGGGACCGCTTTCGTGGATCCGAACCGAGTCCGATGCCCATATCACTCAATCACTCAAAAATCAAATCTTATGAAACGATTTCAATTTAGGGTAAGCCCATAAACATTTACATTTAACAAAATGCAATTACAATGAAGGCATTCTATGCCTTTTCAAATTAATTTACAAAATAGATATTTAGAGTTCAAAATGTTTTTGCAAAATATCAAAGTTAAAAAAGAAAACATGGAATGAATGCACATGCTCTGAGCATTACCCAAAATTCCTTCTTATGACTCGATCGCCTCGATCTCGGGTTCGCCGATTACTATCTATCACTCCCACTTGACATTGGTAAACAATACACTAAGTGCATTTTCATGCTTAGTGGTTCTATACAAATACATTCGCTCGCTTAAATCAAATCATGCAATCGCAATTCAAAACTTTCAAATCTTTATGGATGATCAATGTAAATACAATACATATACTTGTTTTATATACAGTCAGTTATAATTCATTGATCATCCCAAAAATACACTTTCATATTCAATATTTCACAATCTCAATACAATCGTTCCTGTTGGGCTACTGATATGAGTGACACATCAATACAATCGCTCAGCAGATCGCTATATTTTCAATTCCCTATTGGTATACCAATCTATCCTTAATACGAACTAAACTGCTAACATTCTATTATGTATGCTCAAATCCTTATAGCAAAGTACAAGATAATATGTACATTTGTATAAATAGTTCACTTTCAATAGTCATGCACTTTCAGATGCAAACATTTTACAATCAATTTCTTCAAATCATTTAAAACAATTCAATATGCTTTTCTTACGATTAACAAAGATTTCAAATATTAAACGAATAGGAAAAATGTAACAAACATGCAAAACTTCAAACAAGGAATAGAAGTCGGTAGAACAAACCCAAAAGCTTTGCACTGATTGCAATCCTAATCTCAATCTCGGGCCGTTTTCCTCCGTCGTACCCCTATTCCAAAAAAAACAATTAAAGAACAAAATTATTCGTAAGGCATAGTGGTTTTGGTTAGGATTGATTTTTTTGAGTGTAATTTGAGTTCCAATTTCAACAAGATATAAATAGATGGATTCATGACTCAATGGGCTTTCCATAGAGTCCAAGAACACCTGAAATGAAGTTCGGACAAAGAAGTTATGACCTTCCGAAGTTGGAGGTCACACGTAGTCAAACCCAGCCAAGCTGACCTGCCTTGGCCGAGCTGACCTGACCTGGACGAGCTCATCTGACCTGTCTAAGCTCACCTATTGTCCTGTACAAGCATATGAATGGATTCTTGACTCAATGAGCTTTCCATAGAGTCAAAGAACACCCAAAACGGAGTTCGGACGAGGAAGTTATGACCTTCCGAAGTTGGAGGTTACATGTAATCAAACCCAACCGAGTCGACCGAATCGACCTGTTCCGAGTTTACCTACCGCCCTCCAGAGCATGAATGGATTCTAACCAATGGGATTTTACAGAGTCCAAGAAACAACCTAAACGAGGTCTGACGGTTATGACCTTCCAGTTGAGGTAACACGTAGTCGTCCCGCCTCGAGCCGACCGACTGCCGAAAGCCGCGATCGCCGAGGTGCGCCGTCGAGCCAGACCGCCGAGCCATTAATCGGTCCAGGAAAGGACCATAACTTCATACAGAGGTTCAATTGAGAAATTCAAAAGCCTAACATCAAGTTCACTGATGATACACCGCATGCATGACTCACCGCCAAATTCCCTTATTTCTTACCCAAAAATAAGTTCTAAGGTCCGTTAATGCGTGAGGGATCGTAAAAATAAGGAAATTTTCTCGTTCAAATTTCAACTGTACCTTCCCAAAACACATCTATAGGAGCCTTAGAGCTTTTCTCAACTCAACCCTAACAAGAAATGAGTTTGGGAGTTTCCAAACTCAAACCATACACAAGATAGAGGGTTCCAAACCATGTATCTATATTTTCTATACCAAAACTAGACAAATCCATACTATTGTACAAAAATTGATACTTTTCCATACGGAACTTAACAAGTTCCATACACACATAGTTTACATACCTATGATCTTCTTTTCCTTTCCTTCTTTCTTCTCTTCTCTTCTTCTTTCTTCCCCCTTCTCTTCTTCTTTTCCCTTTTCCTTTTCTCTTATGGATCACCCTTAATCGTATTTTTAAAAGGATGAAACTTCCTCCCTCTTCCTACATGCCATGCCCTTTCCTTGATTTTTTCTTCTTTTTCTTTTTTCTTTTTTTATTTGTGGTCCCTCCATTTCTCTATTATTCTTCATTTAAGTCTCCTATTATTTTCCCTTGCTCATTTATTTCCTAATTCTCACTTCTGGATATATAAACTTATTTACAATTGACCCTTAGGTCCCCATTTACCATTTCCATATTTTCTCTTTTTCACTTGGGTTTATTTCCGGATTCAATAAATTTCTCCTTTTAACATATAATCATTTAATCAATATTCATCTAACAATTCCCATAAAAATACCCAAGTTGGCTCAATTAATTTAACATATAATAATTTATTATAAAATTCAAGTGTATTTTTAGGCTGCCATCTTCCTACTTCTAGTTCTTTCATGTCAAGGGTCATTCACGACCATCGTTCGGCCCCAACCGTGAGGGTCGGCCCAAAGCGCGCTGACTATGCCGTTAACAATCTAAAGACCGATTGTCCGCTGGTTCTCGAGACTTCCGTTTCGGGATTGGTTATGGGTCCAGGTGTTTGAGGCTTTTACATCTTGAATAGGGACTATATGGTGGCTGGAACCGGGATTGGTTCACAGCAGATTAAGGACGCAAAGGCATCCTATGAAAATTTGTAAGGTTGCGAGATCCCAATTCTTGCGCACTCGCGAAAGTCGATGGCGGCGAAAATTTCGCATGGTTTATAAATTGCGAACCTCATGCCAAATCGCGTGTTCAAATTCGGACGACCATAACTTTTTCGTTCGAACTCCGATTCGCGCGTTCTTTGACTCTATGGAAAGCTCCTTGAGTCTAGAATCTAACCATATGCCAGTTAATGGCATTTGGTTCTCACAACTTTGGGTTTTTTTATGCTATTTTTAAAGAGGTGTGTTGGACAGTCTCTAACTGATTTTATGGACTATTTTGTGGTTGCTTCATGGTCTGTGTGTGTGGGCATCTCTATGCAACAATTAGTATATGATTGTAGTATATCATTGCTTGAATTGAGTGATATACTTGGGTGAAATTGTGTGGAAGTCAAATTGTGCTTTCTAATGGTTTACTTATGATGTGTTTAAGTGCATTTGGTCGCTACTGCACGCTGGGACAGAAGCATTTGCAGCACACGCGTCACGTTAAGCTTTCGTGAGCATAATGTAAGTCATTGCTTGATTGGTAATGACTTATGTATGTCAATATATGTGTGTATAATATGTTGAAATGTAGTGTGGTTTATTTGGAAATTGTATGTTAATTGATATCATTCAAAAGATGCATGGGTATTATGCATGGTTTAAAATGTCCATATAAAGACTCATCATATATATGGTATAGTATAGGTAATGAATGACATAATTGTACTTCATATGCACGGACATCACATTAAATGTGCGTGGCATGTCATAATCATTCATCATTCTTGGTGAGTGGGTGGTTGATTAGTGCCCAAAAAGTGCTATTTTGAGCCCTATTTATTGTATGTTTTGAGCGCTTTTTGTGTACTAATCAACTGAATTAACCCGATTTGCACATTAAGGTCCCGGCTATTCTACTGATCACATTTTGTGGCTAATTTTGTAGTTTTTACAAGCTATTAATGCCAAATTTGTTGAATCGATCCAACCACGAAGAATTCGAGTCGAACTCAACATCAGATCGTAATCGTGAAAAGAAAGAAAATGAAGCTAAAGAGAAAAGCTTTTAATCCCACAAGGCTCGATTTGACCAATAAAATTTTGCCTCCCATTTGTTACAAGATTTAGGCCACAAGAACAAGGCTTTGAAGTAAGCCTGAATAGTGGTCAAATGGAGCCTCCACCTGAGGAGTAGCAGAGCCAACAGGGTGTGCGGGGAAACCCTAATAACTACAGGTCAATGAGGGACCATATACACCCACCAAGGGTGAGTGCACCCTCATGTATTGCACTCCCGCCGAGATGTGATTGTTGTGCCCCATCTAGTGCCCTCGTCAACTCTTCCATGGTATGGAAAATGAAAATCCATACACACATCGAGATTTTGAGGAAGTTTGCACAACTTCTTCAAGGAGGGTAACCGATATGGAGTTGCCGGGTTGAAAGCCTTTCCTTTAACCCTCAAAGACAAGGCCAAGATTTGGCTTAATTCTACGCCAAGAACTATCAAGAATCGCGTAACTCGCAGCTACGCTGGGCGAAGTTCTTCAAGGCACATAAGACCAATAGCTTAAGATAGATTTATACATTTGCAACTTCATGCTAATGAGAAGTTCTTCACTCAAGGCTGGAGGTATTTTGAGACCATTAGTGTTCGTCTCACTACGGTTTCGATACTGATGGTGGTCAACCATTTTTATGATGCGGAATGTCCCCACTATGAAGCAATTATCGAGACTATGCGGGGGATCTCTGCAAGAACTTACAAAGCCATGATTTCCCCATATGTGGTTGAAACTTCCAAAGCATGGGATATTTCTCCAACCCTGTGGAAGCTAGTGAAAAGAATGAGGCTCCGCATCCAGCTCAAGGCTACATGTACTCACTCCCAGAAGACATGGAATTGAAGGCGAAGCTATCCACCTTGGCTAGGAGGGTGGAAGAACTTGAAGGAAAAAGACTACATGAGGCCCAGGCAGTGACTAAAGTCCCTCTACATGCTAAGCTATGCTTCATTTGTCAGTTAACTGAGCATGTGGGTGCTAAAGATCCTACCATCTAAAGCAAAGAAGAGAGATGTTCCCCGATCGTGCCAATTTTGTTGGTCAGCAAACCTCTACCCAATGCCCCATATAGCAATACATATAATCCCAATTGGAGGAACCACCCATCTCTCTTGGTAAGCCGCATTCTCCACCATGTCCCCTCGGGTGCACGCACACAGAGTGGTCTCATCTCAATCCGACGCTACCACCACCAACCTCATCTCCTCGAGCAAGCTATTGTAAATTTGAGCAAGGTGGTAGGTGAGTTTCGTGGGAAGAGCAAAAGGGAATCAATGCACCGCCCGTGAGAATTGATATCGTGGAAAGAACCCCAACAAAGATAGATGGGCTCCAAAGTGATCTCAATCGGGGAAAATGGGATAATCTCGCAGATTCCATCATCAGATTACCAATTTGTCGAGGTAATGTATAGGAGATTCCTCTGCACACAACCCAATCCTAGGGGAGCAAATGAATTGAGCTATTCCAGTTGAACCCGCCCCAAAATGGATGAAGTAAAGGTCAGTTATCACTTTGAGGAGTGGTAAATAAATTAAGCAGCCAGTGTCCAAACCTGTTGAGAAGGCCAACCAAGAAAAGGAAATGGAGCCGATCACAATTATTGATAAGATTCAATGAGAAAGTATGCCTCCGCCTCCTCAAGCTCTAAAGGAAAAAGAAGGCCTGCTGTGTTGAAATTTTAGAAGTGCTAAGGCAGGTGAAGGTTAACATCCCACTACTTGACATGATTAAACAGGTCCCAACCTATGCTAAATTCTTAAAAGACATGTGCACAGTTAAGAGAGGGTTGAATGTTGATAAGAGGGCCTTCCTAACAAAGCAAGTTAGCTCCATCATTCAATGCAAGACCCTGGTAAAATACAAAGATCCAGGGTCCCCCACCATTTCAATCAACATCAGGACTTGTATAGGATAAGACATTGTCAGGATTTCCAGAGCCGTTGTCAACCCACCGCCATACTCGCAGGCCAAGCAATTAGGTTCGGGGGAGCCAAATCCCACCAACATCACTCTTATCCCCAATTGATCGATCGCAAACCCTAGTTGCATAGCTTGAGGATGTTTTGGTGAGACAGAGACAAATTTTACTTCATCCTCGGTAGGCTTCATCGTGACCTTGACATGCAGCCTATGAGCAGAGGTGCTAATCATGTACCTATCATACTTGGGAGGCCATTTTTGGCCACATCAAATGCCATCATCAATTGCCGTAATGGAGTCATGCAAATTTCACACTTGGCAATATGACATTGAGCTCACCATCTTCCACCAAGCAAAGCAAACACAACCAAACAGAGCAAGAGCTAGATGAAGTCCGCTCTGACAGCCTGGGGTGCAGAAAACATAGTGTTCACAAATCGCAGGAGGAATTGAAGAACAATAAAGAGTCCGATGGAGAATCCAAGGCCTCGCCTGCCCTCCGCATTCACCGATTCCCCCAAAGACCATTAGAAGACAGTGCTTAAAACAAAGGGTTAAGCTCAAATCAAGTCCAACTCACCCTACAAAGCAGTATATGGAGGGACTTTTCCTCCTTGATCCACCATGAACCCGAAGGCCACCGAGTAGGAGTGGTTTCTGCAAGAAATTAGAAGCCACTCCAATTTTGTTAGTTTATTTGCTTTACTTTAAGTTTAATTTGTTTTACATAATTTTCTTAATTTTAGATTTGCTTCTTCGTGTAATTTTTCTCATTTTCACTGCACATTCTCATAATTTTATATTTTGTTTCTCAAAAAAGAACGTACTCTCCAACTTCATCAGCATCTTCAATCTCCCCTACTTATGTTTCTTTTGATTTTCCAAGTTATGATTTTATTTTATTTTATTTCGATTTATTTAGTTTTTCTCTTTTATATTTCCTCCAATTTTAATTCTAATTTTTTTAGCTTATTTTTCATTTTTCTGCATTTTTTTTTAATTTTTCCTGTGTTATTTTTCCAGTTTTTGTCAAATTTTTGAAGTAGATGTTACAGGATAAGTTTTGCACTGAGAAGCGAAAATTTCGCACTGGTGCGAAAATTTCGCATTGGTGCGAAAATTCGCAATATATATATAAAATAAAATAAAATTTTTATTTATTATTTTGTTTTCACTTAAAAAAAAAATTCGCATCAAGTGAGAAATTTTTCCAAATTTCTAATTTTGCAACCTCATTTTGTTTTTACCATAACTTTTTCATCACGAACTCTGTTTTGGGTAATTTTGGTACCGTTGGAAAGCTTAAAGAGCGTAGAATCCGAATATAGCTAGAAATAACACTTTTGAAATTTTTAGAAAGGCGAAATTTTCAAAATGCTCAAATTGGTCACTTTTTTCCCCTCTTTTCTTCTTCCAACTTGTTCATTTGAAGCCCAAAATGGAGGAATAAAGTCTCGTGGAAAGTCAGAAGTCTCCTATCCAACAACGTACATCTCATCATGAGGTAATACTTCCTAACTTTCCAATCCAACTCTATCATGGGCCACGTGACATTTGGTTGATGGGAGTTAGCCGAAGGAAGTGGCATTTATTTATGTTTTGTTACTATTTTGAGCAAGCCCATTTTGTATGTTCAGCTGCTTGTCAGGTTTTCTGTGGAAGCTGTTATACTATACAGCTTACTTTTTCAATTCAAATTGCACCCATTTTTACACCTTTTTTTTTTTTTTTTTTGTGGCTTTGCCTAACCTGCAAGTTGGAAAATTGAAACTTTGTCCAATCCTGTTGATGTTAGATTGATGCCATGCCTAGTTGAGTGGATGATTAGTTAAATTCTTGTTGCTTTCACCTTTCCACTCTAGCTAACCACTCAATTATGCACATTAGGTTTCCCCACCAATAGGTCAAGAACCGCCAACCTCCTAAACTTTGCAACCCTACCCTAGTTCCGTTGACTACCTTAAATAGGTTAAGGACCCCATGAAAAGGAGGCCAATGTGTCTTCCAAAAATAAAAAGAAGTGAAAAGAAAAAGAAAAAGTTAAAAGAAGAAAAAACGCAACTCTTCGCTTTGAAACCCAGCACGGTCCGAGGGGTATATGGTGAAAGTTTTTAAAGCCCGGTGCCCTGGGTTAATCGTTAGAGCCACTCGACTTAGTGCCAGCTACACGGTGGATGGGTGAGCTTAATGAGTTGTGTAGCTGGAGTTTCAAAATCATTCAAGTCCGCTGAAACTCAAGAGTTTGCGGGTCGAAGACCCTATGGCTTGATGCCCTAAGCCTTAATTGGTTGGGAGTCATCGGTGGATCCCCATTACATGGACTTTGGTAAGGTAAATTCCTCAGCATTGCACTCTACAACACAAAAAGAGTTGTGGGAATAAGTATGGGTCCCACATCTATTTAGTCAAGGTCCCATGTAGGCAGATCTGTTGGGAGAGTGCAGTTCGACAGTTTATTGTTGAGAACTGATCAAACAAACACTTAGATTTTGGTGGAAGTCTCTGGTTGATTCACCAAGAAGGAGGCTCTTTTGATACTCAATTTTGTATGGCATTCATTCTCTCGAGATAGTTATTGGGTAAGGGTTTCTGATTTCACCGAGGTTATAGGCATTAATTATCCATAAACCTTGAAACACCATTTTTTTAAACATCATTCTGCTGGCTGCTCATGCTCTTTCTTCTTTCTTTCTTCATTGCTAAGGGACTAGCAATGCGTTGGTTGGGGAGAGTGATTAGTGCCCAAAAGTGCTATTTTCGAAAGTCTCATTTATTGTAGGTTTTAAGGCTATGGTACTAATCAACTTAATTAACCCGATTTGCACATTAAGGTCCCGATTATACTACTTATCGCATTTTGTGGCTATTTATTTGTAGTTTTTGGTGTTTGTTACGCTAAATTTGTTGAATCGATCCAACCACTAAGAATTCGAGTCGAACTCATATCATAGACGCAATTCAGGGAAGGAAAGAATGAAGTGGAAGCATAAAAAGAAGAGAAGGTAGACTTCAGACCACAAAGGCGTAAATTCGCTCTTTCTTGTAATCGCTCATGCCGCTTTGACATTTTGACTTCCTGTCCCTTTTTATTTATTCCCATTTTGCCCCTTGATGTATAAGTGTGAACCGAGGCATTTTGTATTTTCCTTCTTGAACCTATGCTTCAAATCTTGTAACAAATGGGAGATCTAATTTTTGGCCGGTGAACACAAGAAAGAATCAGAAGTTCTCCCGCTTTTTCTCTTTCTCGCTTCATTTTCTTTGCTTTTCTTTTATTTTTCTCGGCTACCAAATAACCCTTGCGATACAACTAGGAGGATGGTTGGTTGCACCGCTTTTTCTCCTTGAAGAGGAGGGCTGCTAGGGTTTTTAGGTAAAATGACGGTTATGTGTTTAATGCAAGCATTTACTGTATTTATGTTTCCATCTCTCACTCTAGGTTAAAATCTCAAATGTACCTTGATTAACCCAGATTGGGTAAGTTTAGGTCTGCAAAGGATGCTTATTGTTAGATCCACTCGAGATTCATATAGCTGCCTCTATTAGTTACTGTAGGGTAGATTTAGATATGTTTATCGCTCGGGAGCATTTATGCTCAATAAATGCCATATTTCAAAAGGAAAATTACTAGGGTTCAGTTTTGATAGCCAAATGAAGATCCGGTTCGGGAAATGACTATAGGTCATCCTCCCCAATGCGAGGAAGAGGACCCGAGAACCTTTCAATTGCCATAGGACCTCAACCCCAGTATCCCAATGCTTTAAGGAGTTCTTTGTCACATTTTACTTCTTTTATTTTCAGTTTGTAAATCACCAACTCTCACTGTTTTTACTAAAACCCCAAATCCAAATTGAATTCACCATTTTGAGCCAACTGCAAATCATTTACACGGCAAACCCATCCCCGTGTTCGAATCTCTAGAACCAAGCAGGCATCAGAGTAGCTTTGCTATGGCAGTAGGACTTTAGGATATAAATGTTGTTGATTCCGCATACCTACTGTGGCACGAATAAGTGGTGAGCTCAGTACTTTGGACTACATCCAACGGAGTCTCACGGGTGTATTTCATAGCTTTGAATAAAATTGTTTATCAGAGACTGTCCAATGCTTTTGACAATCCGCTTGTCGTGAGACTATCCACGCTTTTGAATAAAGTCATGATCGAGACCATTCCAATGCTTTTGAATAAAGTTGTTTATTGAGATTGTCCAATGGCTTGAACAAAGTGTTTATCGAGGATGTCCAATGAGTTTAAAACAAAAGCTTTTATTTGATAAAGGGGTCAAGTGAAACACCAATGACAAGTTTTTACACTTCGTACAAGTATGAGGGAGTCATGAGGACTCCTCAAGCAAAGTCATGGTGAGTGACACTTCATTCATGGCATGTAGGCATTCCATAGTAGAAACTGCATTTTACTTGGAATGGCATTGCATGTGCACTTAGGCGAGTACTCGCAGAGTTTCTACTCCCACCGGGCATTTCTCACCCCGTCGTGGGACCCCTTCGTGGCCAGAGTATGAGTGACAACGCCTCACTCAAGGCCGCAGTTATGAAGAAAGCCGGGTTGTGGCTTGTAATTATTTTTTTTTTTTTGTAAAAAAGCTTGGAACAAACTAATTCTAGCGATATTTCAGGTAAAAAACAATCAGGCAAATACTTTGGAACAACCTTGTTCTAATTTGTAAGATTTGTAAGAGTGTTGTCATTAAACTCTTGAGGACTATGGTAATTAGTCTTACATATTCTATAGTGTGGATGAGTGGGCCCGATTAGGCCACTTTCACTCATAATTGGACCCAGTGAGGTCATTGTATTATATTAGCCATAAGCTACAAGTTTGTCAGACAAACAGGTCACGCCCGATTCCCTGTTCAACACGCGGTGAACCAACCGAAGGTTTCAAAAGTAAACCATACCGGGACTCTTTTACCTCTTTTTTTTTTTTTTTTTTTCGAGCTGAACTTATACCTGTGGGTATACAAACAATTTTTATAATAACCAAAATCATTTACATATACAAAGAACTACCATTCTAGAGTGGTGTCCATCAAAAAATCTATACACATATACTAAGTCTCATTGCATTTATACATATATATGTCTAATACAAACATCGAGATCGCTAAAAAACAAAGGCTGGTGAGAACCCCATCTCTGTGATGGCCCAGAGACCGGTGTGGAATGTCCTGTCCTCTTTATCTCCTCTTCAGTACCTACATGGATTGAACACCCGTGCTGCTTTACACTTAGGTGGGAACATAGCAGACGCTACGACCACGTCAATAATCACCGCCACAATCTTTTTACATTTACTTTCCCCATGCATATAACAAAGCCTAAATGTATGTGACTTCTAACTCATACTGTACTTTACACATGTAGGTTTCATCTTTTCGTATTCCATATCATTATCATCAGCCGTATCACTTCCATGTCATGTCTTATGTTTCAATTCATATCTTCTACATGTATACGCGTCGATCATATTCAAAGTAAACTTCTATAAGAATTCACGATGGCAAATCGGACATATCAAAGTCAATATCAGCATACTGTGGTCAAATTAGATTGATACACCGTTTAATTCCTTTAGTTATCGTTTTATTAAATTTTCGTTTTCAAAAGTGTCACACCAAATCCCCGACTAATCTCGATTTCATGGATCCAAGTCGGGTTCCATTATAATTCGACATTCAATTGTCTTCTCAAAACATTTTTTGGCCTTATTAAATTTTCAAGTTAAAAGTGTCGCTAATTCGAACCCACTAACCCATTGCATTCAAGGTCGAGTCTTATTACTCCAACATTTTCAATTATCTTCTCAAAACATTTTGTTTGTATTACTCTATTTTAGACTTTTTAATTACGCGGAAGCACTTCATTTTGGCAATCCCATAAACATTTACGAATTCAAAAGACCCATAACATTTACATTTAACAAAATGCATTTACAAAATAATGCCTTTATACAATGTCTGTGTAATGTAAAAGATACTTAAACAAATACAATTTTTAATGTCATTTTTTCAATTTTTCGGTTATTTCACATAGTTATAGAAGTTGACATTCACAAATGCATTCGGGCCAGAATCCATTCCTGCTCACACCAAGAGTTAAATGGTTTCACATTTAATATCACCATCTCACATATGTGGCTATGAAGTCGACATTCACGATAAGATTCCGCCAGAATCCCGCCCTATCGGCTTTCATTCAAAGAGCAATGTGATTTCGCATTCAATATCACTATCTCACATACGCACTATGGTTAACATTCACTTACGCATTCAAAGGTGAATCCCGTCTGCTTGTCATTCAAGATACTGCATTTCAGATTCAATATCACCATCTCACATATGGCTATAGAAGTTAATAGATTCACGATGTATTCGCTGGTGAATCCTGTCTCAAGCTTGGTCATTCAATAGCAAATGTGGATTTCACATTCAACACCATTTACTACCTCTGGCGACTAATCTCAAATAAGAACCCGCCATGTTGGTCATTTAATAAAAATGTGATTTCACATTCAAACTTACGATTTCCTTCATGACGAATTCAGTTGGTGAATCCCACAAGGTCGGGTCATTCAATGATACATTTCAAGTCAATTTACTTTATGAATTTCACTTTAGTAGTTCAAATACATGCACACATGCATATGTGTGACAAAACATCGAATAACAATAATTCAAATCGATATATGCATATACATATGTATATTTCACAAATAAAACCTCATAATCGATCATAAACACATTCGCCTTCAAGTCATTTATGTATGACAACCATTTTCGAATAACAATAATTAACGATATATATATACATATATATATATATATATATATATATATATATATATATACACGATATATTTCTACAAATAGAACTCATAACCGATCATAATCACATCAGTTTCATATCATTTATGTATGACAAGCATTTCGAATAACAATAATTAAATTGATATATATATATATATATATATATATATATATATATATATATATATATATATATATATATATATATATATATATATATACACTTATATATATTCTCTACAAATAGCATTCACACTCGATCATAATCACATTCTGTCTTTCATATCATTTATGTAGATCTACCTGATCTTTACATATCTCGTAGCCTTCTTAATTGGCTATCACCGCTCGCTCATGCATTTCCCATCATTTGTTACGTTTTTCCGGTTATATGTGATAATAATCATATAATACTTAACCATTATGTGTTCATGACATATTGCCTTTCATGTTCATATTCATGTTTCTCGCCATTTTCATTTTCCATATCACATCTATGTTTCATGAACACATCTATACATGTTGCATTTCTTGTTCATATCTACATCATTTCTTACCATGTATTCTAATTAACTTTAACCAAGCGATTAGTACACTTGTTACAACAATTCAATTTTCAGACAAGATGTGGGAACCAAATGCCATTAAATAGCATATGGTTAGATTCTAGACTCAATGAGCTTTCCATAGAGTCCAAGAATACCCCACGGAGTCCCAACGTAAGGAGTTATAAGCCGCTGCCGTGACAAAATCAGCAACTTACAAGACTCGCAGCGAAGAAGAAGCAGCCGCTGTCTTTTGTCATTTTCGGGGATCTTAACTTCACATTTGACACTTTTTCTTTGTACTACTTTGAAGCTAAGGTGCTAAGGGTTCTTCTCCAACTGGAATCACACAAATCGAAACACCGAAACTCAAGTTATGTCCTAAACAACCCGGACTACTCTATGTTCAAAAATATAACCATAAATTGGCTTGAACATGGCCCCACTTTGAGTGAATTTTTGGGCCACATAGAATCTGAATTTGAAGGTACCTATTTCAGGATGTTTGGTTCTCCTTTAAGTCTATTTTAATCATAAACTTTAATCACTCAAATCGGATCATAAATAAGAAAGTTATGGCCAAAATACAAACATTGGTCAAAACAAAAAACAGAACACTACCTGTACCGGTACAGCCCCTCGAATTTTGCCCAGAATGTGGGTTTTTCTTCACTTTTTCCATAGATTGCTACCCAAATCAACTCAATACTCTATATACACTTCAAAACCACTCCAAATTCATCTTGTAATCTCAATTATACTCAAATCATCATTCAATACATATCTTTCATCAAAAAATCTTTCATGATTTTCTCCCAAAACAAATCTATAATGGGTCATAACCCATACATAAACCAACTATAAAGATTAGTTAAGGTTTGTTCTAAACCCTAACTCAATTACTTGCAATTTAAACCATGAATCCAACCTCAAATGGAGGATTCCATGTTTTTTTTTGTACCATTTGGGGTTTTACCCACCTCACTCTCAAAAGTTTTTGGGTTAGGATGAAATCCTATCAAAACCCTAGAAAAATCAAGTGCCAAACAAGAAACCCATGTTGGGATGAAATTCTATCAAACCCTAGGTTTGAGGCAAGCTACTAACCATGCCATTGTATGGAAATTCATACAAGAAGTCATAGTTCCATACCTTTTTGCTCTTCATTTCTTCTTCTTTTCTCTTCTTCTTCTTCTCCCCTTCTCCTCTCTCTTTTAAGTTTTTTTTTTTGTTCTTTCCAAATGAGACCAAATTTGGTCTTAAATAAAATGTCTTTCCTTAAGCCATGTTTGGCTCCCAAAAACCCATTTTTTTGCTAAGTTTTCTATTATTTCACTTTAGTCCTTCGTTCTTCCTTTTGCAAATCGTTAGTATATTCTAATTTAGCCTAACTTTAACCTTATGACTACTGATCCTTTCTTTATTACTTTCGTCTCTAAAAAATGAGAGACCAATTAACCTTAATATCCATTTCGAGTTAAGGCCATGTTTGCCTTTGCATTTTTAACTTCTTTTTCTCAAATTTCATATTTGCATATAAACTTATTGTTTTATGCCTTTTATGTCCTCAAGTGGTAAAAGACCACTTTACCCTTGTCTTTCCCATTTATGACCACTAGGTCCTCAAGTGGTAAATTACATATTTACCCTTTTGCTCTCTTATTAATTGCCATCATTTATTCCAAAATTCCATTTAGCTTTTAATATACCCTAAACAAGTCCGAAAACTGCTAAGGTATATTTCGGGGTGTTACAGGTTGTATTTTGGGTAGAGCTCCCCGTACAAAGGAGACTATGTCCGATTTTCGTTAAATCATGGGTCCCGGAAAAAGGGACACAGTGGTGTGGTGTCGGGTTACTCGACATCCACGAGTCTTCCGCGGGTTGGCGGTTTGTCAACGGACCCCTAGGTTTTGAGGTGTCACAAAAACTATTATCACGTGTGGGTTGTGCAAACAACCAAGTCACAATCGGCGATCTTGTAAGAATAGAAATCAAGTTCAGTGATAGATGTAAAGTAAGGCAATTGCCTCAGGGATTTGTAGTTGCTTTATGACTTATAAATGTGAATGTGTACTTTAATATAAAAGACTCGTAATTTTATTTTAAGTAAATGAGACATCATTTATATACGTGTGTATTTTAATTCATTGCCGTTGTAATTAGTACTTTCATTAATGACTATGATACTATTTTTCCAATGTGTTTTGTTAATAATTATACTGGCTTCGTGTTATCTGTTATAGATATGGTGTTAAGAAGGCTTCATGATGCAGATCCTTTGGATCCATCTGTCTTATTATTGCAAGACAGACACAGGTCGCACTTAGTAGATACAGAGCAGATATGTATTTTATTAATTATCAATTACTATTACCAATTGTAACATGTAATTTATATATAATCAATTATAAATTTGGTTTCTTCGTTACTTATAGTTTCGTAGAAGTACTCAATTCCTGACAGCTGCATGAGCCTTCATGAGGCGTGGAGGATGGATCGACGCATTCGTCCATACGTGATCCACGCGGGATTTTATGGTATATACCACTTGGGCCACATCATGATCGATTAGCCACTTATTCCTTATCGTGTCGAGAGATGGCGGCCCGAGACACACATGTTTCATATGTCCGTCGGAGAGATGACGATCATGTTAATGGATGTTCCTATCATCCTTGGCCTCTGTATTGATGGACTAGCAGTCACTGGGACATGTATTTTCGATGTAGCGGAGTTGTGCGGGGAGATGCTCAGTGTTACCCCACCCGCTAATGCTCTCAGAGGATCCCTTATCTCCATTAGGTGGTTATGTGACCAGTTATCCACCCCAGCACTTGATGCATGAGGTCACTTTAGAGCGGAGTGCTCGTGGTTTTATCTAAGCGTTGATGGGATCCTTCTGTTTGCGGATAAGAAGGGAGTGCATGTTCATCTATGCTTTCTCCCACTACTACGAGATTCGATACACGCGACTTATAGTTAGTGGTGGTGCAAGACTAGCACATACATAATATGAGTTATGCCGAGCCAAATTTTAGATCTTGTGATCGCCAGATAATCCACAGATTATTATCTAATATAGGTATGTAATAACTTTTATTTTATTACATACACATTCATACACAACACATCATTAGGGTTGCTTACTTTCCGCTGGTTTTTATATTCAACTATGGTCTCGGGAGACTTCACGTGGGCACCATTTTGGGCGCACTCAAAGAGCATAATCTCACACACCACACATCCAAAGACTACCACGATCATGCCTACATGATGCCGATGTTTGGTGTCGATGGAGACGTAACTGAGGCTATCCACGATGGATTACTAGGCTGAAAGCCTACGTCGCAGTGGCCGCCCCGCGTAGGCGACAAGAGGCGGTCGCCTCGCCCCCACATTCTTAAAAATAGGGGGTCTCTTCAAGACCAACTAAATTTTGTAATAATTTAGGCCCTCTTAAAACCTCTTTTTCACTTTTATAGTATTTGTTATAGTATTTGTTTGATATATTTTTAGTGTAGTATTTGTTTGATATATTTGTGTGTAGTAGTGTGTGATATGAGGTTCGGTGAGCCAATCAAACCCTTGTGAATTGATTGTTGTAGTATGATTTAGGTTTTAACATAATAAAATCTAAGGTTTAGGCTTAATATTAATATTACAAGTAAAAAAAAATTTATACACACAGCCCCCTTTAGAATGCCGCTGGGCCCTGACACACTGTGGCCGGCCCCCACGGGTTGGAGATGCAGCCGTGAGCCAGCTCTTCCATCAGTGTAGTGAGAGTACCTTTGACACGTGCATAACCCATCCGTGTACTCCTCCTATATCGAAAGATCAGCCTAGATGCATGCACTCTTTATCGTGTAATGGTATATGTAAAAGTATATGGCTCTATAGTAATTTCTTATTCATATTCACATAAAGTTATTGACGAGTGTAAATGTAGAACCCTACGCTCATAAGTCGGAGAGTTGGTTGACTAGCTTCTAGATATCTGCTTAGCTGATCAGGAGATCTGGCGGACGATGTCACCGCTTATATGTTTCGAGACTATCAGGTATCGCCCAGAGCGAAGTCTGCTACTTAGTTTGGGCCATGCCGAGATTCTCCATCTTGCTCTTATGAGCAATAGCTATATAGAGAGGATGCACGTGGATGACATCAGAGAGATTGGACGACATCTCATACATTGCCTTATGGGAAACGGGAGTGGGCAGGATCATCACTACACCCCCTATGGTGGGTATTATGGACTTCCATGATCCATGTATGCAATGGTATCGTCGTACTTCATGACGTTTTATGACACCACCACTCCATAGGGATGATATGAGGTTCCATACTACAGCTAGTACTACTCAGGTTTTGGTAAGTTAGAGTCCTGTGTTTCTAAAGTGTTTTCCAAATTTGAATCAATCGATTATGTATTTATAATTGTTTGGTTAGTTCATTTAGATCTCGTCATACAATACATTTAGTCGTCACAAGTGGTGCTACCACCGGTTTGGTGTACGACTTACATCATTTCTAGACTGTTACACCAGATCTGAAAGATAATGACGGCTACATCAAGAGGCATCTAAGATCACATGAACAACCATCCATTACCTCCAGTTGTCATCCACTCCAAGATATGTAGCCCATTCGAGTGTAGGAGAGGGAGAGTTGATCGGGGAGGTCGTGGTCGAGATGGTGGCCGAGGTTATAGTCGAGATGGTGAGGGAGGTCGTGGTACACCTGAGCTGACATTGCCTACTTCGATACTCCCCATACTTACCCATCACTCGAGATTTTTATATCCCCATAGATTTACGCATCACCTTTCATACCCTCAGACACTTACACAACACCTTCCATACCCCCAGACACTTACACATCTTTACCATATCCAGTGTCGCCAGAGCCAGCCTCCATAGTGAGATGTTAACTGGTCATCCCACCCTTTATCATCCTTCATCACATTCATCTATGACACCATCGTTAACCTCAGATCGAGTTTGGGTGCACTCTAACTAGGCGACCTCGCGCCACGTATACGCGAGTATTTCCCCATCCATCAAATTAAGCCCAGATTGCACATGACCTTATTGTAGACCTCAATTTTAACCTCAACACTTGTATTTATCCTTTGGGTGTCATGACTCACCCACCGTTCTCATATAACACCATTAGAGCCCTTTTAGGCTTAGTCTGTCTCCGAGCCTCGGGTGGGCTTGTTTATGGTCCATTGAGTGCGTATGTAGTTCACTTTAGAGTGTCATCGTGGCTTCTTTTTTTTAGTTATTTCCATCGTGCCATAGGAAGCAAATGGGCCCCCCCCAAGGGTTTAGCTCAATCGGAGTTTATTGGACTATATCAAATTCGGAGCACTTAGGCTTGTTTCGATCATATCTCCCTCGTCCGAACTCCTGACTGAGCGCCGCTTTTTCGGATTCCTTACTCATTGAGAAGTATCTGAAAAAATTCTGGAGAATTTTTAGTAACCGGATCAGCCATCTCAATTGCATTTCCCAATTGAAGTCTATTACAAGATGTGTTCAAATTCTGAAAGACTGCTAAGGCTTGTTTCGTCATATCTCCCTCACCTGCACTCGTAATCAAGCAACTGCTTTCATGGACTACTTATTCTTCAAGAAATATTCTCTCAAAATTTCATATTTTTTCTCAATCGGATCGACCAGTTGGGAACTGTACAGTCGGTGCATTGGGCTAGCTTATGGGGGCGCCTTTCAATTTTTGCATTTTAGTGCCCAAATCCTATATGATCAAACCATAAGCCCCATCAGTCCAGTATAGGTTGGATCCAGCTTTCACCATGTTATGTGTTTCTTGCAACCCACCTTGGGTCCACTTGGATACTTAGTGGTTACAAAGGAGCAAATGTGGCGCCTATGGACCTTGGGAATAAGAGGGAGGTTTATAGTCAGGGAAGTTCCAGACCTGACAAGAGTCCCTGGATTGAAGGTGGAAAAAGGGAGGCCCAGAGAGAAAGGAGAGAGAAATAGAAGAAAACGGGAGTAGGATCGGGTACAAGGAGGCAGCAGAGAAAAGGGAGAAAAGGAGGCTGAGAGTTTATCTGCATCCCGAGGCACTGGTCTCTCTCATTGGCGAGGAGTTCGACGGATTCAAGGAGGATACCTGGTTTTGAAGCGAAAGAAAGCAATAAAAGTGCGGGGGAAGACGTGAATCTTACAAAAATGAACATATGCTTCTCCCATTTATGCTTTCTTTTGCCCCTTTGTTGTTCATGGACTCGTGGCCAGGACACTAGGCAATCGCTTGCGGCCTGCCTCAGTCATTCTGAGTTGGATTTGTACTCGTTTGGCTTTTGGATTCCTAACTCTTCGAGGAAGGTTCTGAAAAATTTTGAGAGCCCTTCAACTATTGAACTGGTTGGGAAACCAAATCAGCCGGTTCACTGAATTTAGTTTGCTGGAACAGTCATTCAGCGCCGCTTGTGTTTCGCCTCGCCATTCGAGTCGGGTTTTACTCGATTTGTTTTTCGGGATTCCCGACTCTCGTGAGGAAGGCCTTTTGAAAATGTTGAGAGTCTCTTCAACCGCTGAACTGGTTGGGAACCGATCAGCCGCCATTTGCAGTTTTCTGAATGGAAGTTTTTGACTTTGGTTTTGTTTTGTGCTTGCCTAATGGGCTTGAAAAGTTTCAAATTGTACATCAAGCTAGGTTTTTTGGTTTCTTACTTGTAAGTGGGAATGTTCTTGAAAAATTTTCAGAATTGTTCTAACCGGGATCCCTGGGGAACTGGATCGCGCTTTTAGGTTTTGTAAGGGTCGCCCATTTCAATTCTATTTGAAGCCCGTGACCTCGTGAGTCCCATCATCTCGCTTCCGTATCAGTGTAAGGCTATGTTTAGGTCTTAAATGGGTTTAGTTCAGGTTAATGTGGTTCAATTTTGATTCTTAAGAATCGTGGATTCATGGGTCCAAGGGTGATTAGTTGCAAGTGCTGTACACCATAATCTAGTGTTTTGTTGAGCCCGCTTCTCTTCTAATTTTAATAGATATGGTTACACAAGAGTGGTAGCATCAATGAGTGGTTGAGATGCCATGTATGGTTTCTCCTGGCTTCCTTTGCTTTTGATATCTAATTTTGAGAGATTATTATATGCTCAAAATGTGCGACTAACTTTCCCTTGCAGCGCTTGGCTAAGGACCACAGGTACGCACCATTTGCCTTTTTGGTTGAATGTTTTTAAGCATGCTAGATACCAATTAGGTTGGTCTGATCTAAGTTGTAATGCTTAGCCTAGAAACTATCTTATCCGTGGACCTGCTCCCACATACCCAATTCACTAGTAGAGACCGAAGTTCCGGGCCTAGAGGGGTGCTACCTCATATGAGGTACCTTCCCGATAGGTAACTGATCCCTGACCTAGAAATATAGTTGCTTCGTGATACCGCTTTTCCATAATTGAGTCATCAAGTATTTTACTTGGTTTTCCCCCCTTTATAAAAATAACAAAAAAGAGTTCAAGTAACTCCAGTAAAACTATTCCTCCTGACCTGGATTCTAAAAATTCGAAAAATCAACCCACATTTTCTTTTCATTTAAAAGCTTAGTCGCAATGTCTGTGATCGCAGTCCACACCCATGATCAACCAATATGATTCTGCGTGACCGTCCCAAGAGAAACATAAAAACCCATCTTGTGGGACTCATCGATATATGTTGGATATTTTTATATATTGATATTTCTTTACAATTTTTTATATATTTATATGATTTGGTTTATAGTTGGAGGTCATAATCGAGCTTCATTCAAAATTCCATCAATATTCCAGCATTCAAGATTTTAAAATGGTAATATACACAATCGATACAACTTGTGAAATAAAAAATAAAAAAAGGTCTATACATTACCTTATCGATGCGTCATTGTGAAAATTCAAAAATATATTCAGCTAATAAATAAATAACTTCATACGATTTATAACAATTTACTACGATAATATACAAATATATTCGAATTCATTACGCATGAATTTATCAAATAGTAAATATTTTAAATGTTTAAACGTTAAAAACAATAATAATAATTTTAACATAATTTAATTTTAAAAACATCAAATGTCATTGCTTACGGGATACGGGCAATTGGAATTTGTAATGCAATCAAGCCATCAGTCTACGATAAACGACATTTGACAAAATAAAAATCTAATCGCTACTGTTCGCGACAAACAGATGGCTATCTGTAGCCCTATACGATCCAAACGCACTTATTTGGTGATTAGTTTGTATAAAACTAATTTTGTCTTTTTTTTCAAATACACTATTTCAATCTAAAACTCCCCTTATTTAAGCCACTAGTTTGTTCAAGCAAGCACCAGATAAATCCAGAGGCTTTATCGCTCTCGCCACTTTAGATGGCTTTGTTTTTTAAATGGGTTTAAGTTTATTTTCTCAAATCCGGAGACAAAGCCAGCTCTGGCTCGTATTGTTACTCCCAATCGCCGATTATATTTTAAAATATTTTTTATTATTTTATTTTATACTTTAATATAAATAATAATAATAATAATAATTCGAATGTTTTTTAATAAATAAATTATAAAATTCTATAATATTTTTTATTTTTTTATAAAATATATTATTTTTAATATAATAAAATAAAAAGGCAAATATAAAAATTAAAAATAAAAAATAAAAACAAAAATCAAAATCGTAACGCAAGAGAATTTTCCTATCCCCACCCTGTCCCTTTTAATTTTTTAAATGGCATGTGATTCGAATTAAAAATAAATGAGCCGTAGCAGTGGGATGGGCCACCTAAATCCCAAACCCTCCCGTCATTATCTCTAATAAATAAATATTACAAATTCTTCTCCTCGCAAAGAATGACTGAAGTTTTTTTATTTTAATAAAATAACTTTTTTTTTAATGTAAGTTTCCAAATATTTTAACTTCGTATTAAGAACTTTTTAAAAGATTTCAACAATCATGAAAATTTTAAAAAACAAACAACCCCTTAGTTTATTCAGGAGGCGTCCGTAAAACGGTGTAAGTTGTTTTGGTTTTAGTCAGAAAATGAAAAGTTGACAACAATTTGCCTCGTCCGATAAGTTTTTTCTTCACGGTCGTCCCAGGAATGAGGATAGCCGTACTTTCTGAATGGAAACCGTAAAAAATTTGATCCCAACATTGACCAGAGGATCTTAGCTTAGTTGTTTCTGAAAGGGAATGAATTAAGATGTAAATAAATAAGAGGATTTGATGTTAGCAACAACTGAACTAGCCGAATAATAATAAATTGGTAGTGGTAGGAAATGAATAACGTGTTTTGATGTTGATCATAATAATGGGTTTGCTACTTGTGACACATTTTTCCGGTTAAATGTGAACACGACACTTACCATATAAACACATTTAGAAGCTTTGTTGGTTTCATTTTAGTTATAAATCTTTTAATATCAAATAACATTTGGTTATCATTTATAACAAACTACTAATGTATAAAGTAGATTGAAGCTTAATTTCCTCTGCATGCAATGTAATAAGTTTTAATTTATCAAATAACCTTTTCTAATTCTCTTATTTTATTGTCTCTAAAAAAAAATTTCTTATTTTAATTAATTTCTTTTCTATTTTGTCAACTGCAACCAAAAATCTTTTAAGAGTATGAAATCTTAATTTTCTCTTCAAGCAAGAGAATGTCTCAAACACAGTTCAGCATTGCTTTGCTACATCAAATCCAAATTATTGCAAAAGATAATTTTTGTGTTCTTCTCTTAGTACCATCCTTACCATTAAAGTTCTCAGTTAAACTTGATCACATAACAAATCTCATATTACCTTGTTCAAGGCCATGGCATGGAAGACTACTTGTTTCTCACCAAGCCATGTTCACTAGAATTTTTGGAATCTCGTGATGAGAATGGAAATAATACCAAAAATATTGATCCCAAATTTAAATCAGGGGAAGAGTTAAGATTCAATATTAGAGGAAGTAAACTTAAGTTGCAATTGCATAAGAGTTCTTGGTTAGCATTTATAAATTTTAGTGGAGGCAAAATTCACGCTCATTAATAATAATATTAATAAGTAAAAAAAGGCAAGCTTTGAAAAAAAGGAGTTTTTGATTAAAATAATTTTTTTTTAAAATTATAAAAAAAGGCCACGTAGGCGACAACTAAACAAATATTGCTATCATCAATAGCGACTTTATAAAAAAAAAATTTAAGCAAATACCGCTATCATCAACAACAACTTTATAAATGTTTTTTAAACATATACCGTTATCCTCAACAATGTGATTTTACTTTTTAAAATGACAATGCTGAGCAGATGTGTTCAACATTTACTATATTAACATATTATTTTAAATTGTAAATACTTATGCCTTTTTCAACCTGAATCATTTGAAATACAAGGCTGGGTCAGTTACTGGACTAAGATCACAGGCCAAATCAAGATGCCTAATCGCTTGGGTCAGGTAGATTGCCGCAATGTCGACATGTGCTCGATGCGCACGCTCCTGGCAAGTAGAAGAACCGTAACGAAGAGGGGCCGGCGAGGGCTTCACTGGGGGCCGCCGATGCTCAAGTCGATTCTTTCCGGAAGAAAAGAGATACCGTTTTAGACGCAGACGGGCTGCATCTTTAGCCACGGATGCCTTGTATTTATAATGAATATTCCATCCACTGAACACGACGACAGGGTTCTTCCCTTTCGTGAGGATAGGTTTCCTCATGTAATAAATTTTTAGATTTAGCAATGGATTAGTCAAAGGAGCTTATTCGAGTAATCCTCCTTCCTTATCGGGGCATCCAACTAAACTAGTCTTCTATTGCTTTTCCCTTCCTTTATAATAGACTTATCTCGGACGAATCAGGATGCCTTTTAGTAATATTCTATCTTCTCGTTATTTGTAAAGATACGGCTCGAATGTCGTAGGCTGGCCTTCCGTTCTTCCAAATCCATGTTCTGGGCCTAACGGGCTGGGCCTTTGTTCCTGGGCCGTTATGGGAAGGACATGATCGCAGATGGTCCTCACCACTTTTCGACTGGCGAAAGTGAGATGCCTCGCCTAGTTCTCAGATCCCTATCAGGCCGCCTCTCAAATTCTCGGTACGAACGGGCAAGGGTCAGATTAATCCTACTACCTGTTATTTCCCGTGGTCTCCGCTGATGTGGATTATCAACCCGACCGCCGCCACGCGGTGCGCACGATGGCTCTTCGAGTTTCGCGGCTCGCTTTTCATACCTTCGTTTTCTTCCTTGTTTCTCAGTCGACCTTCCCAGCTCGACTCCTTCGCCTCAACTTCCCACTTTTGTCTTTATATTTCTCGCGCTCTTGTATTTCGTCTCGATTTTTCTGCCTGCTTAGTGTTGGGTCCTTTTCAGCGCTCTCCTTCATTCCTCCCGTCCGCTGGCGCCCCCGGTCTATTGCGGTTTTTCGCTTAATAATGCATGCGTTCTGTGGTTCGGGCCGTCTGATTTCGCTTTATACCTATTTGCTTACGCTACGTCCAAATCGTTTTCCTCTTTTATGGCGTGACGCCCATAACTCTCCCGCTGGCTTCTACCCCCGGCAGTCGGGGGCTGCTCCCGCTTTGTTCGATACCGTTTGCCTCAACTCGCTCCTGAGGCGCTCCTCCCTTAGGTAAGGGTAAAAGAAGATAAACCCGATCAAATATCCCAAAGGGCCTGACTTCTCAGGACTGCCTTGCTCGCATGCCGCGGCGGGCCCCTAGTGTGGCTGGTCCCTCTATATGAGTCTACCTGGCGAAGGCATCACCTTCTCCCGGTGTCCGATATGGTCCCCTGGATGTTTTGACCTTTACACCGCCCTCCGTGCCCGGTATGGTCCGCTTTCAAGTCGCTTACTAACTGCCGCCTTTTCAGATCCCTTCATAAAAAGAAGTTCTTCAACATTTCAACATCCGCCTTCCAAATGGGCTCCCAATGGTCAGTATTTTAGTCAGGGTTTATTGGTCTTTTCACACGTCAGGCTCAAGGCCCCACGTGGCTCTATTCCTCCATCTTTCAAATCCGGGTGGCTACTACAGAGGGTTTTATTTATTTTCCGCATCGCCTGGTCTCCTCAGGACTTTGACCTCCTTCGTGACCCATTACAAAGGACGTATATTTTTCTGTTAGTGGTTCCAACTGGAGTATGGACTCTATGATGACACTCGTGTGCCTGTGATGAGTACTCGATAACCTTCGTGGAGTGTCTGCATTACTTTGGTTTGATTTATTCAAAGCATCGACCACTACTTCGACCTTAAGCTTCTCCTCTTATGCTTCTCCTGCATGCCCGCTTCTCAATCTCAGCGACGGTGATGCCGTCAGGTTCTGGGCTGCTGGAGGAATGCTCGCTGCTCCTATGCAGTATCGGCAAAGCTCGAACATTCCTAGTTCCTCTAATTTGTCAGCCGATGTTCTACCGCTTTCGAGGCCCCCGCCTTTCTCTACCCGAGTTTCCTTTCAGCCCACCGTCGCCACTCCTACCAGGGAGAGATTTTAGTTCATTTGGGGGGCGACGCCCTAAGCCCTGAGTGTGAAGAGAAAAACTGACTCCTCGAAAGGACCGCCGGTTCCGCCATGTCTCGGTTGAGTGTCTCCTTCTTCCTCGTCGGGAACGTGAGAGGGCATCACGCCCGTCGAGGCTCACACGGCAGAAACCCCTTTCTCTCCCGTCCACGAGTCGGAAGTGGGGTCGTCGCCGCCCTGCCTTTGACCTTACCGCCTTCCTAAGCTCGCCGTCAAGGCAAAGGGGCCTATGCAAACTGTCGCTCACTACCGACGGCCCGCTTATAACCGTATGGAATCCGCCTTCTCCGACAATGCCAAGTCACCTCGAGGGCTGGTGGAGCCGAAAAAGAAATCGGCAAAATCAAGTAATCGTATTTCTTTGCTCTAGTGTTTAACTTGGCAAGAAATGCCGCCTATCCATTCTGTGAGTCCATATCGGTGGATCAAGGAATTGTCACGATGAAGCTGCTGGTCTTTTCAGGATTGCTTCAGAAGTCCACTTGTGTTTATTCTCATGCTGCTCAGGCTTCAACATTATGTCTCGTGTTCGACATGCGTACGCCACCCATTCAAGGGCCTCGCGATAAGGCTAAATCAACAAAAACATGTGAAGATCGCTCTCTGATTATAAAGCGAAGGTGGCTTCTCTTACTTCTGAGCGGGCCGAGCTGCAGGAACGAGCGCAGCATTTGACCGAAGAAATAGAGCGCTTTAAGCCCCCGATCTGCCACACCTACCTGGGCCGCAGCCGGCAGAAAAATTGTAGAGAACGAGGTCCGGCGCTTTGATCGAAGGCCGAGGTGAGTCTCGGGAGGTTAGGCGAGCTCCTGTCGCACAGGTGAGTTGGTCGAGACTCGGGAGGGGTTGAGATCTGTCCAGAATGAGCTTCAAATGAGTGCCAGGAGGAGCTCAATACCTCCCGGGCGCAATGCGGATCTTCGTGTGGAGCTGGGCGGGGGTTACCGGGCGATTCAGCGCTAAAGAAAAACAACTCAAGTCGCTTGACGTAGGCTCGTAGGGGCAAGGTGTGTCGCTGAGACCGCCACGTGAGTCTTCTCCGGTCGTGAAATTTACCAAGACTACCGAAAGCAATGAATGTAGTGGTTTGCGCCGCCAGATCTTCACAAGAACCGCATGGTTGCTCGTAGGATGAGGTTATCAAACACCGCGAGATCAAGCCGGGCCTGGGCTTCGGTGGCTCCGCTTCAACGGAAGGTCGTTCAGCGTACTCAGATTTAGATTTCAACTTTGACCTCCCAAGTGACGAGGAGGCAGAGGGGTCTTCCGATACGAATTATTCCCAGGAGCCTGTTACACCTACTGAGATCCCTTCTCATTCTTCATTGTCTGATGCCTAAATTTTTGGACTCATTGATGCTTTCCGATGCCTTAATTCCTCTCCCCTTTTGTCGGGCCCTGGGCCCGACTGTAGCCTTCCTTTCAATAAATACCCATTTTTTGAAAACTTGTGTTCTAGCTGAGATATCTTTATTCTTTTTCCTGAACTGTGTCACCCGATTTGAGACCCGATTTGAAGGTCTCAGCAATTTAGACTGTATCGCTGAAATTTTGCGTAATATCCTGTTTGAACTGGCTTGGTTCCCCACTTATATGGTTGGAGTGGAGCTCACGACGGGTTCGTGGCCTTCATGGTCTCGACCGGGCGGGGGTGTCGCCCGGTTTTGCGGGTCAGGTCGCAATGCTTCGAGGCGTTAAGCTCATCTCGGGCCGGCTGATGGAGGCTCGCCGAGTGGGCCAATAGAGCCGCTCTGGGAAGAGCTGTCGATGTAAATAAGGGAGGAAGGAGCCCGACTGCTTCGAGTCCAAGTGAGGGGCTGCGTAATAGTAGGGCTCGCTCCATCCTGAGCCGAGGAGGAACCTTGTCAATAAGGGACTGCACGGGGCTGAGCCCGCCCGCCTCGAGGCAAAGAAAGGGCTCTTCACGAATAGTAGGGGCTCGCTCCATCTCGAGCCGGTGGATGAGCCTCGCGCATGGAATTGTAAGCATGAGCCCGCTTGTCCGGGAGGTAGCGGCGGGCCTGCCACCGTGGAATAGTAGGGGCTCGCCCATCCGAAATGAGGGACGAGCCTCTCACAAGATGAATTCGTGCTACGAGCCCGTCGTCTGGGAGTGCGCCAAGGGCTCGCATCGTGAGAATGGTGAGGGGGGCTCGCCCATCCGAGCCGAGGGATGAGCCTCGCCAATATGAATTGTGCATGAGCCCGTCAGTTCGGGAGTGCAGCGGCGTCACTATCGAATAGTAGCTCGCCCATCCGAAGCCGAGGGATGAGCCTGGGCTAATATGAATGTAAGAAGGAGCTCCGCTCGTCTGGAGTGCGCCGCGGTTTGCCACTCGGGAATAAGTAGGGCTCGCCCATCCGAGCTGGTGGGATGAGCCTCGGCCGCGAATTGTACGTAAGGAGCCCAGCCTGAGGCCAAGGGCCTGCCAAAGTGAATAGTAGAGGCTCACCCATCTCAGTTGGGATGAGCTCGTCAATATGAATTGGTAAGAAGGAGCCCGCTCCGTCTAGAGTGCAAATGGCGGCTGGGGTCAAAGTGAATAATAGGGCTCGCCCATCAGCCGAGGGATGAGCCTGCCGCATGAATTCAGGCAGGCTGAGCCCGTTCGTCTCTGCGTGAGTGCACCGGGCGGCTTCAAAGGAGCAACCGGCTCCCGCCGTGGCCTCGTGGCGTTCGCCGAGTGGCGATATGTAACCGAAAGCGTGGCGATGCACTCAGCCGTCTGGACTCTTGAGGGGCTGCACTGCGTGCAGTAGAGGAGTCACAAAGTGAGCAACTCGGGCTCCCGCGCCGTGGCCTCGTGGCTGCCTGCCACCGGTGATACCGGTACGGTCTCGACTCTCGGAGGCGCCGCGGCCTCGTGCGTAGTGTAGGAGCTCAAAGTGAGCAACCGCTCCCGCGCCGTGGTCTGCGGCGTTTCACCGAAATGGGTTCGACTCGGAGGCGCTGCGGGCCTCGTGCGCAGTGCAGGAGCTCAAAGTGAGCAATCGGGCCCCGGCGCCGTGGCCTTGGTGGCGCTCTGCCGAACGGCGATAGCCGAAATGGTTCGACTCGAGGCGCCGCGGCCCGTGCGCAGTGTAGGAGCTCGCCAAAGTGAGCAACCGGGCTCTCGCGCCGTGGCCCCGGTGGCGTCTGGGGCCGTAATGGCGATGTAGCTCGAGCTGGTCTCGACTTCGAAAGGCCAGGCCTGTGCGTATGCAGGAGCAGTCAAAGTGAGCAACCGGGCTCCCGGGCGCCGCGCCCCGCGGGGCGCTCTGGGCCGAATGGCGATGTAGCCTCGAGCCGGCCCCGACTCGGCGCGCCTTGGCTCAGGCGCAGTGCAGGAGCTCGCCAAAGTGAGCAACTGAGCTCGGGCGCCGTGGCCTTGTGGCCTCTGCCGAATGGCAATGTAGCCCGAAGCCGGGTTCGATTTCGAGGCGCCGCGGGCTCGTGGTGCAGTAGAGCCATTAAAGTGAGTCAACACGTTGCGCGTGACTTTCGTGAGTGCTAAGGACTTTGGTGAATCCAAACAGATGATTTTGGTATGTGAAGAGCTTTCAGAACTGAAACGCCTCGTATGTCCTCGAAAAGGGGCGAACTGTCATTAATGCCGATTTATGGAGAATCGAACGCTGCGTGAATTTTCGAGCCAATCTCTCCTTATAAATGGTGGCTCGTTGCCTCGTATTCTATGCGTTTTTTGGAGAGATTCTCGCTTCATGCGGTGGATGAAGTTCGCCCGACGGATGCCGACGCTCACGTCTTCGCCGAGTTCTCCGACGCCCTCGATCGCCTTCTCAGTCTCGCGTGAGTCGTTTTTCCCTAGTTCCCTTTATGGGAGCTCGTGTTATTCCCTAGCTACCGGGAGGTCCTGGAGGGGGTGGCGCACTCATACGTTTCGTTTTCTTTATCTTCTTCCTCCTTTCTACCTCTTCTTCCCTTTCTTTCTTTCTCCTCAGTCTCCCATCTTTCCTCTCTTTTCTTTCTTCTTGTCTCCTCGTCTTTTCTCCCTATTTTCTTTTTCCCTATCACACCCCTCTCTCTTTTTCTTTTATTCGTCTTTCCTTTCGTCTGCCTCCTTTTTTTCTTTTTTTTTTTTCGTACTGCCAGATCGAGTGTTTTCAAGATGTAATCAAGGACATCACTGATTGTAACCGAATATGATTTATTTGGAATAAAGAGGGACTTTTATTTTGCGAATTTTCACTGCGGTATATTTCTTATATATCCTGACCGTTTCGAGATACTAAATTACTTCCGCAGCCCGACTCGCCACATAAGAATTGATAAGGTTTTTATTACAAACCGCCTACCGGGTAAAACGCTTCAAAAATTCGCCCATGTATGTTGTAAGATTTTCCCCTCCGCTCGGAAACATAATCGCCCTGGCCCGACGACTGTTATTATGTAAGGACCTTCCCAAATGGGGCCTAGTTTCCCATGCGTCAATTCTTCCTTGATGGCGTGTTTTTAAGACCAAATCCCTAAGATGTAACTTCCGGGCTTGACTCTCCGATCAGAGTATCCGGTCGTCTTCCTTTGATACTCTTCGTGCGCTGTTGAACTCAAGGTTTCACGTTTCATCCGTGAGTCTAAGTTCGCACGTTGTGGCCTCGCCATTTTGTTCCTCCGATGCTAACTCGACTCTGTGGAGATTTATTCCAACCTCCACGGCCATCGCTTCAGGCTGTTAGGCAAATGGGGTCTCCCCGAGTTGTCGACTTCGTCGTCCCGTAGGCCCATAGTACTGGAGGTATTCTACCCAACTTCCTTTTAAGATCTTCTAGCTCGGGTCTTTAAGGCAAATTTTTAAGGGTTCCATATGACTTCAGCCCTGGTCCGTTTGATCGCAGTGTGCCGGTGACGTGCACAATTTTTAATTCGAGCTCGCATAAAATCCCTCACCTGTGTTGTCGAATCAATTCCATTATCCGATACTAGGCTCTGGGATTCCGAACCTCGCATATGACGGTTCGCCACACAAAGTCAAGGGGATCTTCGTTCAGACCAGGGCTAAGGGCTCCTGGCTTCGCCACTTTCGTGAAATAATCCATCGCGACGATTATAATTTACATCGTCTCTGCCAACCCGCAAAGGCCCTGGGCCATGTCCAACCCCTACGCTGGAAGGGCCGGGGGCTGGGTGATTGATGTTAGGCTCGACGGAGGCGTGATATTTCGCGTGTTCCTAAGATCAGATCTTTTTACTCAGGCTCTGGCCGCATCTTTAAGCATCAGAAATAATAGTAACCCCCGCCTCAAACTTTTCCCGCAACGCTCGAGCCCGATATGATTTCCGTGATATGCCGCGGTACTTCCCTTAATACACTGCGTCTTCCCGCCATGCATTTCGTGAGCGCGTGAAGAATCCTCGCTTGTAAAGGCTACCCTCAGGATCGTAAACCCGAAGACCCACTCTTATCTTAGCCGCCTTTCTGCCGGCCCGGGTAGGGTTCCGTCATTAATATAATCCCAAATAAAGGTCCATCCAAAGCCGCACGGATCCTACTGGGCGACCACCGCGCCGTAAGGGCCGACAGAGGTCTCCGCTAGGGTATTCTGACCTACGCTGACCGCCGAGGTCTTCTCAAGGTCGTGGCTAGTTTTGCCAAGGTGTCTACGGCATTCTCGCTCGGGACGTACTAATTCGAACTAATACAAACTTTTTTAGCAAATCACTGACCTTTGGGAGATATAGAACCATCGCCTCACTTTTGGGCCTCGTATGTATCTTCCTTCGACTACCCGAATTGCACTGGGAGTCACTCGTGGACCTCTAGCTGGTCGACCTCTAACGAGTGGCGAGGTCGAGGTCTATGACTCCGCCCATACTCTGGCCGTTTGTCAGCTACGGAACCCAAAACCCGAGTGCGATTCAATATCTATCCCCTTCGTGAGGTGAGGATTAAGCCCGCTCCACTCCCCGTAAGGCTTCGAGGCTCCATCTACGTAGAGTTTCCATACGCGTGAATGCCCTCTGGTCAGGCTCGCCAGTTTCATCGGAGCTTAATTCCATGACGGCTTCGGCCAGGACCTGTCCCTTTATAGCGCTGCTCAGACCGATGTCGAACTCGCTAGCTCTACGGGCCCACTTCCATCAACCTTCCGGAGACTGCTCAGGTAATACCCGCTTCATCGGGTACTGGGACTTCTATGGTGTGGGCCCGAAATAGGGACTGAGCTTCCGTGTCATACCACTGCTAGTATCAACTTTTCCATTCTCGGGTACCTCTCCTCCGCTCCTCTCAAGGCTCGACCGCGCGAGTAACCCGTGGCCGGACTCGCTCTTGCCTCCGACGAGCACAGATCAAACAGAAACTGACACTACTTATACAAAGTGAGGAGTTCTCCTTCAACGGGACTTACTAGAATGGGAGGAGAACTCAGGTATGTTTTTAATGCCGTGAATGCTTCTTCACATTTTTTGTCCCACTGAAAGGCTTTCCTCAGAACTTGGAAGAAAGGCTGGCATTTGTCACTCGCTCTGGATACGAAACGGCTTAAAGCTGCAACCCTTCCCCGTCACCGGGACCTCCTTTATTCCCGAGGGCGACAGAGACGCCGAGCAATGCTTTTATTTTGTCCGGATTCGCCACTTCAGGTTAACTATGAAACCTGTAATTACGGCTGATACAATCAAGGCGCGATTGGTCGGGTTCAAGCCATGTTATAATTTCTCGTGATCTCGAATGCCTCGTGAAATGGTGATGGCGGGAGATCGCATTTCAGGACTTCTACCCAACATGTAAGTTCGCCGCGATACCTATCAAGGCACTAATCGCTGAACATCCTGCCACTAGTCTCCGTGCAGTTGCCCCGCATTCTCGACGTCCAAACCCGTATTACCCGATAACAAGAGGTTCCGCGGTCGCGATCTAACTAAGTCTTTTCCCGTCACCGGGTCCATAGCCGACCGGGTTGTAAATGAAAATGCATCCATAAAACTGAGTAGTTCGTGGCCTGCCATGGCGTCCACGATGAGGCCGATCTTCTTGTGAGGGAAGTCACCCTTTCCTGACATGCTTTGTTTATGTCAAAGGAAGCTCGATGCGCAGTCGCCACTTGCCATCGCTTTCTTGACGAGCACACGTTGGGGCTAGCCACTCGGTATTCTACTTCTCTTATCGCTCCCGCCAGCAGTTTACCGACTTCCTCGCTGATAGCTTTCGTCTTCCCAGGCGAAATTCAAGGCTAGCTTAACCGGCTCAAGGACCCGCCGCGTTCGCCATGGGTAATTATCGCAGGTCGATTCCTCCCATGTCTCGTCAGGTCCATAAAACGCCTCTATTCCGTCCCAAAACCGAGTGAGGAGGCCTTGAGATCCTTGGTAGTTTTGAGCCAATGTAGGCTAGATGTTCCGGTCACATCCAAATGGGCACAGTTCTAGTTCCTCCGAGGGCTCGCCCGTGAGCACCTCGTCGCGCATATCAAGCCTGGTCATGCCTCACGTATCGATCGCTTTTGTTTCATGGAGGTTGTGTAACACTCTCCGCCAATTACCGATTTCCTAATCGTCCCGACTCCATCTACCATTGAATTTGATTATCATGTGATACGCCGAGAGTGACGGCTTTTAGTCATACAGTGAGGGTCTCGTCAGCAAAGATATTATACCGATCAGGTTTCCACTATATGAAGAACCTTGTCAGCCGCTGCCCCGGCAGGGGTTCTCCCCAGGTCGCACCGCTGAATCGAGCCCAACGGTACCTTCTCTCTCCAAAATCCCCCCCGCAGATGTGCCGACGATCTACCTTTCCAATACCTATCTTGTCGGGTCGACACGAAGATGATGTCACCGAATTCCATTATCAATTAAAACCCTGAACTATGGTGGCCGGGCTACAATTCGCGCTTGACCACCAATGGGTCGCCATGGGGGTGCCGCACCCTTCCGCATCCGGAGTCGTGAGAACGGATGGTGTCGACCGCACCTGGGATACCCGGCTTGTATTTCCATGTTCACGATCTTATGTCTGTAGGTGGGCTTCTTCGAGTCGAATCCAGATTCTCCTCCTCCAAGAAATCCTCCCGAGATCACGGATTTCTCCTGTGGGTCGTTATGCAAAAATACAATTGTCGAGATGGTACCACGAAATGGGCCTAAGCATGGTTCTGGCCCGACTTCGGTTTGATTCCGGGTTTGATTCTAAGCTTGATTCGAGCTCGTTCCCTGAGATATGAAACACGAAGATATCCGCGTTGTACTGTCATTCTATTTCTCTTCTTAGTTGTATACGCTTGTCTGTGTTGATGTCCATAGTCCCCGTGGGAACTCGTAATACTGTGTTATCCCTGTCGCGGATCTGATTTCATCCGCACGGCCATCTCAGAATTGCTCGCTTCGCATCTCATGCGTGACTTGTGATACTCTGCGCCGTTAGTGGAGGAAGGCCAGGACGGGTAATGTCTGCCGTTCTTCACTGGCGGTGGGCCCTGCACGGTCTCCAGACTCCCCGCCTTGTGGATCGCTCCGCCCCGCCCCGGGATTTCCTCCGGCCGCTCTTTGCCTCGGCCCGCCCGTCGCCCGTCTGTCAGTCCCAGCCGCGGCGAGGGAGCTCTCCTTCTTGATATGAGGGCCTCTCCTCGCCGTTTATGTACTTTTTTTGCTTTCGCGAGGACCCCGCCATGCTAGCTTCTCGAGGGTTCTTCGAGATGTAGAACATCAAATCCTTTGATCAGAGGCCCAACCCGCGATGAAAGTCAGTGGACGGCTAATCTTTCTGTCTGGGTATGTTCATCTTCGTGGACTCGGCGTTAAATCTTTGTACATATGATTTCAAACTTTCCCGCGATCCTCTTGTTTGATGGTCAATAGACGGTAGCTCTGCTTCAGAAGTCCTAGTCTCGATGAAGTGGGAGACGAACGCATCAAATAGTTCCCCGAATGACGAGATGTATGAAGGGGAATGACAACCAGCCAAAGCCGGCCCTCAGCGCAGTGGCGAAAAGCCCCGCACCGCACTGGTCCCGATACCCATGCGTACCTCCATCCGATTTTTGTAAGTATCGAGGTGATCGACGGATCGCTTGATCCCGATCGAATGTTTCTACCGAGGCACTCAATTCCCTGCTGGAAGGGGGAAAGTGCAAAGACTTCTACGCGGGGCGGAGATCTCGCTTGCCGCGCACCAAGGCATCCACATAGCATCCGGCTCGCCTTCACCACTTCCTTCACGCAGATGAGCTCTTGTCAAGGTTTCAACCTCCGCTCCTAATGATCGTTCTCGCTTCTAGCCGAGGTGATTTCATGCTTACCCACGAGCGCCCTCGGCATAGCTTCGCTTTCCCCTCACCGGCCAACCCGTGGTCCATGCCCCGGCTTGACTAGACTCGCTTCGCTTCGGCGCTCCGGAATGTCGCGACTAAGTGGTTCGCGGAGGAGGTTATGGGCCTTCCCGGGTCGCCGCAGGTCTCCCCGCCGATGTCGATCTGCCCGGTAAGTCGCCCACTCACCCGCACGGGTCGACGAGGCGGCCGCTTCCACTTCGCTTCAGACAAGCCGACGTTTCCACCGCCCTGCGGGTCCGCTTCATATCACCTCGTGGATTCCGTGTCCTCGTGGATTAGTTGTTACTCCTCGCCAGGTTCCTTGTTGATACCCACGAATCGAGGAATCGGGCCATATTTATTAAGGAATTGCTGCTCCTACGCACTTGCCAATCGATGATGCCTTTTTCAACCGGAACTGGATGGGAGTACAAGCCGGGTCGCCGGGCTAGGACCAAGACCGCCGAGGCCAAACTCGAAGGAAGCCTGACCGCCACAAGTGGATTACCGTGAATGTCGATCTACGTGCCTGGATGCAAAGACGCTCCTACAAGAAGAAATCCATAACGAAGAGGGGGGCGGCGAGGCTCGCCTCGGGCCGCCTCCGCCATGCCTAAGTCAGATTCTTTCTGAAAGAAAAGAGATAATGTTTTAGATGCTTAGTATTGGCGTACCTTTTAAAGGTTGAGCTACTTGTATTTATAATGGATAGTTCATCCAATTTGACGATGATTGTGGGTTCTTCCTGAGAGGTTTCTCATGCAATTTCAAATTTTAGATTTAGCAAATGGATTATCAAAGGAGTTTATTCGGGAGTAATCCTCCTTCCTTATCGGGGTATCCAACCAATCTGGCCTTCAAGGTTTTTCCTTCCTTTATAATAGGACTTGATTTGGACGAACAGGACGTCTTTTAGGGAATATTCTATCTTCATATTTTGTAAAGATATGGTTCGACCGGGCCGTGGTATGGGCCTTCCGCTCTTCCAAATCCATGTTCGGGCCTTGTCGGCCAGCAGGCTGACATGGACGCATGGTCCTCACCACTCTTTCGGGTCGCAGAGATGCCTCGCCCGCTTCAGATCCCTATCGCAAATATTGATTTTAAAGATTACGTTTGATATTTAAAATCATAACTTTTTCAAATCTTTATGGTTTTTAGTTTAAATAATTTATCTAAAAAAATTTATCTTGACGCATTTGTTGAATCAATAAAAAATTCAAATACAAATTATTAAAATTAATGATATCTTAATTGATTCACCTATAATTAGTACTATTTACTTACCCTTTAAATAACTTGTTTTTGTGTTTGAGAACATTTATTGTAATAATAATAATAATAAATTGAAGTGACAATCATTCTTAAAAATATTAATAAGATAAATATGAAAAACAATTTAAAAGAATACAGGTACAAAGTGAAAATATATTTAGTACTAAGAAAAATTGTATTTAAAATATATATTTTGATAGGAACAATTTTTGATATTTTATATTAATTATTAAAAATATTTATTTTAAATTATATTGTAATTTTATTTTATATTATTCTTTTTAAATTATTTTATATTAATCTTTTAAATTACTATCACTTTATTTTAGTTAATTTTATATTTATCTTTAAAATATTTAAAATACAAACTTATTTAAAAATTATTATTATTATTTTTGACATCAACTTATCTAAAAATTATTGAAATCAAAATAATTAAGTTATAAGATTTGATAAATTAATGAGTTCGAACAAAGATTTGATAAATTAATATGATTTACTAAAAATAAATTAGACATTATAATTTATGAAAATTTTTTAACTTCCAATACTTATCATTGCATTGTAATAAAATTAAATAATTTTTTTAAAGAAAGATAATTTTTAGAAAATATCTTGACAAAATAGTTTAATATATATTGTTACTTATATTTTTCTATTGAGAGTCTTAATCCATGTATTTGTAAGTGTAACATGTCTTTTTAAATGCACATGTTAGCAACAATTAACATATCTTCGTTAGTCATAGAGAAGTCATAGGAAAGAGCAAAAATGCATTGTCGGGACTCGACATAGGTCGTGTTATGCCTCAGAATAGAAAATCTTATACATTGAAAACATGGCTAATATCCAAGTTATTAAGCAAATCAAGAAGATATGTATTAGATCATAGTTTACGAATGATAGAATAAGGGCCAATGGCTCTTGCATAAAGTTTTTTTGAAAACGTTTTTGGAATTCTTTCAAGACGAATGTGAACCATGACATATTCACCAATATTAAACTCCTTAGATCTACGATGCACACATCGAAGCCGGGCTATAATTTCTTACTTAGAGAAATCTTTCGCCTAATCTCAACATGTAATTCATAGATGTGTTTTGCAAAGTTTTTTACAGGTTCAGACACACGCATGTGAGGTGGTAAAGGAACAAGATCAACGGGTGTACGGGGTGAGTAGCCATTAACAATTTAAAAAGGACTTTTATCAGTAGAACGGTTAACAAAATTGTTATAAACAAACCTCGCTATTGACAAATTAAATCTCCAATATCTGTTTACTAATTAACAACCTCGCTTGTTGACAATTAACAACCTCGCTTGACCATCGCCTGAGGGATAAAAAGCACAAGGAAAATTTCAAAGTAGTGCCAAACAATTTCTAAAGAGTTTTCCAAAAAATAGTTGACAAATTTCACATCCCTATCAGATACAATGGTGGAAGGCAAACTATGCAATTTAACAACTTTTCTAAAAAATAATTTAGCAACATGTGAAGCATCATTGGTTTTATTACATGAAATAAAATGTGTCATCTTCTCAAAACCCTCGCTTTCAACAACAAACAAAATATAATCATGTCCTCCATACATCAGAACACCTCATCCCCTAAGGCAGCAGGTGGGGACGCCACATGGGACTAGGACTTCTTAAGCTGTTTTTCCGACATTGATGGGCCCATTTCAAAATATAAATATATATATTAGATAAAACATGTAATACTACCACCCTAATGGTATTTAAAAGATCTTGTACATAAATTCCTGAGTCTCATTTGCTTGTACTTACACAAGTTCCACTATTACAAAATTTTACATTTACATTTCAAAACAAAGTCAAAAAACTACATCAGGTGGACTCTTAATGTTGTGTTAGCCCTGGCGAATGCGAGATGTCTCTGACGACCTCTTCAGTATCTACACGAATGAAACACCCATGTTAAGCTTATAGCTTAGTAGGAAAACAGATAACATAAATGACCATATGCAGTGGTCCTCAATCACAGTATACATATAACTTAATTCATATATCATAATACTCAATCTCCCGTGAGCATAATGTAAATCTAAAATGTAGGGCACTAGGGTACACTACATACCAGAACTGGACATTGCGGATTTCGTGATAATTATTTCCATATATCATATTATTCGCATTTTATCATATAAATGTTTGCTTGTATAGACCGAAAATAATGAATGAGAGGGACACAACACAATAGGTACCCGAAGGTACGCTTCGCCTCAGGGGCGAGGTTCAGAACATTTTACATATAACTTGTATACAGGTGCGAACCCTTTCATTCACTTGTTAAGATCCTACATTAATCCAATTGATGGTTTCTAGAATTAATAGAAGAAGGGAAACAAAAACAGGATTTAAGGTTCGTCTTGGCAAGGAGCCTAGGCGAAGCAACCTTCGCCGAGGCGAGGCCAGGATCGGGGATTTGGCCGCCCGCTAGGCTAAGCAAGCATCGTGCTGAAACTAAATGTATTTTCCTTTCATAGGGAATCTTCCTTTCAAAACAAGATAAACTCAAAACCAACCACAAAAATACCTTTATAATGAGAGTTAGGGTTTTCTTAACCCAAACATATACAAAGAGGGATTTCCATACAAGAATTTCATACCTTAATCTTCTTGAAACCTTCAAAACCTAGGTTTCTTTTTCCTTCTCTTCTTCATTCCTTCCCACTTGAAAAAGGAAAACCAAGAAATGGAGAACTCAACCCCAAAATCTTGCTCTTCTCCCAAACCATGCCCTAGCTCTCCCAAAACCCAAAATGAGAACTTCCAATTCTAAGACAAGTTTGGTCTTATCCCATTTTTGGGTTAATTTTGGGCCTTGCAATTTAGTCCTCCAACTCCCAGCTATTTGCAAGTCAACTTATTCAAATTCTATAATAACATATAATCATCTTACATAATCTCCTTTGAGTCTTTAATTTGAAAATTACCATTTTACCCTTAGCACTTAAAATTTCGAAAAATATCATTTTGACTTTTATTATTCCATTGAACTATAATAAACTACTAGGGTATAATTTGGGGTGTTACAACTATGCCTAACAAATCCTATCTCGAAAAGTCCTTCTACTTGCCTATTCAACTCCTCTCTCTCTTTAGGATTCATCCTATAATGTGGAAGGTTAGGTAGTTGAGAACCTGGAACTAAATCTATGGCATGTTGGATGTCTCTTAAAGGTGGTAGTTCACTATGCAACTCATCGAGGCACCATATCAACAAAATCATCTAGCAAATTCTTCACTTCCAAAGGAACATCGACAATCGAAGAATCAGATGGAACTTCTTTTGCCACTAATGCTAAGCACATACCAATCTCAATTCCCTCCCTCTCAAACTTCTTACATTTTAAAATGGCACTCCGTCAGAAGTTTAGAGATGTCACGCTTTACCAATGCAACCTTTAGGCTTAGTAGGTCCAAAATAATGTCTCACATTGTACTTAGTAACAAATGTTATCTACCTAAATTGGCAACATTAAGATCATAAAACTAGGGCAACCTAAAAGAATATGGGCAACATCCATGGATAAAGACATCATAATAGATTTCAAAATTTTTATAATCCCCCATCAATGTAGACTGATACATCTGGAAAGTGACAGCAAAAGTATGGTCATTCACCCATGCTACTCTAAAGGATTTGATGTGGTTCTAATCTGTGTTTAACAATTTAACAAAGATCCTTAGAAACCACATCATTCATCGGGAATTTACCCCCATCAATCACTAACTTACAATTCTTATCCCCACTTATATGACTGTGGTGAAAATACTAATATCGCTCCAATTATCATTATCTGCGCCTGTGGATAGCACACATCTAGTCCGGCACCAACACACGCTTCATCATCACAATCTTCATGAAGATCATTTCTCATCACTAGAATAATCTAGCATGATCAAACACCTTGTCTTCCCATCCTCCAAACTACTATGTTCAACATCTAATGCTAATGCACGTTGGGGACAACGAGACGCAATATGACCCTTGAGATGACACTTATGACAGACAATTGATGAATTACTAGCCTTAGACTCAATAGGAGAAGCAACAGGAAGAGAGTTACGAAATCCGTATTCCTTGGCTCCTAATGTTATGGGCCTAGTATCAAGTAATGACATGGATCACTGACTCACCCGTGTGCGCAGAAAGATGAGGGTCTACAACTTCTCACTTAAGGCTTTTGGTATGCATTATATACAAAGGTGTGAGTATGCAATTTGAATCCATCCTTTGAATCTCAAACCTATGAACATTAACAAAACGAGTGCATGCAAATTAACTTCTCAACATAGAACTCATTTCACTCTAAGTCTAACTTCCTCAAATTTAGAAGGTATTCGCCACACTAAGAGTCATTTGTTTTAGATTAATCATGGTGGAGAACAATTGACTCTTATATGATGGAGGTATGTATTTTTCTTATACCTTTGCTTTCATAATAGCCCATTAGGTGATTGGTGGTTCACCCAAACAAATCATGTCTTGCAACACATTCTGCTAGTACATCTTAGTTGAATTGGTTAATTTCATATTAGCAAACCAAATCCGTTCACTATCAATCATTTCATACCAATCAAAATATTCCTCAATAGCAACTAACTAATCAAAGAAGGCATTAGGATCCATTCTACCATCAAATTCAGGAGCACTAACCTTGACTTTTTTTGTGACGTCCCTTTGAGGTTGTCTAACCTGTCTATCCTGATCTCTACCTCAATTACCATTAACCCTAGGTTGGTATCGCTGAGGAGCGACATCTTCTCTCACCTGATTTGGTGGGTAATTTTTCCTTGGTAATTGGTAATCTAATGGGAAAAGAGGATTCGCAAAGCTGAAACCGATCACCTAGGTTAGACCTAAGGTTTCTCTTGCGCACCTCAGTGAGGTTACAATCAATTCGGCCAACACAAGTTTATTTTACCCAGATTGTCATGCGAACCATTTGTGAATTCATCAGAGTGATGTGAACCTCCAATGTGTGGTGACCCAATGTGTTGTCTAACAGTTTCATCAACAATTTCACCTATCTCATGTTTACCTAAATGTTTTAAAAGAAAATCCATTTTTCAATTTATTGCATGAGTTTTTTGTTCGAGGGTAGATTGACATTGAGTCAATTGACCACACATTGAATTTAAATTACTTACCGATGCAATGATTGGATCAAATTGTGCTTTATATGCATTACGATAACAGCTAATACAAACTAAAATATCATTTAGATCTTGAGTTATAGCTTGTAGTCTTAAGTCAAAATTATTTAAGTCTCTCAGTTGGATCTCTTGTGTTAGGTGAAGAAGAAGATTCAACATTAGCACTTTTGGTGGCTAACACGCTAAGATAGAATCTAAAATTTCATCGAGTAAGGAAATTTATAAACTATATGCTAATGCAACAAACACAAATTGAAAAAATGTAATGCGATTATATATCACAGATTGCACGAGTCACGAAAGAATAACGAAAAAAAACAAAAGATTTTTTTTTTTTAATACTCATTATGCTCTGTCAAATAAACTGGAACCTAAAACAATCAAATAAAATATACTTAAATATCACGAATATTAACTGCGTTTTCAAAGTAAAAGATAATGTACCCAACTGAAGAACCTTTAGAACGCCTATAATTCCTCAGGTCATCAATGGCACGAACCAAGCAAACAGCCAGAAAATCCACTAGTGGAAAGGCACCGCACAAGCAAGGGGTTATATAGAGAGGTATTTCGAGGATGTATGAGATCAAAGACGAGAGCTTGTTTAATTAGGCAGCAGGTAGAGCTAGAAGAGAAATTATGTTATCCCTATTGTGGGGCCCACGTGTGGAGTATGACCACCGCTAGACTCGTCCCCAAGAGCGTGGCTCGGTGGCTCAATACCCACGACGGCAGCTTGGAGTATCATCAGCTGAATGGCCACCCGCACACGCGCCGTCTCGTGCCTCTTCATCCTAAGAATAAGGTAGAAGATTTAGGTGAGAAAGACTTGATGATGTGTTTGTTGTGGGTACCATGGTCTTTAGACCCACTATTCAATGGGTCCAAGGGACGCTAGGCCCACATTGTGAAACGACCCAAGCCCACTTGCCATATTGGAACAAGGGGCGCTCACCCGCATAAGAGATCCAAAGAGAGCCGTGGATGTATACCCATGGATTAGCTCTGGCGCTGGCCTAGAATTTTAAGTCCTCCACTCACTATCCTACCGTATGGGAAGTTCGTTATGGAAAATGATACGAAGAAAATACGCAAAGGATATTTATCAACGAATTCCCCAGTTTCCAAATCCATTATTTTCTGAAAAGATTAATCTTTGATAAGGAAGAATTAATCCTTTATAAGGAATGATTCATCCTTGATATGGGAGAAGAGATTTTATCTCCAAGATTAAGAGATTTTCTTTCCAAAAATCAAGGGGAGATTCATGAACCACTTTCTATATATTAGGAAGATCCCCCACGATGGGAAGGTATGCAATTCCAACTGTGCATACTTTCCTCTTCTTCTTCTCCATCTTTTGCTGACTTGATCATAAGAGAGGCGACCGACCCACCGTCGTTGGATTACCCTTTTGCAAGTTCATATTGCGATGTTGATGCCCAAAGGTTCAGACGATCAAGGTAACAATGATTGGCACCGTATGTGGGAATCGAATAGAAAGTCTCGTCTACAAGCTGCAAGGGCTTGACTCTAGTGGTTGTCTAGTAACCCTTCACCACCTAGACCTCTATCGATTCCCCCTTCCACGTCTGATTCGTCCGAGGCAACCACAATGTCAACCAATCCAATAATCCAATCGCCAGATGACCAATTCCTCCATTGGTGTCAGGACATGGAGAGGAAACAAGAGGAGCAAGCAAGGTAGATGAAGGAGTTACAAGGTCACGCCGAATGATTGCAGCGGGAGAATGACCAGTTACGAGCCCAGATGGAGAAAAGTCGCGATCTTGGAAAATATGTACGAGATGGAGGTCGAGTTGCGTATCCAATCACTCGCAATAAAGGGAAGGAACTCGTTACCCATAACGATGTCGATACCCCTGCTGATGATGAGTTGTTGTTAAGACCAGATTATATATATATATATATATATATACTAAGACCGGATGATGAGTGTTATATACAAGTTAATAACACTATTACCAAAGGATCATTAGCTAATCCTCGACAACTGGCCACAAAAACTTGTTACCCAGGATTTCTCAGGTGTATGAAAGATTTATTTGCTCTTCGTGAAATGTATTCATTAAAATTTGATTTTGGTCTTGATTAATTTTAGCTTACGTGTCATACAAGTAATAAAAGTAGATATTTAAAGTCCGTATATCGTCTTCACTTTGAATGATGATAAATCAAAAGACTAAGTACTCCAACTACTCAAGATCATTACTATTTTGAACTCTATCAAGTTATGATGTATATATATATATATATATATATATATATATATATATATATATATATATATATATATATATATATATATATATGGAAAATAAATTTAAATAAAATGGGTTTGAGACTTCACGAAAGGGAGATAAAATCGGATATAGATCAATGAGAATAATCACTTTCGTATCTTATCAATTCATAGCTCAAATGCATAAATTGGAAAACTGAAGTTTGTCAAATATGCATGGTAGTATTGCTTGATTTCTCCTTAACTATACTTTTCTACTTATTAAAGGTTCATGTATTCATTTATGAGACATGATTTTAATTAGTTACTTGTAATTTGTAACCCTTTCTAAGATTTGCATTTTTCCTTTTCGCATTTACACTCCGTGATCTTAGATCAGGTGAATTCTACTCCCATAGACAAGATATTGTTATAAGTCTTCCAAGTTGATTGACACCTCATCCTTCATTTCGATGAAAATTTCCATCTCCTCGATTAGATCTTTGCTAACACTGATCGCTTCAATTCACAGAAGAGAAGAGACCTGAAAGTGATTAAATCATACTTCATTCAACTATCCTCAATTACGAGTAAGTTGGTGATCTATTTGAGTAACCCATCAGAGTTCATTAGTTCCTTCATATTAGTCTACCATACCCATAAAGAAAAGCTCTATACTCTCAGGATTCTTCATCTTTGTGTCACGCAGAGGGCCTCCTAGAAATTAGATTAAGATACAGGACCTTGCTTGGGTACACGGTACTAGTACTAGGAACAAATAAATTCAAAAACAATACCAATCAAATAAATTCAAGACTAATTACATGCTTCTTCCTCCTGTGCATAAAATGACTATCATCATCAATCATCGAGCTTAACTTTCAAAACCCGCTTCATCGTTGGATCATCTAATCGTGGAAAATTCACTGAAATCATAAACGAACTGAAATAAATGAACTCTATAAATTTCCATCCTCCATTTAAATCAGACAGTAATAAGAAAGATGATTTTAATAATAAATTCTAGCTCAAAGCTGCACTTTAGTTCAATACCCAAATCCAGAAATCTAAAAAGAATACCAACTAAAATCTACATTGAAACTCTACTAAAACTAACTCTATTAAAAAGAAAAATAAACTATACAATAGTCTTCAACTACCCGCATCGCCCCTTGAAGGCTGGTTGCGACAAAGGCTCCTGTATGCTGCCTATTTATGCACTTCCCAATGTTGGGCCGCACTTCAATACTGTGTTGTGGATCCCCAAAATTCTAGCCCAAATTGGTCACTATGTCGCGACATAGAAAGTTCTATCGCGACAAAGTTTTCGCCTGCCGCGGGCCTCCGTCGACACATGCGCTCTTTGTCGCAACCTCGTTCTCTCGAGCTCTTCGAACTCGCCATGACGTACTGATAATGTCGCGATAGAATTTTGGTGTAGCAATCTTGTTCTTATCGCAACATAAATGTATTGTGTCACGATACCAAATCTATTTGCAACCAGGTTCTCATGAACTTCTGCTTCTGGAGTCTGTCGCAACATAATTTTCTTTGTTACGACAACATTTTCCTTTTCATCCTGTCAACTCTATCGCGACAAAGTTTTCTCTGTCGCAACAGGATTTCTTTGAGTCCTTAGCAAGTCGCGACAGGAAACTCCTTGGTCGCGATAGACTTTTCTTTTCTAATCTATGTCAGCTTATTATCAGGTCGCGACATAAAAATCTTTGTCGCACCACATATTTCCTACAATCACAGCTTCTTCAATTTCGCTACACCTAATTTTATCTGTCGCTGGCGTAATACTTATTCCATATCTTTTATTGTCACGACATAAAATTTCTTTGTCGCGTAGAGATTCTACCTTCAATTCTTCACTATGTCGCAACATGAATTTCTTTGTCGCCACTCCGTTTTGCTCTTCAAATCCTTGTCGCGACAAAGAATTCACCTCCTTCATGTTTTGTTTGTCTCGACAGAAATAATCTTTGTCGCGACAAAGATTTTGTTGCTCTTAGTTGTGAATTCTAAACGTTATGTCGCGACATAATTTTCTTTGTTGCGACAGAAATTCCTTCTTAAGCTGGCTTGGTTCTGAAAACTTTGTCGCAACATAAAAACACTTGTCTCAGTTGACTTGTGTTGCAGTCTTAGCATTTTCTGTCGCGACGGAATTGTCTTTTGTTGCAACATAGTTCATTTGTTAGTCTTCAGCTTTTTATGTTGCAATAGAGGAAATATTGTCGCAACACAACTCCTTTGCTCTCTTCCTTGATCATTGTCACGACAGAGTTAAGGACTGTCGCGACACTTTTCTTCACAACTTCTAATACTGTTACATGTATTGCAAAATTCCTTGTCGCGATAAAATCAGCCTTTAAGCCTTGAGTTCAAATGCCGAGCTTTGTTGCTACATTTAGTTATTGGCCGCGCATAGTTCTTTGGCCTCGCTTTGAAATGTGTCATAAGATACAAAACCATGTCGTGACAAAGATTACTACATTTTCCACTATTTTTCTTTTTTTTTTTTTGCTTCTTTTCTACTTGTTTTCTCTCCTTCTTCAATTAACACCTGCAAAACACAAAGTTGGTGAATATTCCATAATTTGGAATAAAAATAAGTCTGAAAATGTTAAAAACATGCCAGAAAAATGGATTAAAAATAGCTGAGTTAAAGACTCATCAGTTGTCCTTGAGCAATTCCCCATCTTTAAGTCTCTCACCGACAAAGAATGCTAGAGAGAGCACAAAGGTCAAGTCAAAGAAGAGGCCTCTACATCACTCCCTCGCTTCTTTAGCGATGCCAAGAAGGGCACATTCGCAAGGCAAAGAGGGACAAGGTGAGGCAATCCAGCCGCCAGCCCCGGGAACGGGTCAAGATCGCTCAAGGTGCGTCACACTAGTATTAACCCGAGGGCACGATGCCACCAATGTCGTCAGACATCCTTCATTTGCACATGTGGCCAACGCTCTACATGCCGCTTAACAAATTCTTTAATTCAGAGACTGATGACATGCTCTCTTCGCTCCTAGGACAACACATCCTTGATTATGAGCAGCCTCGTGGGTTTGTCATACCAGCTTTTTCGTTCAATGACCACCTGTTATGTAAAGTGTTCCCGGCTAGCTTGTGGGGGCCTGCGTTAGCTTGGTTCCTGATGAGTGCAAAACTCATCTATGTTTTGAGTTCATTTCACATGCTATTTTGTGCATTTAATATCCATATTCATGTAAAACTCATAAAATTTCCTCTAAACTTGGTTTTGTAGGATTATTGATGAAAAGCAAGTGATTTGGCAAGAAATGAGCAATATATTTCCAAAGAAGAGTCAACCGAGAGTCTCATATCACCACTGGAAAGATGAATTTTTTTGTACCATCTGGAACATCAAATGGTTCAAATTCCTCATGGCTGCATTCTACATTCAAAGAGCTTTCCAACGAGTACTCACACGCCCAAATCCGAGTTAAAACGAAGAAGTTATGGCCCCGACAAGTTAGAGAAGAAAACCAGCTTGTCGGGGTTCAGAACGATGTCGCACCGCATTTGATGTCGCTGACCAGATTTGATGTCGCGACTGTGTCGCGAATTAAACGCATAAAACCTAAAAGGCCGAAAATTGATATTTTAACCTACTCTGGCCCATTTCACCTCAGGACCATATATATACTGCTTTTAGGTAAAGAGGTGTCGGGAAGATTGGAGAGCCTACGGGTTTCTCTCTAGACTCCGCCCATTTTTCCAGCTTTTTTCTCAGAGATTTTGATTTGTTTTAGATTTTAGAGTAGTTTTAGAGAAGATTTTTATTTCTATTGAAGAGATTTTGTGCCGTATAACGTAGATCTCGGGATTCACTACGTTTCACAAAAAGACAGTTTTAAAAATCCTAGATTTTCTCCATGGGTTTTCTCTCTAACCGCCCATTTTTAGTTTTGCTACGTATTTTTATTTTTAATAAATCTTAGAGTAGTTTTAGAGCAGATTTTTATTTATATTGAAGAGATTTCGGTGCTGTACTCAGATATTCAATTTCTTTACTGTTGAGGAGAAGATTGTGCTCAAACTGATTTTTCTTCGTCTCTTGATTTCTTTCTTCATTTTCTTACTTTTTGTTTGATTGGTGATGATTGGAATCAAAGAATGGAACATTAACACCCTCTAGGTTGGGGATTAATTGTTGAACAATCGATGCGCTTCTCGCTATTTTGTGGGTTTGAATACTGAATTTATATAATTGGTACTGTTCATATAATTAACTGTTTGGAATATTAGTAGCTTATACCCAAAAAAGAGCTGTATCTTTGCTCTGATTTCCAGGAGGCCCTTTGAGTGACACAGAGATGGAGATTCCTGAGAGTAAAGAGCGGTAACTTAGGGGTATGTTAGACTAATATCTTGGAACTAATGAACTCTGAAAAATATTTTGATAGATCACTAATTTACTCATGGTGTGAGGATTAATTAGATGATGTATCAATTTAGTTGATCAGAGGTTTCTCCTTAGTCTGATGAAAGGATCTTGATCCCGTGTTAGCAAAGATCTAATCAAGGAGATAGAAAATTTTATTAGATTTGAAGGACGCAGATACCAATTACATCGAGAAGGCTTGCATTATCCCGTCATGGGGCAAGAATTCTTCGCCCCGAAATGGTCAGGGAAGTATTGAAAAGAAAAAACAATCAAATCTTAAAGAGTGCCAAATTTTACAAGTAGCTATTTAGACCCATTTGTCCTGAAAAGGAATATGGTGTGTTAGATAGTGAAATGTATGGTGTATGGAGAAATCCAAGTTATACTACATTGCTCTTGGACAAATCCAGCATTCAACTCACAAATGTTGCACTTTCAAGGAAATGCAAACTGGTTTGTAAATAATTATCCCCATCCCAAGGACTCTCTTCACCTTTAGAATTAAGTAGTTGTTTATTTGGTAGATTTCAGGATTAGTTTTAAATCAGTTTTTGTTTCAATTAAATTGATTTTATTCTCTATCCTATTTGATCGCCTAAATAGTGAAGAGCCCTGAGTGTTGGTAATATTCTTCATTTCGGGCTTTTGAGTATTAATTTACTTTTGTTTCAAATGCTTGAGTATTTACCATTCACTCCCTTTGACCATATTTTCACATATACATCAAATCGGGTCTCTTTAACTAGTTTTTTTAAGGCCGCTGTCTAGGGATTGGCTGCTCACTTTCTCTCATTGGAAGTCGACATTTTGAAGAACTGCAATTTGCTAATTTAGGCAATTTTTATTTTTATTTTTATCTTTTTGGTTGTGATTTGTTTCTTAGTTTATTTTTTTTTATTAGTATTTTGTACTTTATTTTCTTTTGTTTTTTTTCTTATTTGTTGGTACTTATGGAGGAACATTCAATAGAAGATAGATTTGCCTCCATGTAAGCCAAGTCAACTACTTCTTCATAAATCGACCAAAGAATTCACAATGACTCACTCATGGAACAAGGAGTATTGCCTTATCAAGGAGTTCAAATCCTACATTTCAAGAGGAAAGAGTTGTCTCTGCATGAGCAGATTTTATCTACATGGAAGGGAATAAGAAGAGATTAATCATGAGCAAAAATTTCCAAATTTAGATGCCTTCCAAGTCAACACTAGTGCTAGATTGAAAATGTAGAAGCTCAAATAGACACTTGGTCCAAGCATTCAAGGAAAAAATTCTCAGACCTCTCCAAGTAACACTTTACAAATCCCAATGAATGCATTGATACTCCTTTTGAGTAGTGTGCAGAAATTTCCTATCCCAAATTGTGAAGAAGGTGAAAATATTGAATTGAGAACAAGGCTCCAAACAACTTAGATGATGAAGAGTCATTATTGGATAAACTGAAATTTGAAGAAGTAAGTCATAATGGCTATTGAAAACATTTTGGTGAAGTTTGACACATTTAGCTTCCCCATGGATTTTGTGACTGGGGCATTGGAAGGGGATCTACAAATTCTCATATAAGAAGACCACTTCTTCCTGCCGCTGACTGACATCACAACAAGTCATCTCTGTCGAGGTGAGGAGAAAAGCAAGTTCCAATCTTCACCAACCACATTGACCTTGACTTGAGCATATTTTACGCGCAAATTCCAACTGCTTCAATCAAAAGGAATATTTGGAATGTACCCTCTACATAAATGTGTTTACATCTACTCACATAGAGGGGACTGCTTGAAGAAATTGTAATGAACCACCACCATAATTAGAGGATTTGAGTTTCTTTCCCTTTCTTCAAAATCAAAGAAACATCCTTTGAGCTGGAATGGTTATGAAGAGGAAGTGTTTTCCAAGATGAATGATTGGTCAAATGGAAGCACTAGTACTTTTCCAATGAGTCTAGCTGGACTCTAAAAACGGAGCAGCTTCTTGGGAGGCAACCTAAGCTAAGTGATGAGCTTAAAAGTCATCTATTTTTAGTCCATTTTTCTGCTTAATTTTCATATCAAAAGAGACAATTACTTTGCAGAAATATGAAGAAATCCCACCCATCTCGTTATTAGCAGTAAAATGGAAGAAAGAAGAAATGCAAGAGAAAAAATACAAGAATAAGTGGAGGAAAGTGCACGAATGGCAAAGAGCGTAAACCCAAACAATCGGGTTGGATCTATTGATGCGCTGGGGTTTCAGACAAATCAAATTTCAGGTCGCGACACCAAGAGAATTGAAGGAATTTGATGCAGGTCGCGACAGTAAGTACCAGATAAGCAGCTGAAGGGTAACCAGGAGCTAAGAGAACGACGTCGCGACAGCATTCTGAGGTCGCGACAAGAGTTGATGTCGTGACTAGGATAAGAGGTCGCGACAACAGAAATACCATTACATGAGAGGTTCGACCGGATGAAGTCACGAACTCGCCGATGTCGCACCGTGAGATCGTGGGGTCGCGGCACGCAGACCTCGCCGCGAAGGTTGAAGTCTTTAAGGTGAGGTCACGACAAGATATCGATGTCGCGGACATCGTGAACGCACTGCATCAATGATGCAGAGCCATAAAGAGATGTCGCGACAAGATATTGATGTCGCGACAACATGAGCGATCAGTTGAAGACTGCAGCTAACTTGAGTTGAAGTCGCGACAAGACATCGACGTCGCGACATCAGGAGAGAACAATTGAAACCTGCCAAAATGAGAGAAGATGTCGCGACAAGATATTGATGTCGCGACATCAAGAATGACCAAATCAAGGTTACATGTAGTGTCGAGGTTTACAGGAAATTGATGTCATGGGACGTGGATGATGTCACGATAAGGAAATCAAGTCACAATTCTGAATGCTGAATTGGGCCTGATACTAAAAATCCACAAATAGTTACATCGGGATTAGGGCCCAATTGAGGAACCCTATAAATACGCAGCTATCCAACTCATGAAAGCAATACAATACGTGCATTTTAGAGAAGAAACTGGATAAATAAGGCTCATTTTCTTTATTTTCTTTTCTTTCTTTCTTTTCTTTTCTTATTTTTTATTTCTAATGCTTTAGAGCGCATTATGTTCGTATTTTTATTTCACGTATTTTCCGAACTGATGTTATCGTTTGAAATAAGTCGAGTGCATCTATTTTCTTTCAAATTACTACCTTGAATGTTTGAAGTTCGCATAAATTTCGAATTCGATTGTTTTAGCTAAATTATGTATTTATTTCATGATCGAGGAATGTTGTATCGTAATTCAAGAATTGAAGAATCCAGTTTTCCATTAAGTGAACGTTATAGTCAGAATTTATCTTCTCGTAGTTGTTTACGCCAGCCTTGATAATTTCGCTTAATGAATTTACTGGTTTTGGGTTTGGTTGTCTTGGGGATCCAATACGCTTTCTATACCCGTTAAGATTCAAGGCCATTGCTCGATTTCAAGGGAGGTCCTCCGAGTGACATTGTGGAAGACATTCCGAGAGTAATGTACATTTTTCAAGGCATACTAACTCCGCTATTAGGGATCTTTTTGAGTTTTGTAAGTTCACTTAGATAAATCCTCTCACTTGAAATTAAGAACGAGTTGAATGAGCTATCTATTTAAACACAGTTATTCACCTCAATTCTGATAGCGAGGTCAATCCCGTGTTAGCCGAGATCTAATCAAGGAAAGGTCGATCTATTCTAATTTCGAGGAGGAGCAATCTGGAAGTTGTATATCCTTGCTTGACCGATAACTTGGGAGCTAAGGTTTACAGTCCATAAAATGGGTATGAAGTATTGCAAAAGAAAAATATCCGCATCAGTAAGCCCTCGTTAAAAGAGTTATCTAATTCGTATTCGAGAGAATCGTGCTCGATTAGATAATGAAATGTGGAGGTGAGAGATCCAATTGCACTACAACGCCTTGGACAGCATTTTGAAACTGAGATAATCAAGAAATTTTTATCGAGTAACCATGTGTGAATCATAGTTCACTATAATCAAGCTTTCTATTGATGTGTCCTCGAGGATAACTATTCAAAGATTCATTTTTATTAGGAAATTCATTATTCTTTATTCTTTATCTTCCAAAGATGTTGGATAGTTCATTATTTTCCTTTGTTCGCTTTCATTTTCCAAAGACCTTATCGCCGGATCCTACTATCATTTTGTGTCTAAATAGTATGGAAATTGAGTAGTCGTAGTTGATTTAAAATTCTGGAGATCTCTCAGGATCGAGACCGGGATTCTAAATCCATTTTATTACTTGTCTAATTCGTAAGCACTGCTAATAAAGTATCAAAACCAAACTTTGAAAATGATTTACTCTAAGAGATTGGTGATTTATATAGTATAATATTAACAAGTTTTGGCGCCGTTGCCGGGGATTAGACAATAGTCCTTTGGTAATAGTGACATAAATTGTATGTGTTCTTTGGCTCATAATAAGGCGCCGCTGTCAGGATTAGACAGTCCTTCGTAATAGCGACATACCTCCAGATTGCTGTTCGGTTAAACAAGTTTTACGCCGTTGTCGGATCGAAAGAATTTTATAAATCAATATTCGGGATGAAAGAAGGAAATACTAATTTGGACATTTTTAAAAGAAAAGAACAAAATAGCTTTCAAGGCAAAGGACTTGTAGCCAGCCGACCTCAACAACCCATATTAAATATATTTTATGATTTCCACCAATCCTATTAATGGGGCGGTTTTGCTTTAAAACTGATGCATAGAAACAATCGATCCGATTCCAAATTTAATAATGTGAATAGCGACGCTTAAGCTCGAGAAAGACCAAGAAGGCGTAAAACTCAATCCATGGCGTAAGAAAGGCAGATCAAAGCTGGAAATACATATAGAGGGAGCTAGAAGGCCAACATCGATACAACGGAGGATTTCGAGACCAATTATACAGAAGAATATTCAAATGATCGACAAATTCTCACAATGATGCTAATAATTTGAATTGAAGCTAAAGATCGACATAATGGTCCAAAGAAAGATATCACATCGTGGTCATCCCACTCAAGACTAAACGAGCACCTCGAAGATTCCTCAAAGATGGCTAATACCGCGTCGAATGGGGTGAGACCGTGTCATAAACTGCATTCATTCCCATTCTCCCTAAGAGATACACAAAGCAAATACATGGTATGAATCATTACCATATGGTTCCTCGTTTGATACTGAGGAGTTAGTCGAGGCCTACTTAGGTAGATTCTTTCCCCGCACTCCAACGATGCAAAGAAGGAGGGAGATCATCGTGTTCCAGCCAGGGGAAGATGGTGCCTCAGATGAGCTGGGAAAGATTCAAACCAAGGTCGAGAAGATGTCCAATGTACGATAGATCCAAGACTCAGATGGACATTGTATATCATGCCATGAATGATATATCAAAGGATCATCGATGCTTCACGCCGTGGAGCATTCAAACAAAAAAGTGCTGAAGAGGCAAAAAGAGTCGAATAAGATCTCAAGAATGTAACATGAAACTCCTTCTCCGAAGCCAAGAGGAAACAAGCAGAGGAAAGGGGATCATTGAAATGGGAATAGCACGACAAATGATGGCGCCAAGTCGGACAAGCATTATGCATGTTGCATGCTAAAGAAGAAGACACACCGCCTATGAAATAGGAGCACTGGAAGGGAGTTAATGAAGGGAGTGCTGAAAGAGTAATCAAGGACTTTATTATCAAGAGGTTAATTATTTGGGTGAGCTAAGAGCTTACTCATTTCAAACCCAATCCTAATCCTTTTCAAAGACATTATCACCCAAAGACTCAGAACTATGAGAACTTCTCAGATGGGCGGAGGGGCTTTCAAGGCCAAAGGCAGGACGTAACCTCATCATGATATCAAATAGCCACCAAGGTTCCAAAGAAATAGCTAGCAGAGGGAAATGAGCACGTAAACGACATCGTGGTCAGAGGAGGGCCCCATCTTTCGAGGAACAGCGATGCCGCAGCTTTATGGGGGATAATAAAGCCGCTGAACTCCATGAACAAAAGCTCGAGAACTGGGAAGTACCGCTACCAATTCTCAACGCCAGATCACTACAAATGCATCCCCTCGAAGAACCCTGAGACACAAGTAGGGTACCGCCCTAACCCCCCGCAAAGCCAGCGAAAGATGCCTTCCCAAGTGACACAAGGAAGAACCTAAAGATCGCACGGCCGCGGCACCAGAGTAAGGAGTTAAGAGAGGAAAGAAAAGGGGTGACAGCAACAAAGAAGCAGCAAGACCGTAAAGGGAAGAGACACTAGAGAATGACAAAGAAGGAATAGAAAAGAAGAACATCCATGAACAAAGCTCGGGCAAATTCCATTTCCACAAAGATCAAGCAAATCAAATATGGAGTGGCGCTTGCAAGGTCTTGAAAACTTTAAGCCGGAGATCGCATGACTTTCATCAAGTGTGACTCGATACTTTACGCAAAATTCAAGGACATATCGAGCAAGAAAAGAAAAATAGTAGAAGAAGGAATAGAATCTCACCGCTACTTGCAAAGGCAAGAATCGAAAAGAACTACCAAAGATGAAGGACCCAGAAGTTTCACAATTCCTGTATTGTCAGAGGAATGGAATTCAAGAAGCTCTCTGTGACTGCAGAGCCAGATCAACTGACGCTTCTTCTCGCTGCCAAGAAATTAAGTTTGGGGAGCTTATTCCCCACAACCGTTACCTTCAAATGGCATGACGATGGTGAAACCCGAAGGGGCCATTGAAGATGTGTTGGTCACTGTCAAGCTCAGATTCCCGCAGACTTGGCACTCCGACACGGAAGAAGATTCACACAAGTACTCTACTATTAGGGAAGACCATCTCTAGCTAATGGAGCCTTGATTGACATGCAAAAGGAGTTTCATCTTAAGGGTTGGAGAAGAAGCCAATGTGTTTAACTTGATTAAAAGTATGCAAAATATAGACAAGGAAAGGAAGGCTAACAGCCGACATTTTGTCTCTATTTCCAACCCCGATGTTAACAATGATTGTAACACCCGCTTTTATCAATGAAAAGAGATGAATCTTTAAAGATACCAAGACCGATAATGGGGAAGAATTCAAGGTCAATGGACAAAGGTTAAAGCATTATCTCAATGTGGAAGAGGAAGGGGTGAAGAACCCAACCGGTTCTCGAGGAAAAGTAGTTAAGATCCACAACAATGGTAGTCTCAAATAAGTGACTCAAAATCGAAATAATGGGAGGCAACTCATGAGGATTTAAAATTTGAATTTAAATTAAATATTTTCTTTTAGTTGTCGATAAATTAGGCCGCATTTGTTTTCGTAAGGATGATTTAATTTCAAATAAATCAGAAGTTTAATTAGACTCTTTCAATATTAAAAGGATCTTTCCGAATCCGGTTAAAGACATGAATAGCAAGACAACTACAGGAGTAATTCCAGCAACTTGCAGAGGAGTCGCGACATGAGAAAAGGGGAGTAACTTTCTCCCTAACCCAATTCTGTAGATATATTTGAATTAATTGTTAAATTCGCTTAAAATATGCTCCAAGAGACAAGCCTAAACGGTTAGGGAACACAGAGAATTCAAAGTTTTGAAATCATTGAATTAGGTTTGGTCAATGACAACAAGGTTGTCCGACAAAGCCGTTGTCCCACAAAACATTGATGTCGTGGACCAAGAAAGAAAGAACACTACGAGTACTGAGGAAGTGAGATACATGTCGCGACACCACAAAGTAGATGTCGCAACAAGGAATTAAGTTTCAAAAGAAGAAGGATTGCGCCACATCAAATAAATCGGACTCAGACACGCGACATATTAGGTAGGTCACGACATAAAAGTGTGACACGTGCCAACCACTCACTTCAAAGCCCTAAATTTAATGACCAAATAAAAAGCCATGGAATTGAAGTCGCGATACCCTTAATCAAGCATTAATTAGCCCACAAACATTGATTGAATTAAAATGCTTGGAAAACTATTTCATTCACTCCAACCCACATAACCATTCACCTGCCTCCTCCGAATCTCAACCTCCAAAACCCTGGGACTCCAAACTTTCTCGAAAGCTCTTGTCTCTCGACGGGCCGAAATTCCCACCCCGGTCCCTAACCTGGGACGAGATTATGAGGGAACACGAACAATCGAAGAAGAAGAAACTTGCCAAGGAGAATCAGCTAGATGAGATTCGCTTCAGAAGAGCAAGCAGAGAGATGCCATCAAAACACCCGAAGCTCCGACAACTTCTCGCCACACGTATGCAAAGGAAAAGGAAAAAGAGGAGAGAAGAAGAAGTAGAAGATTTCGTATCCTTGTGCTTATTCCTGAAGAAGTACTATGTTAACAAAGGTTTTGTTACGTAGAGGAGATTCAAAACTCGTGACCTTTCAAGGAGATGATAGAGCAGAGATGGGAGAGTCTCTGCACACCAAAAAATCAGTGGTATACAAAGATCATGAGAGTTTTATTCCAATATGGTGGAAGGAAGGATGGAGTCGCTTGTTAGAGGAGTCCTGGTCTCATACGAAGCCAAGGCCATCAACGAGGCCTATGGATGACACACAAGCATGGCTCCAAATTCAAGAAAATTTTGAAAACCGAATTCTTAGAAAGATCAGCCAGAAGCTCATCACGGAAGGGGCAAAGTAGACCAGAGAAGGAAAGCCAAGAATCCTCATCAAGGGAAGCCTCACTCGAGGGAAGCGAAGGTATGGTTTGCTTTCTGCGCCTGCTTTTGGTTCCAACAAAACATTTATGCAATGCTGAGAGAACAAGAAGCTGCATCAGCTGTATGCCATACTCGCGGGTACAAGATCAATATAGGAGTTATCATAGAGAACTCTATCACAGGTATCATGAAGGGAACAAAAGAGGTCTCGTTTCTCACCAAAGAACACACAATTCTATGCTTGAAGGTCGTGAAAGGAATTTGGGAGTCAAGAAGAAGTCCTCGTAGCTTCACCACCTTTTCCGACAGAGTTAGCAAGGCCAAGAAACCGAGGAAAAAGGGAGTGCTGGTAGAGAACAGAGGTGAAGCCCAAGCTGAAGGACCAGAAAAGGAGACCCAGAGGGCCACTGATCAAAGAGCAGAGCACCCTGTGAACTCACCTGACAACAATGATTACATGTGTGCAGATAATGAAGGGCAGGATGAAGACAACTTCACAGACTTCTCCATCCCTCGCGCCTCTCCTCCCCGTAGTAATTTAAACTTCCAACCTAGAGAAAGTTCAAGAGGAGCACAAGAGAACAACTCAATTCTGGAAGCTCTCAATGCCATGCAGAAGAGAATAGAGGAAAGAGAGAAGGAGTGGAACTTAAAACAGGAATTCAGAGAAGGAATGTATGAAAAAGAATTGAAAAGAAGAGACCAACAGTGGGAAGAAGAGTTAAATAGAAAAGAAAAGGAGCATGAAGTGGAGATCCAAAGAAGAGAACAACAAGCAAAGAAGAACCGAACAAAAGAGGAACAAAGATGGGAAAAATGTTAGCAATAATGAGAAGAGTTCAAGAAAGAAATGAAGGAAAGAGATCACGACTGCTATCAACTCAACCGAAGTCATGAAGCTTTATAACAAGCGCTTGATCATGATTCTCAACTCAGCATTGTTAGAGAAAAAAGAGATAAAGAGCATGACACCAAATTTGGGGAGCGTATAAAGGGTTTCAATTACTATACAAATCTCTACAGAGGGAGCCGGAAAACAAACTGAACGATGTGAGACAAAAAGCAATGGGAGGTCGGCGGCTGCATGTATGACGGCCGAAAATTTAGATTTGATTAACAACAATCTGCCAAATTCTTAGAAGTGATGACTAAATGGAAAATACAAATGAATGGCTTGGGAAAGAGGCAGATGACAACAAGAAGGTTGATTCTAATGAGATTTTCTATTGAAGAACAAATGGAGAAGGAAACCAAGAAGAAAGCAAAGAAGAGAAATGAAAATTCTCGACTTCCAAAATTCATTTAGGTACATTAGATCTAGATCCCAACATTTTTGCTCCCGACTATTTCAAAAGAAAAAAATAAAAACCTTCTCCCCGCCTAACTTTCAAGACTATCCTTCTCCCATAATGTATCCAACAGCTTGCAAATGAACTTAAATAAAATGAGAAATTTAAATTGAAGTGTCAGGTGCTATTTTACATTTGATTGTTCAATGTTATGTTGCTTTGTGGTTGCATGATTAGGAATTAAAGTAGAAATTAGTTCCGTAATAAAAAATGCTGAGATGTAATGAGTCGACCGAATGAAGCAGTTAGATTAGAATGAGCTGAAATGTAGAATAAGGCCACAAATAATACAAGCCATGATTGAACACAAGGTGCAAAAGTGCTACTTAAGTTCACGATAAGTCCGTAATTGAGGAAGGTAATACAATAGAAGGAACAAACATATTTTTTGAGTTTCAGGGTATGAACAATAAGTCAAGGAACTCCGTTGAATATCAATTAACTTAACTACTCATAAATAAAAAATGAGTCAAGATACCCTTATAGTTAGTCACAAATTAAATCCAGATCGTAATTTGTTAGATTATCATCAGAGAAGAACCCAGGTGATACAAATGACAAGAAATGATGCAAGCCATTCTTGATACAGCCATTCTAGCTATCCTTATTAATATCGATGCATATACCTGGTTCCATTAATTGAGCTAAACAGTTGATTTTTCAAAATAAGCCAACGGAAACCCCAACCCATCCAGAAATTCAATCCTTCAAGAAAGAACCACGATTACCTTAAATTCAAGAAGAAAGAAGAAAATGAAGCTCGAGTATATATTTTCGAGGAACTCAAAAGTGAATGAAAAGAAAAAGCAAGGAGCAAAATGCAACAAAAGAAGGTTTAGATAATGATTCCTGTGGCCTAACTCTTCGAACAATTAAGTTCTTGGGGTGTTTAAACACCCAGCACTTCTAATGCCATCTCTGTATGGGAGTTAATAACCCAAAGTTCTAAGAGTGTTAGAAAGCCTAAAAGTTAAAACATTGCACTATCCCTTAGTAGGCAAACTAAGGAAATTCCCTAGTGAAATACAAGTGTGAAATAGGGCATACAATCAAATTGAAGAAATCAAAGAGATATCCCAAACAGAAGTTTGCAGGAGTTTATTATAGAAACTACAAGAAAGAAAGGGCAGAAGAGGAGAGAAAAGGTTCAGGGTAATCTTAACCTAAAAATTCCTTCCATCCTACCCATTACCCAGGCCTAACAATAAAAGCCCAAAAGACCTGATTGATCTTGAAGGCTGTAATCATCTACATTAGTGGAGATCAACATATGAAAACAAGCCTATGGAATTGGAAGAAAGGAAATAATCAAAATTAAGTAAGAACTTTAGGGAGTTAAATGATCAAAGAATAAAATGAGAAAGGAAAACAATTCATTATTCAACAGATCCAATGATATTGTTTGTAAAACAATTTCAACATGTTAGTTTGCATAGCATAAAGAAAGAGAGACCAACCTTGAACTGACTCAAGGGGATGTACGTAAAATTGTGATACCTTGCATTGCAATTAAATTGAATGACACTCGTTAACAAATCACGTAAAATGTCCCGAAAAATTATTTTGTTTGAGGACAAACAATTCTTTTCTTTTTCGCTTCGAGGACAAGCAAAACTTTAAGTTTGGGGGGGAGTTTGATGAGCTTTGCAAGTCATCTATTTTAGTCCATTTTTCCGCTTAATTCTCATATCAAAAGAGACAATTACTTATAAATATGAAGAAACTTCACCATCCGTTATTAGCAGTAAACGGAAGAAAGAAGAAAATGCAAAGAGAAAATACAAGAATAAGTGGAGGAAAAGTACGAATGGCAAGAGCGTAACTAAAACAATTATTGATTCATCGATGCGCTGGGTTTGCATTAGCCAAATTCGAGATCATGACACCAAGAGAATTGAAGGAATTACGCAGGTCGCACGTTATACCGCATATAAATCAAGGGTAACCGTGAGCTAAGAGAACGACGTCGCGACAAAGATTCGAGGTCGCTGACAGAGTTGATGTCGTGACTAGGATAAGAGGTCGCACAACGTAAAATACCATTAAGCTGGGCGAGAGGTTTGACCGCTGAAGCCGCCGGAATCCTGCCGATGTCGCTGACGTGAGATCAAGTCGCGACACGACCCGCCGCGGAAGGCTGAAGCTCCTTAAGGTGAGGTCGCACAAGATATCGGATGTCGCGGACATCGAACGACTGCATCAATGACGCAGAGTTATAAGAGATGTCGCGACAAGATATTGATGTCGCGACAACATGAGTGATCAGTTGAAGACTGCAGCTGACTTGAGTTGAAGTCGCGACAAGACATCGACGTCGCGACATCAGGAGAGAACAATTGAAACCTGCCAAAATGAGAGAAGATAAATGCGGATAAGATATTGATGTCGCGACATCAAGAATGACCAAATCAAGGTTACATAGAGTGTCGAGGTCGCGACGTGACTGATGTCGCGATCACGATGATGTCACGACAGAAATCGAAGTCGCGACTGAACAAAGGAATTGGCCTCGGATACTCAAAAATCCACAGTTACATCGGGATTAGCCCAATTGAGGAACTCCTATAAATACGCAGCCTATCCAACTCATGAAAGCAAATTCATGCCACAGATCTAGAGAACCGATAGGCCAAGGCTCATTTTCTTATTTTCTTTTCTTTTCTTTTTTTCTTTTCTTATTTTTTTTTATTCCGCTGCTTTACAGATTATGTTCTCGTATTTTTATTTCGTTGTATTTTCCGAATCGATGTTATCGCTTCGAAATGGGGCCGAAAAGTGCATTCATTTTTCAAATTACTACCTTGAATGTTTGAAGTTCACAAATTTCGAATTCGATTGTTTCAGCTTTCAAATTGCGCTATTTTATGATCAGAGGAATGTCGTATCGCGTAATTCAGCACTGGCGAATCCAAATTTCCATTATGAACGTTATACGTAATTTATCTTTCCCGTGAGTTGTTTACGCAGCCTTGATAATTTCAAGAATGAATTTACTTCCTCGGTTTTGGGTTTATTAGTCTCTGGGATCTCGATTACGCTTTCTTATATCTGCTAAGATTTAAGGTCATTTCTCCTCGATTTCAAGGAGGTCCTCTGAAAGGACACAGCAGGGAAGACATTCCCCAGAATGTACATTTCTTCAAGGTATACTAACTCGCTATTAGGATCTTGAGCTTTGTAAGTTCACTTAGATAAATCCTCCTCACTTGAAATCAAGAACGAGTTGAATGAGTTATCTATTTAAACAAGCAAAGAGTTCACCTCAATTCGGATAGTGAGGCCAATCCCGTGTTAGCTGAGATCTAATCAAGGAAAGTTGATCTATTCTAATTTCGAGGAGGAGCAACTGAAGTTGTATATCCTTGCTTGACCGGAGCAACTGAGCTAAGGTTTACAACCCATAAAATGGGTATGAAGTATTGCAAAGAGCAAAATATCCGTAATTAGAAGTCCTCATAAAAAGTAGTTATCTAATTCCTCAGATTCGAGAGAATCAAATGATTAGATAATGAAATGTGGAGCGTGAGAGATCCACCGCATTCATAAACGCCTTGGACATTTTGAAACTGAGATAATCAAGAAAATTTTTATCAGAGTAACCACAGAATCGATAGTTCACTATAATCAAGCTCTATCGATGTGTCCTCTCGAGGATAACTATTCAAGATTCATTTTTATTAGAAATTCATTATTCTTTATCTTTATCTTCCAAGATATTTGATAGTTCGCTTTATTTTTTGTTCGCTTTTATCTTCCGTACATCTTAATGTCGGATCCTACTATCATTTTGTGGTCCAAATAGTATGGAAATCTGAGTAGTCGTAGTAGTTGGATTTAAAAATTCGAGATCTCTGTGGGATCAATATCCGACTTAAATCCATTTTATTACTGTCAATTGCACTTGCACAGCGCACCAAAACCAAACTTTGAAAAATGATTTACTCTAAGAGATTGGTGATTTATATAGTATAATATTAACAAGTTTTTGGTGCCGCTGTCAGATTAGACACAGTCCTTTGGCAATAGTGACATAAATTTGTATGTGTTCTTTGGTTTGGTTAACAAGTTGCGCCACACGGATTAGACAATAGTCCTTTGGTAATAGTGACATAAATTTGTATTTGTGTTTTGCCCTGGTTAAACACTACACAAGGATTCATCCATTCTCTTTTCTTTTTCTTTTTTAGTTATTTTATTTGTCAAGTATTTTTTTTTTTTATCGCCGGGATGAAAAATTCCACAGTTGTTTTAACTTTGTTGTTAGTGTTTTCAGAATAAGGTAAGTTTGAAGCTCAACATGTTGTCATGACTAGTTTGCAAGACCAAAGGCAAGAAGATGGAAAGTGGTTGATGTAATTATAGTGCTTGAAGTGTGGAAAAAAAATGGAGTGGAGATGTTCATCAATTTCGTGTTTGAGATGAAAAGAACCAAATTGAATCGAAATATAAAGTTGGAAGGTTCATGATCATGCTTAAGGAGAATTGGAAGACAAGAGATGAGTTTAAGCATGAATGAAAGCATTAAGGGTTGCTATTGGAGAATTTGAGAGAATATATAAGCATGAAGGAATTTTGAAGGATAGCAAGTTATGGGGCAAGAGACAAAGCAAGGAGAACCTAAGGAGTCAGAAATCATCACACCGGATAAAGAATGAACATTCTGATTTTTCTGTATTGATTGAGGCTCCAAATGGTTCACCTCAGCCCATGAGCACATTCTACATTGAAAGAGCTTTCCAACGAGTCCTGGCACATCCAATTCCGAGCCAAATGAAGCGGAGATATGAGTATAACAAGTTGGATAAAAAATGAAAAGGTCGAAAGGTAATTGTCGACGCGACCAAAGACCACACCACGAAAGCAGAGGCTTTTTAACCCTTTAAAACCCAATTTTCTTCTTCCTACTTTATACTCTATTCTGCCATACTCTTTCCCTCCAACCCTTGCAACTTCCAACCACTTTCAAATTCATTTCCCATCCACTCAAATCCTAAATCACATTCCTCCCCAATCCATCTTTATCATCTTCAAGCTTCAAAACCCATCACAAACCCACAAACTTACCTTCCTTTGTTGGAACCTCAATTTTCCATCCATCATTCCAAGCATTAAAGAGGAGTTACAATGGAAGAAAATTTTTGCGGTTGATTGTTTGTTTTGGGTTCTTTTTTGTAGATCATTGTTGATTGTAAGGATTTGTATGTATTGAAGGAGGTTTTGAAGAATCAAAACTCACTCATTTGAGGTGAAGGAAGTTGGTGCACACCAAGTGTTTGAGAAAATGCCAAGCCACTTTCATGGCTCCAAAGAAGCAAAGTATATCAAGGGGTAGTACACCAATGTCAATGTCTCAAAATCAAGGTTCCTATTCAAAATTGGCCAAGACTACAAAGGGAGTCTACTCCTTTTCCCCAACTCTCTTTATTACCCTTACTTTATTGCCTTTGCTCATTGTTAGACATTTAGGACAATGTTCATCTCTAAAGTTTGGGTGTTTATTTTTTGTTAGTTTATCATGCACCCCACATGTTGCAAATGACAACTTTGAGGATGAAATTTTCTGTGTTTTTTCCATATAATAGACTTTGTTTCATGCTTCCTAACTTACATCTTAGTTTGGTATATATTTTTTTAGTGAGAGTTTATTGAGTTAATTGAGTTTTGTTTGGAGTTGTTGTGATGTCAATAAGGACCTATAAATGAACCCTGGCATATGGACAATATTAGAGATAATAGGACCTAATGCTTAATGAGTTATCTCTTTAATATAAGGCTATTTAGTCATTGGTTTCTCAAAACTATGCACGTGGTCATTAAGTACCCTTGAAAAGCAAGTGTTTCAAGGTTAGAGAAGGTTTATGAGACCATCTAATTTTGATCTCCATAGGTTCTAGAACTTGTTCTTATTATCGCTGAGGCGAAATCCTAGGGCAACACAACAATTGAGAAATGATATAGGCCATCCTTGGAAAGATTGCGCTTCTGTTAACCTTATTAATATGCATATGCATATTCCTCTAGTACCCAAGATGTCGAGCCTTAAAGAGCCAAAATTCTGTTTATATAAAAAAACCAAGTTTAGCCAACCTTCATATACATCACTATCCCTCAATAAAGAACCAAACTCACCCATAACATGAGGATTTGAACATAATTGAGAAATGTGGTGAGGAGCAAGTTTAGGGGAGTTATTTTTCCATAGGAAAAATAACTTCAAATTGGTTGAAATGAATAAAGTTTAAAAAAAAAAACAGAAAAATTTCAAGTGTAAAAGAAGCAAAAATACAATAAAAGTTTCGCGATGAGCCAGTTCAAATTCTCAGAAATCTTCCTTCCCTAGAGCAAGTAGTAAGGTGTCTCAACACCTAGTACCTTAAGGCCAATTGGTCTAGGAGATACTGATTTAAAGCTCGCTAAGGGTAGGTAGAAAGCATGAGGGGGTTTTGACATTGCACCACTTTAATAACCTTGTCTTAAAGAAAAGGCTTCGGTGTTTGTTGAAAGAATGCGAATTTGTGCAGTAAAAGTGATATGAGGAGATAAGATTTAATCAAACGCATTTCTGTGCCGCTTTGAGAGTGTCACTATGCTGATGGTAAAAACCAGATGGAGTAGAGCCGTCAATGCAGAAAATATGTATGCTCGTAAGTTTTAGCCTAAAATGACTACTCAACTACTCCTTTACCCAAGCCTTACATTACAAGCTTATAAAGACCTATCATTTGATCTTGAGAGTTGTAGCTTCACATAGTGGAGAGTGATAAGAACAACAAGCCTATGGGAACCTAAATAAATTATCTTAGAGATCCGCTGCATTTTATCTCAATTCTCATAAACTCATCTAGCTTGCAATTGTTTGATAGGGAAGACCACAATAATACACACTCAGTGAGAACCATGATCTAAATTTGTCTATTATGAGATTAATTCACTAGTTAAAATGAATAAATTATCTTGATCATATTCTCTATATTCCTTGTAAGGGTAATTCTAAGACACATATCACATACCCTCGCAAAGCTTAATTACTACTTTGTTAAATAAAAAGGTGAAATGAACTCTTTCTTCCATTAAGTCAGACAAGCAACTTTTCTTTTCTGCTTGAGACAGCAAAAGTTTGGGTGTTTGATGAGTGCAAAACTCATCTATGGCTTTGAGTTCATTTCACATGCTATTTGCATTTAATATCCATATTCATGTAAAACTCATAAAATTTCAAAATTGGTTTTGTAGGATTGATGAAAAGCAAGTGATTTGAAAGAAATGAGCACATATTTCCAAAAGATGAGTCAACGAGAGTCTCATAGCGCACCACTGAAAGATGAATTTTTCTGTACCATCTGAAACATCAAATGGTTCAAATTTCCTCATGGCTGCAATTCATTCAAAGAGCTTTCTTCAACTATACTACACGCCCAAATTCGAGTTAAAATCACAGTTATGGCCCATAAGTTAGAGAAGCAAAAACCAAGCATCGTCTGTGAAATGATGTCATGCACTGGGATTCATGTCGCGACCAGATTTGATGTCGACGTAAACGTCGTTAACTTCCAAAAAGGTCGAAAATTGATATTTTGACCTAATTTCAAACCCATTTCACCCTAGGACCATATATATACTCGTTTTTTAGGTAAAAAGGCAAGCGGGAAGATTGGAGAGCCTCTCTCATGGGGTTTCTCTCTCTAGACTACCCATTTTTCCAGTTTTTTTCTGTAGATTTTGATTTGTTTTAGATTTTATAGTAGTTTTAGAGAAGATTTTTATTTCTATTGAAGAGATTTTGATGCTATATAACAGAGATTCAGATTTCACTAAGGTTCAGACAAAGATTGAAGCTAAAAATCTGGATTTTCTCTCTCATGGGTTTTTCTCTCTAACCGCCCATTTTCTTGCTTTGGCTTGCATTTTATTTTTAATAGATCTTAGAGTAGTTTTAGAGCAGATTTTTATTTCTATTGAAGAGATTTCGGTGTTGTACTCAGATATTCAATTTCTTTACTGTTGAGGAGAAGATTGAAGCTCAAATCTGGATTTTTCTTTTCTTTCTCTTGATTTCTTTCTTCATTTTCTTACTTTTTGTTTGATTAGTGATGATTGGAATCCAATAATGGAACATTAAACACCCTCTAGGGTTGGGATTAATTGTTGAACAATCGACGGTGCTTTCGCTTATTTGGTGGGTTTGAATACTGAATTTATATAATTGGTACCAAGCCTATAATTAACCTGCTTGGAATATTAGTAGCTCTATATCCAAAAAGAGTCGTATCTTTTGCTCGATTTCAGGAGGCCCTTTGAGTGACACAGAGGATGGAGATTCCCGAGAGTAAAAGAGCGGCAGGGGTATGTTAGACTAATATCTTGAACCAATGAACTCGAAAAATTACTTTGATAGATCAATAATTTACTCATGGTGTGAGGATTAATTAGATGATGTATCAATTTAGTTGATCAGGTTTTCTCTTAGTCTGATGAAAGGATTTTGATCCCGTGTTAGCAAAGATTCAATCAAGGAGATAGGAAAATTTTTATTAGATTTGAAGGACGAGATACCAATTACATTGAGAAGGCTTCAGATTATCCTCGTCTATAGGGCAAGAATCTTTCGCCTCCCGAGAAATGGTCATGGAAGTATTGAAAAAGAAAACAATCAAATCTAAAGAGGCCAAATTTTAGCAAGTAGCTATTTAGACCATTTGTCCCGAAAAGGAATACGGTGTGTTAGATAGTGAAATGTATGGTAAAAGTGGAAATCCATTATACTAATACTTTGACAAATCCAAAGATTCAACTCACAAATGTTAACTTTCATGAAATAACCGTTGTAAATAATTATCCCACTAGTGACTCTTCATAAATTTTTAGAATTAAGTAGTTGTTTATTTGTGATTTAGGATTAGTTTTAAATCAGTTTTTGTTTAATTAATTGATTTTATTCGACATCCTATTTGATCGCTAAATAGTGAAGAGCCCTTGTAATCGGGTGATCAAATTCCACAGAGAGAACTCCAACTTTCGTGGGAGCCGATACATCCGACTCCTAGAGTCCACTTTATTACTTGTATGACCCGTGCACTTATGAGCGGGGCCGAGTGTTGCAATACTTTTCATTTCGCTTTGAGTATTAATTTACTTTTGCTCTTCAAATCGCTGAAAGATTTACCACATTCACTCCCTTGACCATATTTTCACATATACATCAAATTGGTCTCTTTAACAGTTCCACAAGCTCCCGCTTAACTCAATAAACTCGTTCAATGAATTATAGAGGGCGTTCGTGTCGCGGTATCTTTGTTCGATGAGGCAAAAAAGAAACATCAACCTCTTACAAACAATTCTCAAGCAGGAAGAAGAGTCTATTCGAGACTTCAAAAAGAGGTTCGGTGTTTCATCCAACGAGGAGTCATATAACATGGATGCAAACCCTCCAAAACTTTGAGATATTTCTGGTCAAGCCTACTCCTTTCTTCCGGGCCACTACTTAGACCTACTATAACACCCCAAATTATAACTCCTAGTAGTTTATTACATACTAGTGGTATAATATAAGTAAAGTTGCGCTGGAAATTTAAGTACTAAGGTTAAATTGGTAATTTGTAAAATAAGGACCCAAAGGTCATAATTTAAGAAGATGATAAGTTATAGTAAGAATTTAGATAAGTTGATGTATAAATGTAATAAAATTGAGGGACTAAAATTCAAAGGCTAAGAAATTGGGTCCAAAAGAGGATAAGGCTAAACATGGCCTTATGATAAGAGCTAAATATCTCATTTTTGGCTTTGGAGTGCTAGGGTTTACGGTGGAGGAGAAGAGGAGATTATTGGCTTTGGTGCAATCCATTGCTTTGGTTCAAGTAAGAAGAAAGGAGGAAAAGGAAGCTAGGAGGAGATTACTAGAAGATTAAGGTTTGAAATATCTCATTTTGTATGGAACTTTGGTATGGAACTAATGTTTGGAAATACTTGTCTAAGTTGGGTTAGGAAAACCCTAACTCTTCAATACATGTGTATTTTGGTTGGTTTAAGTCAGTTTTATAGTTTTGTTTTGAAATGGTTTGATTTGGTTTAAAGATTTCCAATGAAAATGACTAAAACTGGCCATTTCTATTTCTAGCACGACACCCCTATGCCTAGGCGTAAGAGTGCACGCCTAGGCATAAAGCTCCGCCTAGGCGAACCCGAGGCCAAGTTTTCCGAATTTTTTGATCTGCCTAAGCGTAGGAACCCACGCCTAGGCGAACCTCTACGCTTCAGGCGCAAGATCATGCCTAGGCTGCCATAGTTCCGCTTTATTCTTTTCTGCTAATTCTAACTGCTATTTTTTGTTCGACTTCCAATGGAAGATATTTAGGCATAAAATTGCATTCATTGAAGATCCTAACAAGTGAATCAAAGGGTTCGTACAAGTATAAAAGTTATATGAAAAATGCTATGTACCTCACCGTAGAGTTAAAGCGAAGCTTCACCTCAACGATCTTGTTGTTGGGCAAACATTGTTTTTCACCCCTCATTTGCTAATGTCTTAAGAACAATGTAACAAGCTCAGTAATAGATATAATTGCATGCCTGTCAGAGACCGAATAGTGAATGAATAAGCACGTCTCGTTTCGGGCAATGGCACTCGTATCGCCCTACGATACCTTCGCACGGGCTGTGCACGTCTCATTCAAGGCGACTCAAGACTTACCAGTGCTACAAAGACTTCTATTACGTGAGCGTGCACATCTCTGCTCTATGCGATAGCACTCCCGCATTGTGCCACAAGACCTCCTAAGTATGTGGGCAGCACGCTCATTAGTATTGCATCGCACCTCTCGTACCTATTAGGTTAGGTCGCTCTCATTCATTGTTACTGATCTATATAGGCAAACTTTTATATGATAAGAATCTGAATAATGAATAAGAAGAAAACATAAGAAATCAGTTATGTTATGTAATGTACCTACGGGTACCTTCTGTACAAGATCTCTGTTCTGAACTCCTACGGGAGATATGAAATTTCGTTATAAGAATTATGTTATATGAAAACTCTGTTATAGAATTCTGTTATACGTAAACTCTGACATATGCATTATGTTATATGTATCTTGTAATTGTGGACCACTCCAAGTGGTCAAATCTGTTATCTATTTCTCACTAAGCTATAAGCTTAGCACGGGTGTTTCATCCATGTAGGTACTGAAGAGGACATCCGAGGCATTCTGCATTCGCCAGGGCTAACACAACAAGAGAAGTCCACCTGATGTAGGTTTTTTATTTTGTTTTGTAATGTAAATGTAAAGTTTTTGTAATAGTGGAGTTTGTGTAAGCACAAGTAAATGGGACTCAGGCATGTATATGTATAGGACATTTTAAACACCACTACAGTGGTAGTTTTACAAGCAGGCTCTCGATATGGATTTGTTTATTGAAATGGGCCCACAAATGTCATAAAGTAAGGTAAATGAGTCACCCCATAAGCCGCGCTTCCTATCTTCACCCAAAAGCGGGCGGGGCTAAGATGTGGCATGACACTGGCAAGAATAATTGAGGACACTATACAAGTGGGCTGACCGGTACTCAATGTTGGAGGACAATATTGATGCAGCAACCCAAACTATAATGATTACAAACTAATCGGCTAAGGGGAATATGTCGCATGGGAAGAAGTCGTCCGAGCCCAAGGAAGGTCAGAGTTGAGACCAAAAGTGATCCTATGATCGATCATAGAAGAAGAAAGAGATCCCTCGATTCACCCCCTTAAACGTCTCGTATGAAAGGTTATTGCCCATCATTCGCAACTTGCCAAATAATGCTAATACGCCGATCCGCATCAGATCCTCCTAAAGAAACAACCTCGCAAAGGCGATTATCATAGAGACCATGGGCATGAGACCGACAGGTGCCCAAGCTTAAAGTTCTTAGTGGAAAATCTTATTAAAGCGGGGCACCGCAGGAGTTATATCAAAGAAATTGACCATGGGGTTAAGTCAGGGTAAGCTACAGACATAATAACAACTGGCACGATAGCCTAGTCAAAATCCAAACCAACCATAAACTATATATTGAGCGGTTTGTCTGACGACCAAGCCTGGGTACTGATAGATCCTGGCAGTATGGCAGACTTGTTGCAACTACCCGCCTTCAAGCAGATGAAGCTTTCCTTAGAGGTGGCGAACTCAGCCGGACGAATCCTCTCTGGTTTTAATGGTGCAACTACCGTAACTCTAAGAGATGTCGTGCTCCCTGTAAAAGTCTGGCCAGTGACTCAGCAAGTTCTGTTCTCAATCGTCGAAGACTTGGGGCCCTACAACACCATAATAGGGCGAGCCTGGCTGCACTCAATGAAAGCCATCCCCTCAACTTACCACCAAACGGTTAGCTATTTAACTAGTGTTGGGCAAAGCTGACCTTAAGCAACCTATCGTCAAGATCGCAATGCCATCGCCATCTATGGTGAACGCATGTGGGAGAAGAACACTTAAATCCTCCCCTCAAGATCAAACCCCCATGGCAATCGTCGCCACCCGCATCGTATGAAGAGAAGGATCCGCCGCTGCGGATCCCCGAGAAAGTAACGTTGGATCGTTGGAGAAGTTCACTTCATTAGCTCTCATTCAATGAAGAAAGGGAGAAGTTACAACTGCGGTTATCAATAATGTAGATGTATTTGCTTGGAGCCACTCAAATATGATTGGGATTAACTCGACGGTGGCCTCTCACAAACTAAATATTATCCCCGCAGCCAGACCAATAAGACAAAAAGTGAGGCATTTCCACCTAGATTGCCATCAGATTATTTAGACGGAAGTAGACAACTTGATAAGGGCAGGTTTCATCAGGAATGTAAAGTACCCCAAATGGTTAGCTAACGTCGTGGTGGTCCCAAAGAAAGGGCTTAAGTGGCGAGTATGTGTAGATTACATTAACCTCAACGAAGCATGCCCTAAAGATAGCTTCCCCTTGCCACTTATAGACCAAATTGTTGATGCCGCAGCTCTGCACAAAGACCGGGCCGTTGACCCTCTCGGTATCATCAAATTCCCATGCACCATCGACAGAAACTGGGCCATTACACCACATGAGTTATACTGCTATGATGTGATGCCTTTCGGTTTAAAGAATGCTGGGGAAACTTATCAAAGATTGGTGACTAAGATATTACGACTGTGACGCCCCATTCCTCGGGGTCCTGACAACTGGCCAACCTCGCTGGAATACTCGTGCTGCCTGCAACCCGACACCACTCACGAAAATTGGGCAGAGTATCCTTTGTACGGGGAGCTCTACCCAAGGTACAAAACCTGTCCCAACAATTAACAATGACCACACAAGGTCCACATGCGAGTAAAATAATGGCCACTTGGGCCCCTGTATCAATACTCAAAATGCATCAACTATATACAATAGTTCAAGAGTTAATAAATTACTCTTAATTCAACATATATTAAAATGTACAATTTCTAATATATGTCAAAATGACAATGCCAAAGCCACAACCCGACTTCTAAACGCGCCTAGTGAGCACCGTCCCTCCGTACACTCCTCGTACCTTAAATAAGGATCCTCGACAGGTGAGCAAAGCCCCAGAGTGAAAATTTTTACATGGGTTACTCCCACCTAAGTGCACATGTCATGGAAAACAAACACACTCAAGCAAATACGTGATCCTACTTGAATGTCTATGTCTAATCCCATGTCCCAGTCCTCACCGACTCCCACATGCCTAAGCCAAATGCGACAAATATCCGCTTTCAAACAAAAGTTTGCCCGAAAACTTACTACCGAGCTTCGCAAAATTTATCGACAACCCTCCAAGGCTAACTGCTGGATAACCCTCCTAAACACCATGGGCCCTCCGACGTGAATCGGCTGACAATCTCCCAACACACCTCCTTCTAAAAATCTCTTCCGAAATCTTTCACAAACATTTTCTCGTTTTTTGTTTTCTTTCTTTCATGTCATGCAATGACCTAATATTCTAGTGGTGCCTCAAGACATATGGAATGCATTATGTCAATCCTGCAATACCATGCTAATATATAAATACATGTATATATTAACATAATTAATCCACATAATTCATGTTATTCAAATTCACAATCAATAACACCAAAATTAGCTCACATTGGCTAATTAACAAACACAAGCAATTCATTTTGAATCACTCCACATCATAATATTCACACCAAAAATCACGTGAACTATTCACATGAACAATGAAACCCTCAGGTCGGCACTGTTCACGGCCACGCAATTAGAGATTTCTCTCCCACTCCTGGGCTCAAAGCTGAGACCGATATCATGGCCCTTCTCAGCCTCAACAAATCTCATCCATAAAATGGCTCTAGCCAAAGAATAAACGTATAAAAATCCTCACCTCTCGAGTTTGCTCCAACTCCACAAAAATCGATGTCCACCGCCAGAGCCCTCGCCACGCAGACGCCTTTACTGCCGAAGTGAACCAACTAGCCTAACTACGGAATCTGCAGGTAGGCGAAATTCTCTCTCTAAAAACTGAACCAGCCACTCACTGCCCGATTCGCTACTTTGGAGAAGAAGATCACTATTCTTCTTTGTTTTATTCTCATTAAACATTTCCATAATTCTATCAGGTCCCTTTGGTTTTCTGATTTTTGACACTTGGCACAATCTAAGCTATTCATTCTCATTCTCTCTCTAATCATGAAACATGTGTCACATGAGTACATGTAGTAGGTGACTTTTGTCACATCACATTCTCTCACAAGCCATTTTATCAAGCATCCCGACACCCTATGTTCGAAAAACGTGAAATTCCGACTGTCTCAAAATTCGACGAAATTCGACGTGGTAGCTAGATTTCGATAGACGATTCCAACGGTGAAGTCCGTTTCGTCATCCGAGATCTAGAAAATTTCTAGATTTTTGACCCAAATTACCATTTTGCCCTTTCGAAAAATTGTAGAATTTTCTCTGCCCTACATTCCCATCCTAAAAGGAATTTCATCCCAAAAATTTCCGACACCCCGCCAATAATTCACATGCATATGCAACGTGGCACTACACCATGCATGTAACCAGTCATTTAAGTATTAAACGACTAAATCATGTACTTCATCCCTAAACAAGAAGGGACAGGTGACCCACATCAGGTCCTTCGTCCCACGCTGACTCCTCCACTCCACAAGGCCGCCATAGCACTCCTCACTCACCACGGGCCAAGGTCGCAAAACCCATCCCGCTATCCACAATGCACACCTGTCCCTCCTCAGTCCCATCCGCGGTCAACCCCAATCTCCCCAATTCACTACACGAGTCGGATCCGAGGTACCCTCCGAGCATGGAGACGTCGAATACCTCGTGGACACCTCGACATTGCCAGGGCTGCAGTTTCAACCCAGACGCTACAATGCCCACCCTCTCGAGTATCTTGAAGGGCCCAATGAACTCCTACGATAAATTTCTTCCCGCCAATGAACCCGACTACTCCTCTCTTGTGCATCACCTTCATGAAGATCGGAGCACCAACCCGAACTCTAAGGACGACGTCGTACACAAGATAGCTCTTCCGCCACCTTCCGAGCCGGTGAGAAGACGCTTGTCGTATCAAGCTCACCTTCTGAGGTGTTTCATTAGATCGGGGACTGGCCGACGAGCTCTCCCACCGGTCCAACATAACGGCGGATCCGTATGGCCTCCCATACAATGCCTCATATGGTGTCATTTGTATACTCGCCTAGTAACTGTTGTTGTAGGCGCATCTACCAAGTGCAAATGCTCTTCCTACCTACCCTTATGATCCAGGACGCATGCTCGCAACATGTCCTCTAACACCTGTATGGTCCTCTCTAACTGACCATCCGTCTGTGGGTGGAAAGTTGTACTCATGGTCAGCCGTGTGCCCATAGCCTTTTGGAAACTCTTCCAAAAGTGTGCCATAAACCTCGGGTCTCTATCCGACACTATGGATACCGTACCATGTACGGCTATCGCTGTGACTGCCCAAATACCGGTCACCCGCACTGACCGTAATTCCGGTCCCCGATGGACACTATCTCCCTGGTCCCGCCCTAGACTCGATCACTTTGCTCAACAGAGACGGTGTAGCCACTAAACTCCCTAACGTACCAGGCTCGCCGCATATCGCAAATTTCAACCTGCCCCATTAGCCTCAGTGCATCCGCCACCCCGAAGCTATACTAGCCAATGCTCCCGTGACTTCGACGAGTGCATCGCCTACCACATTTGCCTTACTCGTGATGGTAATGCAAAGCGAAGTCATAACTCTCAGTGAACCCATCCATCCGCATCGCCATATCGATAGCCCCGCTCGCATGAAAATATACTTCAAACTTTACGGTCTTAAGACAATTCTCGAACTATTCCGCCATATAAATAGTGAAAGCAAATCTTCAAGGCTAAGACTACACCGCCAACCCATGTCGTGTGTAGGTAATTCGCCATGATTCTTCACGACTGGGAACCATAGACTACTACCCTCCCGACCGCATCAAAACACATCCCACCCGCCTCGAGGCATCACAATACACTCAGGTACCCTCGTCCCCCCGTCCGGACTATCAAGATAGGAGTCAGAGTAAGCCTCCTCTTCAACTCCTCGGAATGCCGCACCGTCATCCCAATCAATCACCTCCTTCCGGTCAATCTCATGCGCCGCTTAACTCCAGAGAAATCCTCAATGAATCTCCACACCCAAACAATCCCAAGAACCACGAGTCTCAAAGACCGACTTCAAATCTCCCAACTCATCACGGCCTCACCTTCTTCCGTCTACCACACGCCGATGTCACACCACGCGTCCTAAGAATCTCACCCAAGAAGCCAAAACTGCACTTATCGAACTTCAAGGTATAGCCGATGATCTCTCAAGAATCAGAAACGATCCTCAAGTGATACTCACACTCCCACTTTGACTGCGAGTAGATCAAAATGTCATCCATGAAGATTACGACAAATCCACCTAGATAGCTAACACCTATGCATGAGGTTCAGAATGTCGCCGGCGCATTCACAATCCAAAGGGCATCATCAGAACTCAAGTGCCTATAACGCGGCCCTAAACGCTGCCTTAAGGATATCCGTTTCCTAACCTCACCGATGGTAACCAAAGGCGAAGGTCTATCTTCGAGTAGACTCCGCACTCCTCTCAACCGATCAAACAAATAATCCTCGATAATGGTACGATTCTCGACCGTAACCTCTGCTCAACCGCCTTCTCGTAATCACGGTATCACGGCTGGTCTTCATTCTTCTTCTTCGTTAGCCAGGACCGTTACCATGGTGAAGTGCCTCGCCCAATGAACCCCTTGGCCAGTGAGCCTTTGCAGCTAGACTCGAAGCTCGTAACTCGACTAGCGCCATCCTACTTCCAGAGTCATAGAGATATTGGCACTCAGGTGTAACTCGATACCGAAGTCTACAACCCTAGGCGAAGGAAATCTCGGTAGCTCAACCGAAAAAACATCCTCGTACTCGCAGGACGGCTGAGGTAGATCAAGGTCCGGGTCTCACCTCGCCCTTCTAGGTGGCCGCTAGCCAACCCGCCTAACCGTCCCCGATACACCCGACTGCATACTTGTCCGGGGCAAACACCATGCTTATCCCCTAAATACAACACGAAAATCGGGCCCTACATGCAGCGGTAACCTTCCCACGCTTCACCGATGACAACCCCAGAAGCCGCCGCCCAATCCATCCCCAAGATGACGTCAATCCGATGTCCATGACCGTGTCCACCGTGGAGTGTAATCCCCAGATCTCTAACCGCAACCACAAACATATTATCCCTATCTCGCCTAATCCCTGGGGAGAACTCACATACAAGGGCCCTCCAAGGCCTCTATCTTAAGCCCAACTCTATCACAACTCGATGCAATGACAAATGAATGCGACGCACCGTGAATCAACAATATACTCGCCCACGCGAGATAGAAAACGCATTCTATATAATCGGGTCGACCGCTGACTCACCGGCAGGTGATGGCGTAGACACGCCCCCCAACCCCTCGACGCCCTGCCTCGTGGGCCCGTCCTACCCGCCCATAACCCGGCCTCTCTCGCCCGCGCCCGTAACGGAGGTGTCCATGCAGCTCCCCGAGATCGAAATCGCTCCTCTCGGGCCGTACTGCGCCGCGAGACATATCAGATCCTCTCCCCGTCTCTACTCGCTGACCGGGATCACAAGAGTCGCAAACCCCGGGATCCCCCGTCTCGGGGGGGCAATCCCTCCTTATATGTCCGGGCTGCTGGCAATGGTAGCACACCATCCGCTGCCTAACTGCAACTCGACCGGTCCCCGGCCCTGATGGTCGCGCCTGGGAACCTCGTGGAACTAGGAAGCCCTGAAGCCCCGAACTAGAAGAAGACCGACTCCTTCCTCTTGCTACTAACACCCACATCCCGAGTGCTCCGAGCATCCTCGACTTCTCTATGGTCGTGGCCGGTCCCAACCATGGAGTCCATGTCCTATAGGCGAGTCCTATAACTCGCCCGAATGGACAACTTAGCTCATTCTCGACCTCCACTCGCCATGTCCTGCGGCCGTAGTCATCAAGAAACAAGCTAGCCTGAATCTAGCCACATACTATATCACCGTCATAGTCTCCTACTGTACTCTATAACCCGAAGCCTTCGTACGACGAAAGATCCAAATACGGCCCATGAAAAGATCATGGAACTCGCCGTCACGCTAAATCTCTGTGAGGTCTTTGCCCAGCTCCACCATACTACCTCACCCTCTTAGCCGAATGCGCCTAGTCCGATCTCGTCGTATCGCCGATCTCTATGCCTCCAACACTTTCTCAATCCGCATGAACCAATGGTCCGCCACCACCCGATCTCCTCCCTATGAATGTTTCTGAGATTGCTGCTCTAAACCTCTGTAGGTTGTACTTCCTGGACATCCCCACACACCATTTAACTAACTCGTGCAATAGCAAGAAATTCAAGAATACCTACAAATTTCAAGAAAAGCCCCGCGGTCAAACATTGATGGTGCTTGGCTAGCACCTTGTGGACGCCCTCTATGTCCTCGCCCTCGACTAGTCATCTACACATGTCAAATGGCAAGTTAAATTCTAATGCAGGATCTCTAAGGCTTAATCACATCCCCGAGACACTATTCAGATATTAAAATATTTCACAAATATGTCATGATCTATAGGTAATGACAGACAATAATTCAATATATTAAATCATAGGCAACAAAAAAAAAATTTATTTCATTTTATTTTATTTTAATTTTTTTTTTTTTTAAAACCTCGAACAAAGACTCATGAACAAGGTTCATAAACAAGGTCCCAAAAGTGACCTCCAATGCAAGACACTTAGTCAAAACCGAGTCGAGTACAAAGAACCACCCTTGGCCCACTCAGGCGTGCACTACGCCGCATCGCGATGCCTAGCTCGCCGCGGTCGCAGCTTCGCCAGTCGCGATGGCGCCCACGCACCGCAGTCAAGACGCCGTCAATGCGCGACACGCCCAAACAGAACACACGGCCACGTCGCCGCGCTTCACGGCCGCATCGCAAGGCCCCCTGGCCGCAGAGCACCAGACGCAACACACCCAACACCAAGCGCTAGCGCTGTAATACAGCAACAGCACGCCACGCGTGTCGTAGCCGCCTACGCCGTGTCGCAGGCGCCCGAACGCCATATCACAGCCCCGCATCGTGAGCCATATTGCGACACAAAGTCGCCCCACCACGATACCCTTTATCGCCGACTCCGCCGCCCAAACGCGCACGAGGTGTGCCGCAAGCCCTACGCTGCGGCCTGGCCTGGTCAGGCCAGATTGTGGCCCTACCACGCCGTGTCGCATGCACCGCCGCATTCGCCACACCTGATGCCCGTGCCGCCTCCCTAGTCTCGTGTCACGATACAATCCATCAGATCTTGACTCAAATGGGCAAGAGTCTATCCACCATTTCTCCGGTGCGCTTTTTTTTTTTTTTTTCATTTGTTTCACCTATTGGAAGACCCAAAAAAAAATTAATTTTTTTTTTCATTTTAGTAGAACAAAATAAATTCCTTAAAATTTATTTTATTTATTTATTTTATATATATATATATATATATATGTATATATATATTTTTTTTTTTTTTTTTTTTTTTTTCTCCGCTTTACATCAGAAAACCCAAAAAAATCTTTCTCATTATTTTTTTTCCTGTGTGCTATTCACTAAGCACACAATTCACACAATTCATAACACACAATCACACATCACAAACAATCATCAGAGTGGACAAGGAATGCGTGATCTAACCCGTGCCCATCAAGTCATAGGTGGGTATACCTAACTTATCGACACTAAGTTATGCTTTAGTATCCGACATTAAGCTCTAGGTATTTATAACCTGCTTCGATACCGTCGTGAAGCCGGGTATCAAAGACTAAACTTATGGATACACCCATCGAAGCCCCAAGGTACTCGCTTACCTTAGCCTAATACCGTCAGTGAAGCCGGCATCGTGACTAAACTTATGGATACACCCCACCGAGCCCTGCAATCGCTACCTTAGCTCCGATACCGTCGCGATGCCTCATCTCGAGGGTCCGCTGACAAACCCGTCAACCTCGCAGACATCTGTATGCCTATAACCCCACACCACTCACGAAATCAGCAGAGTTTCTATACCGAGCTCTACCTAAGGTACAAAACATGTCCCAACAATTAACAGCATCACAATAAGGTCCACATGCGAGTAAAATAATGGCCACTTGAGCCCCTACATCAATACTCACAAAATGCATCAACTATATACAATAGTTCAAGAGTTAATAAATTACTCTTAATTCAACATGTATTAAAATGTACAATTTCTAATATATGTTATACAAAATGACAATGCCAAAGCCACAACCCGGCTTTCTTCTAAACGTCTCTAGTGAGCACCTCACCTCCGCACACTCCCGTACCGAAATAGTGATCCTCGACAAGGTGAGCAGTTTCAGTAAAGGAAAATTTCCTTACACGTGGTGCCCCAAAGACATATGGAATGCATTATGTCAATCCCAACAACTCATGCTAATATATAAAACATGTATATATTAACATAATTAATCCACATAATTCATGTTATTCAAATTCACAATCAATAACACCAAAATTAGCTCATATGGGCTAATTAACAAATACAAACAATTCATTTTGAATCACTACACATCATAAAAATTAACACCAAAAATCAAGATGAATTATTCCCACGTGAACGCGAAACCGGGTTGGCAATCGTTTACCGACCACACAATTAGAGATTTCTACTCGGGATTCAAAGCTTGAGATCGACACTACTCTTTAGGCCTCAACAAATCCCTATCCATAAATGGCTCTACCAAAGAATAAACCAAGTAGGAAAATCTCACCTTCTGCTGGAATTGTCAAAACTCATTAAATTGGTGTCCACGCGTAGCCCCGCCAAGGTAGGACAGCCACTTGGCCCGAAGCGAATCAACTCATCCGAACGGCGGAAATCTCCAGGAGAGAATGAGCTCTCTCTCTCTCTCTCTCTCTAAAACCAACCACCCACTAACGCCCGATTCGCTACTTCGAGAAGAAGATCACTATTCTTCTTTGTTTTATTCTCATTAAACATTTCCATAATTCCCATTGTGTCCCTTTTGTCTTGATTTTTGACACTTGGCACAATCTAAGTCATTCATTCTCATTCTCTCTCTAATCATGCAACATGAGGGTTGCGGACGCCCCAACCCTAAGATGTGGCGTCAAGTGAGGGGTCATTTTTTTCCTTCAATGATAAAAATTTAAGCGTTCATTCATATAATGTTAAATAATTAACTTGTATTATATTCCTCAGAAGCAATGATTACAAAATATATATACAAGCTCCATATGGAAGTGTTCAACATTTACAATATTTACATTGGTTTACAAAATTTCATATACAAAATGACTTAAAGGCCTCCAGCAAGCACCTAATATGTGTGCCTTTGACTCACGATGTGGATCGCTCTGGCCATCTGCTCTCTCTTCTCGTAATTTCATACGATTGAACACCCGCAAGTGTTTTTTACGCTTAGTGGGAATTACACACATGGATGACCTCATACGTCACCCTAATTTCTATATAATGCATATAACACATATAACATTTACATTCTTATCATTTCTCATATATATATACTTTCATAAATCCGCCATTTCTTATCATCTACATATTCTTTCATGTCATATTGTACTTTACTTCTTGTTCTTTGTAATCAGATAATTATCATCGTGATAGCAAGTTATGCTTCTGTATCATGTCATGTATTCTCTACATTTGCTTGCAGATATACCTATCAATTTTTTTATGTTTCATGTCCGCATAACCTTAGAAGTGGATACAGAAACTATAAGGGCCCGAAGGCGCCAGATTTCACTGCGGTGAAATAAAGGGTCTATAAGGGCCTGGCGCTGTACCACCGTATGCAACAAGGTCTATAAGGGCCCGAAGGCCGCATTACTGCATTTCCAGACAATGACCATCTATAAGGGCCCAAGGCGCCGTGGTGATCTCTTTTCGGGCCACCGTGATCCAAACGGATCTATCTCATCACCCAAACGGCTCGAGAGTCAGAACTGTATATGCCGCACTTTGGTTTTCCTAATGGGCATGCCCATCTATCCCTCTACCGTGTTCTAAGCGCATAATCAATACTGCATTTTATGCTCTCGTGATATATCCTATATTTCCGACACTATTGTCATTTGCAATCATATGTGATATATATATAATTAGTTATTAATATCTTTACATTTTTCATATCTCATTATATGCATAAATAACTATGCTTACCATGTATGCTTATGAGCTATTTATGAATTCATAATAGGCGTTCATAATATGAATAACTATGGTTACCTGTAGTGCCTACTATTTTTCGTGTTTTCTGGAACTAATATGAGTTCCAATTTTATCAAGCTGTCTATGGATGAATTCTTGACTCAATGGGCTTTCCATAGAGTCTAAGAACAATCGACCCGAGTTCTGACGAAGGGGAGCAGGACCTTCCGGTCGAGGTCATATCGCAGGACACCCGCAGACGAGCCGATCTCGACCTCTGCAGACCAGGTCTGACACCGCTATCCTCCCTCGTGCATATGAATAGATTCCTTGACTCAATGGGATTTAGAGTCCAAGAACACCCTAAACGTGAGTTCGACGAAGAAGTTATGACCTTCTCGTGAGGTCACACGTTTAGTCATATCCTCGAATCGACGAGCCGGACCCGACCTCGGTGAGCTCGGTCTAACACCTCGGTCTGACACCTAATATCCTCCTCAGGAATATCAATGGATTCTTGACTCAATGAGCTTTTCATAGAGTCCAAGAACACTCGAATCGGAGTTCGGACGAAGGAGTTATGACCTTCCTCGCTGGAGGCCAGGCGTGGTCAATCCCCCGAACCGGCCGAGCTGACCTGACCTGGACGAGCTCGATCTATCACCTTGGTCTGACATCTAATATCTTCCTCAGGCATATGAATGGATTCTTGACTCAATGGGCTTTCCATAGAGTCCAAGAACACCCAAATCGGAGTTCAGACGGAGAAGTTATGACCTTCCGAAGTTGGAGGTCATACGTAGTCAACCCAGACGAGTCGACTAACCAGACGAGCCGAGTTTACAGACGGCGAGTCGGTTTCACAGACGAGGTCCGCCGACCTTCACAAAGATGAGGTCCGCCGACTCGTACAGGTCACGACCGCCGCATGGCCGCATGAGGTTTGTTGACCTTCGCCGCATGAGGTCTCGCCGATCTTCATCACTGGCCGCATGAGGTCTCCGCCAATTTCGCATGAGGTAGGCCGACCGGGCCGGATCGACTTCTATGGTCGCACTCTCACCCATTTGATCGTCGTATAAAAAGACCATAACTTGGTCTACAGGGGTCCGGACTTAGAAATTCAAAGCCTAACATCAATTTTACTGATGTGGCTACAATTTACCGTATGACTTACTGCCAAATTCTCTTATTTCTGACCCAAAATTCCGTTCTAAGGTCCGCTAGCTGACCGAATCGACGAACCGATCTCGACCAGATCTAGCTGAGTCGACCTCAGAAAAGACCATAACTTCTGGTCTTAGGTTCAAATGAAATTCAAAAGCCTAACATCAATTTCATTGATGTGGCTACAATTTACTATAAGGACTTACTACCAAATTCCCTTTATTTCTGATCCAAAAACCCATTCTAAGGTCCGGCTACGCATATGATCAAAATAGTGGAATTTTCTCATACTAACTTCAGAACTGAGATCTTTCCCAAAACATATCTGGGGAGCCTTTAACTCCTTCTCAACTCAACTCCACACTAAATGAGTTTGCATTCCCAAACCCAAAACCATACACAAGATAGAGGGTTCTAAACCATGTATCTAAACTTTCTAGACCAAAACTAGACTTCCATACTCTCATAGTTTCCATACAAAACTATACTCAAATTCCATACAACCAAAGACATTTATCCATACCTGTGATCTTCTTCTTCTTCTTCTGCTCTCTTCTCTCTTATCCGTGTTTGCTCTCCCTTTCTCCAAGACCAAATAGATACTTTTCTTGGCCTTATCCTTATTCGATCTTATCCCCTTTTATTTCACTTTGGTCCTCCAACTCTTCTAATATTTGCAATTCAATTTACATATTTTTTAAGAATAGCCTCAAATCTTTCTTTATTATTTTTAATTTAATCTTACGATATTCCTACTTTTGTTTTTATCTTTATTTTATTCCGGACAAATATACTATTACTTTTATTATACCCTAAACATGTTATAAAACTGTTAGGGTATAATTTGGGGTGTTACATGTGTCACATGAGTACATGTAGTAGGTGACTTTTTCACATCATGCCTCTCACAGTTCGCTTTACTTCAAGACCACACCTGCGTTCGAAATGTGAAATTCGAACGTCTTTAATCTGACATGATAGCTAGATTTCACGCACCCATTCCAATGTGAAGTCCGTTTCATTATCCGAGATTCAGAAAATTCCCTGATTTTACTGCAAAATGCCACTATTTTGCCCTTTTAGAAAATTGGAATTTCTGGTCTCACAACCACCCCATGTTGTCAGGGCAACACAATGGAGGCCTATATCGAGGACATGCTCGTGAAATCCAAAGAAAGCTTCGACCACACCAAGCATCTACAAGAGGCTTTTGAGCTATTGCAAAGATATGGCATGAAACTCAACCCTTTGAAGTGTGTGTTCGGAGTCAGTTCGGATAAGTTTTTAGGGTTTATGGTGACCCATAGAGGGATAGAGGCCAATCTCATTCAACTCAAATCTATAATGGACTCTTAGGCTCCTACCTCCATGAAAGGAATGTTGCAACTAACTAGCCGACCGGGCAGTTCCATGTCTGTCTTGCTCATGACCGATTAAACCATTTTTTTATCACTCGTGGGAACCAAAAAGGTTGGACTGAAATGTGGAATGGTGACCAAGCTTTTACTAAGGATCAAACAATATCTACCAAACCACGATTCGCCAAACAGGCAAAATGATACACTCTTCACCTTTACGGCGCTCGTAGACATCAATAAGTGCAGCTTTGTTCAAAGAAGATGAAAACCGAAAACAAAGACTAATATTCTTCGTGAGCAAATCTCTATCTGAAGCAGAAACACGGTATACCAGCCTCAAAAAGGCAACACTAACCCTCTGTGTGGCAACTAAGAAGCTTCACCCCTACTTCCAGACACACCCTATCATCGTACTGACCAATCTTCCTTTGCAAAGCACTATACACAAACCTGACCTATCGGGAATGATGGCTCGATGGACGATTAAACTAAGTGAATTCGGTATTCAGTATAAACCCCACCTGGCATTGAAGGGGTAGGTATTGGCGAATTGTTTAGCAGAACTACCCAGCCAAATGTGGACCAGGGTGACGCTTACTAGTGGGTCCTTAATGTGGACGACGCTTCTCTCCAAACGAGAGCTAGAGTTGGCTTGCAACTTAGAGCCCCCGACTGGGGAAAGGATAGAACAGGCCATACGGCTAGACTTCCCCGCGTCTAATAATGAGACTGAATACAAAGCAATTCTAGCCAGAGTCGACCTCGCAAAGTTTGTATCCTCAAAAAAACTCATCATACGCAGTGGCTCTCAACTGGTAGTAGGACAGGTAAACGGAGAATACGACACAAGACCAGCACATGGTCAAGTACGCAGTCTGGTCAGGCAACAACTAGGGAGTTTTGCATCTTGGAACCTCGAACATATCCCAAGAGACTCGAATGAAAAGGCAAACGCTTTGGCAGTAATAGTCGCATCCATCCCGATAAAAGAAATGGTGTTTCTTTTTGTCTACTTCCAGTCGACGTTGTCTATTACAACCGACCAGGTGAGTCAAATAAACAAAGCATCCCCTTCTTAGCTAACCCCTATACGCATTACTGATCTCGCAGAGAGCTACTGGATATCAGGTCAAGCCCACAGGATTCAGTCCGTGTGGCTAGGTTTTCCTTGTAAATCCTGAATTTATATAAACAACTGATGGGTCGTATCTTGCGTCTCACCCTCCTCAAGGACAAAGATATACCGTGGAACCTATGAAGGGATATGCGGAAACCATCCAGACGGTAGAACTTTGGCTCATAGGGCCCATACCCAGGGTTATTATTGGCAAACCATGAGAACAGAAGCAGTCGCCTATGTCAGAAATTGCGATTGCTGCCAAGGACAAGCCCCAATCTCAAGGGTGTCGACTCAAGATCTTGCCACCACCACGAGCCCCTGGCCCTTTGCTTAGTGGGGAATTGATATAGTTAAACCACTACCTACCGCCCTAGCTCAGAAAAAGCTATTGTTGGTTTCCATCGACTACTTTAGCAAATGGATAGAAGCTAAGGCCTTCGCCTCCATCAAAGACAAGGACGTCATCCAATTTCTATGGAAGAATATTGTCTGTCGGTTCGGAATACCTCAGTCAATTGTAACTGATAATGGGCCACAGTTTGATAGCAAAGTATATAGAAATTTCTACCATGAGTTGAAAATCAGGAACTTGTACTCAACCTTGCGGTACCCACAGAATAATGGCCAGGTGGAGGCATCTAACAAAACTCTCTTTACGGTTTTGAAAAAGCGTCTACATTCGGCTAAGGGAAAGTGGGTAGAAGAGCAGCCCGGAGTTCTTTATGCCTATAGAACAACTAGCAAGAAGCCGACTGGGATATCACATTCGCCTACCTACGGGATGGGTGCACAATTCTAATGTATATCGGGTATACCCACATCTCTCGAACTCGAACTCGAAACAACCTAATTTAAAGTCACCAAAGACTTAGATATGACGCATAATGTAAACCCAGAAAAATTTAATTTAAAAACAAAAATAATTAAATTGTCAAAATGGTTCAGGGAAGCTTGGAAATTTTTCTAGATCTTGGATGACGAAACAGACTCCGCCGTTGGATTCTTCTCGTGAAATCTAGTTATCCATAAAATTTTCATCGAATTCCGAGACAATCGGATTTTTTCATGATTTTCGGGGTAACGAGCTTCTAGTGACTCCCAGGAACGAGATTTTTATGAAAAATCTTAGGAGTTAGAAAATAACTCAAGTTAAGTTCATTTAAAATAAATTGAACTTGAAACGAGACAAAAATAAATTGTTGGCATAAGCTTAACTCGATCTCGGGGTCTTGGATGACGTGGCGATTACGGGCCACATGTCGAATCCTATGAGTTAAAACAAAAGAGGGCAAAATGGGGATGAGGGCAAAGAAAGCCCATTTTCCTGCATAATACGTGAAAGAATGAGAGAGGAGAAGAGAGAGGAGAGAGAGAAGCTCCAACTTCTCTCTACAATCTACGGAGCTCGGTTGCTCGATTTTCTTCGAGCCATGAACTAAAGTCCATCTACACGACAAGAGCTACGCGTGGGTACCAGAAACAAAGGATTTAGCCGAAAATTCAAACAAAGAGTTTGGGAGATCGTGGGTTTCAGGTCTCCGGGACTTCCGAAAGCTTCGTCTTCGGTCCAAGAGGTAGGGATTCTTCCTACTTTGGTTTATTTTCCATTCTAGGGGTTGTTTGGTTGAGTTTTAATGTTCTAAGGGGCTGTTTGGCAAAATAATGGGTTATGAGAATAGTGACATGTTTTGACTTTATATGATGTCCATCTTTTAGGGTTGATTTTCGATTAGAAAAAGAGGTAATTTTGACTAGTGTATTTCATGAAAATTATATATGAAGTTGTAAACTTGAGGTTAGGCTATTGAATTACCCAAATTAGACCTCTATAGCCTGCCATGGTTCACTTCACTTTTGGAATTGTCACGCCAGTTGTTAACTCCGTTTCTTGTGTCCGTGTTGGGACTACTTCTGCTGAGAAAATAGGTAATTTAGACCAATGTCCTGCATGAAAATTGTAGCTGAAATTGTGAACTTGAGGTTAGGCTTTTGAATTACCCAAATTGGACCTCTATAGCTCAAGTTATGGTCCATTTAATTTTCGGAATTGTCACAGCTCAGGCTGTTAACTGTTTGTGTCCAGATTTTTGGACTGATTTTCGATTGAGAAAAAAAGGTAATTTGGACTAGTTTCTTGCATGACAATTGTAGCTGAAGTTGTGAACTTGAGGTTAGGCTTTTCAAATTACCCAAATTGGACCTCTATAGCTTAAGTTATGGTCCATTTAATTTCCGGAATTATCACAGCTTAGGCTGTTAACTGTTTGTGTCTAGGTTTGTGACTGATTTTCAGTTGAGGAAAAGAGGTAATTTGGACTAGTTTCCTACATGAAAATTGTAGCTAAAGTTGTGAACTTGATGTTAGGCTTTTTAATTACCCAAATTGGACCTCTATAACCCAAGTTATGGTCTGTTTTCCGGGATTGCTACAAGCTGCCCTTTTTGGCCGAACCTATTGTCCATATTTTTGGGATTGATTTTCGGTTGGGAAAAAGTGAGAATTTGGACTAGTATCCTTCAATTAAATTGTATCTCTATCATATAAATTGATGTTAGGCTTTTAAATCACCCAAATTGGACCTCTATAACTCAAGTTATGGTCCATTTTCCGGGACTGCTATAGCTTAGGTTGTTTAATGGTTTGTGTCCAGATTTTGGGACCTGTTGTGGCTAGCTTTCGAACCGAGTTCGGTAACTATTCTCGTGGTCTGTTATGGCTTGCTGTGTTAATGTTTTGGGGCATCTCTATGCCACAATCTTGGTCTTGAGGATGAGGTTGTCATTGCTTGAGTTTGAATGACATGCTCGGGTAGACTGACTGATGTCAATATGTGTGTCCAATGTAATGACATGAGAGTATGTATGTGTGTATGAATATGTTGACATGATTTGTGTGATTTATTTGGAAATTGTATTTTGATTGATATAGTTGTCCAAATGATGCATGGGTGTAATGCATGAATGAAATTGTCCTTATAGCATCCATATATAGATATATATATATATATATATATGTGTGTGTGTGTGTGTGTGTGTGTGTGTGTGTGTGTGTGTGTGTGACATGGCATAAGCATGAAATGGCATAATTGCATTTCATATGCATGGGGACATCGCATGAAATAGGTGTGAGTGCATAGTTATAATCAACATTGTGTTCGGGTGTTTGATCAGCGGCTCAGACAATGGGACAACGTCCACTGTGGTCGCATCTGGCCAGAGCAAATGAAATGAAAATATGTGTCGGGTATTAGCAAGTATAGATAGACGCCCCCTCGGGTGAAAGCCCCATTATTTTTTGTTATACATATGTATCCAACGGTGAAAACCCGTAAAAGTGTCGAAAGGCTTGTAGTCACATTTACTCAAGGAAATTTGCTACCTGGCAAAAGACACATGATTTTGAATATAAATGATCATTGAGGTGTAACATCCAAAAAGCTTTTGGTTTGAAAAACAAATGAATTTTGTTATAAAATGATCATTGGATGTAATCCAAGAATGATATCACGCATGGGAGTTGGTTTGGACTCGGGTTGATGGTGTAACACCCCGAGATATACCCTAGTCATTTTTAAACATAAGTAGGGTATATTATAAGTGCTTTTTGAAATTTTTCGCAATTATTATTTTGCTAAGTGAGAAAATTTCAAAACCAGGAATTTGTACAAGATACAAGGGCATATTTGGAATGGATGAAATGAGGACCTAATGGTCAAAAATAGAATAAGCTTAAATGCTAAGGTAATGTAAATGTCTAAGTGAAATTATGAGAAATGAATGAGCAAAGTGCAATAATAGAAGCCTTAAATGAAAAATGGCTTAAGAGCCAAAATAGGAAAGAGCCAAACATGGCCTTAGGAGAAAGTGAATTTAAAGACCAAAAAGTGGTCTAAGAGCTCATTTTTGGGAGCAAATCCCATTTTGGAAGAGAAAGGAGGAGAAAAGGGGAGAAGAGCTAGGGCTTGAAGAAAATCAAGTTTTGGTTGGGTTTCTTCCTATTTTCTTGCTCCTTTGTGATCAAGTAAATTAGAAGTGAAGATTTGAAGAGGCTAAGGTAAGAAAACAAAACCCTAACTTTCCCTCTTTGTGATTTTGATATTGGGGAAAAGCCCTAACTTGGGAAAAAGAGGTTTTTACTGATTCTTACCCATTATTGGAGTGGTTTAGGTAGGATTCCATGGTGGATTATGAGACATGAGTTAGGATGAAGAGTTGAGTTTGTGGTGAGAAATGGCAAAATCTCATTTCTAGTAAAACCCGTAATTCAAGATCGGTACCAAAGTGGGTACGATCTTATTAATGAGGCGTGCGGTACCAAGACAAATCAAAGGGTACAGTAAATTCATTCATTAAAGGGTTAGTACCCCAGACCGATCAAAGTGGTACCTGACTGGATGCTTCCAAAGAGTCCTCGATTTTTATACCTTTGCATCGTTAAGCCCTAGTTTCGTACACCAATAGTATAAAAACCCTAATAAATGACTAATGGGGGTTCAAATATGAATGAAACTAAGCAAAAAACGCACCATACCTCGCCGCCTCGACAAAGAGAGTTTGATGTTGGCAAACTTAATGCCCCTATGATAATATAGTAAGTTCCTGAACACATATTATTGTAGAACTGCCTAAGACCATATATTGAATAACACGGCACCTCTATTACGTGAGCAGGCACGTATAGTACTTCGATACTCTCTGATTAGTGCGACGGCACTCTCTGATCGTGCTTCGGCACATTTTGTGCTTCGGTACTCTCTTATTAGTGCGACGACACTCTTTGACCTTGCTTCGGCACATTTACACTGCAGATTTCCGATTAGTGCGACGCAAGACACCTTCGCGCTTCCAACACTCCTACTTTGTGTTATCAAGACACCTACTTCAGGCTACCAAGACACCCTCAATGTCAGACCGCATCTTTCGTGGGTGACTTATCAGGTTATGTCCTACTCATTCCTATTATCGGTCTAAGTAGTCAAAACGCTTATATGATAAGAATTTGAATAACGAATAAGAGCAAAGCAATGCACATCGCTTTGCTCAATGTACCTACTGCACCTCTCCATACAAGCATAAGCTCGTAGTACCTACTGCAATTCTCGTATAAGTATGTTCAACTCCCACTGAGATCCGAATAAGCATATTCACTATACAAGTATAAGCTCTATAGTACCTACGTGCACCTTCGCACAAGATAAGCTTGGTAATTCCATGGAGATCCGAACAAGCATAAGTCCCGCTATAAATACAAGTATGTGTATAAGTTTATTATATGACCATGAAAACAATATCCGCTACTGTATATCCAAGTATCGCTATATGCTTTCATCAAAAGAGTATTAATGCATGTGTTTACGTATAAGTCATATGTTTTCCACTAAGCATTAAGCTTAGCACGGGTTTTAATCCGTGTAGGTACAGAGGAGGACGTCCGCGATCTTCCGCATTCTGCTGGGCCAACACACTTGTAGGGGTCCATCACCGTAGGTTTTGCGCTCTGATTATGTAAATGTAAATGTACAATTTTGTATATGTATATGTAAATGGGACTCAGGACTGTATGTATATGACACTATAAACACCACTACGGTGAGTTTGGCCTTGTATCTTTGTATATGATATTTTGATTCAATATAAGACTTGAGACCACCAATAAGGAAAAGGCAAGTAAAGAGTTTCCAAGATAGCCGTTTCCTTCATCTCGCTTCAGCGGAGTCAGCGATAGACAATCGGGAGTGACTCAGATACTTTATTACGCTGAATCGCATCTCATTCATGGTACAGAATTCATCTCTGTGTTTTCATAATCTTGATTGAATGTGTTTTTTTCGTGACATGACCATTGCATGTGCACTTAGCGGAATAGCCTCTGCAGAGCTTTTTACTTACTAGGCATTGCTTCAATTCCTTGCCGTGGGACCCCTTTCGTGCAATGTGGAGGTGTGGTGGAGACGACAAGCCACTGAGACCTATCAGAAAGAAAGCTCAAGCCAGGGCTTTGGTTTACTTGTAAAACATATTAGAACAAACTGCTTTTGATATATGTTTTTGTGTGAAAGAAGACAGAATTAAACTCTTCTGCCGACTATGGCATTATAAAATTTCACAGACATAAAGCTGAGATGGATAACAGACCCTATAAAATAGCTTTATCAGATGGACCTAGAGAGTCATGATGATGATTGGTCCCAGATGGGGTCATGGTATTATCCTGTACGTGTTGTATTGGGTAGAGCTCCTTTTACAAAGGAGACTCTATCCATTTTTTGTTAAATTATAGTCCCTACAAGGGGGACCCACAGCGACATCTGCCATCTAACATCCAATAAGTTTTTGGTGTGTTGACACATCAACGAACCCTGCCAGGTAATGCCACAAACGAAGCTCACAAGTCATGCACAGCGATAGCCATACTAACAAAGACTGACAACCTATATAACAAGCATATAAAGCCGTGTGTATTCCAAGATGGAGACCTAATCCTGAGGAGGGTCTTTGAAAACACAGCTAACCCGACGGCTGGCAAATTCTAACCTAATTAGGAGGGGCCATACGTGGTCATAAGAGTGGGGCCAGCCGGGTCATATGCATTAAATAAACTAGACGGGGCACTAGTGCCCAGAATGTGGAATGCTATACACCTCAAAATGTATTATCAGTCTAATTTTCTTTAAAGGGGTTATCAATAAAATTTCCTTCAGAGTATTTTCTTTCAATTCTTGGAATATTACCAATCAAGTGTTCTTTAAAGGCAGTATTTTCTTAAATCTTTGGAATAACTCTCATTTCAAAAGACCAGATATGGCTTTACGCCTGTTGACACTTCTCAAAGACCCACTAGCTAAAAACCTAAAAAATCAAAAGAAGAAACAAATATTTTTAAATAAATAGATTTTAGCCGTCTAGAAAAAAAAAGGAAAGTATAGTGTAATTCAAATATATATACATATATATATATATATATATATATATATATATATATAATATGTTTGTGCATAAAATTAAAATATGAAAATTTGAAATTAATATTATTTAATTTTTAATTTTTATATTTGATTTATTTTGAATGTTTTTATTTCAAAACATTAAAATATAAAATCGTAAAAAAAATCTAAAGTATAAAAAATTAATGAAGTTCTAATAGTTTATTAAAATATTTATACTTTAGAATTTTTATGAATTTATATTTTTAATATTTTAAAATCAAAATAAATCAAAATATTAAAATTAATATTAAAATAATACTAATTTCAATTTTTTATATTTTTACTTATGCACAAACATTTTTTCTTTTAATACACTTTACTTTCCTTTTTTTTAATCTTTCAAAATTTGTTACTTATGGAGGTTGAAAAGGGTATTTTTGAAACAAAACTCTCTCTCACACAGGTAACAACCTAATAGAAATTATTTTTAAATGAGTTAACTTGCTCTTGATTTCTCATTTCTCATAAACTTTTTTTTAAATAGAATCATATTGATAAACCATAACATAACTTTCCCATAAAAAAATCTATTACACATTTGTTTGGTAAGTGTAAGTATTAAAAAGGGTATTTTTTATATGAAATTTTGTAAAACACTTCGTATATGTAGTATAGATAAATATAGATATAGATTTTTTTTAACTCTTAGTTTTTTTATTAAAATTTAATTAGTGTGAATAGTGTTTTTTATTTTATTTTTTTAAAAGTTTATGTTCATTAGTTTATTAATTACATACATTAAAGATTATTTATTTATTTTTAGTATATTAATGGAAAAGAGCTTGAAGAGGAGTTGAGGGTTAGAAAGTATCACATGGGAGAGAGTATTTGATAAATGCATTAACCTTTGAATGACAGTTAAGACTATAGAGACTTGTTTCCCAATAAACAAGGCAACAGCTCAATCAAATCTTATTTCTTAGTATTGCAAAGGGTGGGATTTGTGTTGTGATCTGCTGCTGTTTTTCTATACAGAATATGTGATAAGCCTGCCTTTTTTTTTTTTTTTAGGACTTATAGTTGGGGGCGTACTATAAGTTGATTGCAAATGGAATTTTCCTCGCGTTGTTTTTATACATGGAAGTAAATTTGACCAAATAAAAAGGCTTACGATGCAGCAATTGGACAGAAAATAGTATTTCATATTTAACAATATATATATATATATATATATATATATATATATATATATATATATCTAGATGACAATCCTTCCAACCTTCACCTACTATTTCTGTTTTTTTGCTGTTCTTCTTTCTATTTTTTCTTCTCCATCCTTCAAAAACAACCAAAACCCAACACAAAGAAGTTCAGAAGGGAGACATTGGACACTTTGATCCTAATTAAACCTTCCCTAGAGGTTCTCATGATAGAAAAATAAATAAATAAAGAAAGAAATTCTTGAAACTCCCACGAAAATATAATATTTGTTGTTTTCATTTCTCCTGAAAAGTAAAATTATCTGACATTTCCTTGAATCATCTACTCTCATTGCCTAACTTGCAATGTAGATCCATCCCCTATTAGCGCTCGTTGAGACTATTAGAACCGCCTCGTGAATACTGCCTTGATGCTTTCCTCCAATCAGTGCCAGCCTTCATCATTGCAGCAAATTCATCATAACTTATCCGTCCATCCTGCACATTCATCAAATGGGATTCAGAATGTATCCAAGCTTGCACAAGAATATATGGGCTTGTTCGGTTCCTGTTTTTGAAAACTGTTCTAGACAATAGTTTTTGAAAATACAAAGAACACCATTTTGGTGTTTTCTAAAAACTGTCTATGATATCTGAATTTAGTGTTTTATGTGTTCTTTGTATTTTTCATAATAAAAAAAAACCGGAAACCAAATGTGTTCTTCCTGTTTTTCTTATTCTTCTTGTTTTTAAGAGAAAAAACGATTTTCAAAAATATGAACCAAACAGACCCTATGCCTCAGAATTTTATGAATAAACCCACTTTTTGCTCTTACAGTGCGTTTAGAATTTGAACAGTGCGAGACTTACAAAATAAGGAATGAGAAAACCCTGAATCCCACAAAAAAATAAAATAAAATCCAGAAAAGGCGATTGTGTGGTTACTTAAAACTCCTAGTTTTGACACACTTCCACTTGTATCTGTGCACAACTATCTTGTAACTATTTTAGGTTTATGAAATTATCACTTAACACCCCTTCCATATCATGCCAACACATCTACAAGCTTAGATCAATTTCTATAGAAAATGGGATAATTACAAAGGAAGGAAAATGGGAAAATTAAAAGAATGACTGACCTTGTCCGTGTCCACATCATGAATGATGGCATTTATAACTTCTTCACTGTTCGACTCAAGTTCACCAGATAATGCATCCCTTAGCTCTTCAATCTCGATATACCCACTTTTGTTTTGGTCAAAGAACTCAAAGGCTTTGAGAAGGTGGTCATCATTTCCCATCTTTCTTAAGTGAACAGAAATTGCTACAAACTCTCCATAGTCCAAATATCCATCCCCATCTACATCACCCTGAGAAAACAACCATGGGTTTACTTCAATGAGCAAATTAGAGGAATTCATCAACTTGAAAAACCATGTTAGATTCTGATGGCTGCAACAGTGTAAACTCAGAGGCCCAAAAGGATTTGTAGAAACAACCATATCTAAATGGGTTCTGGTTGTTACTTTCTTATGGCATAAATCAAAGAAAATAGCACCCCAGTCAAGCATGTATTCATACCATTTAGTTATAGTCTTCCAACTGAGATACAGGATAGAGAAAGATGTTAAGTTTCAGATGTTTCTAAAGCACAGTAGTACTTACAGCTTCCATTAAAATTTGAATATCTGGCTCAGGAATTTGATGGCCAAGCTTTTGCAGTCCAACTCTTAGCTCATCAATGTTGATCCTTCCTTTGTTGCTAGTATCCATCAGTTGGAATCCCTCCTTTATCCCAGCCACTTCCTCAACTGACAGGTGCTCTGCAATCACCTGCTTATTCGAAGTTCCCAAAAAAACTTAGTAATAATTTGAATCATAAAACAACTGAACAGCATCATCCAACCAACATTAACAAGATTATGAAATAAGTTTGGCGTAAAGGTCAACAAATTGCATTTTTTTATTGCTTATTGAACAAAGTTTCAAAACATTACCCTTAGAGCTCTTTTCTTGAGCTTGTTCATCACAGAGAATTGTTTGAGCCTTGCCCTCACTGTTTCTCCTAAAGAAACATTTGGAGCCTTCTTGGCATTTTGTATCCAAGGGTGATCTGCAATAAATGAGTATGCAATAATTAATGCTTAGCATCAAATATGTCAATCCAGAAAACCTCACACTTTTCACAGAGCAATGATGAAAAGAATGTCACCATCTCAAAGAATGGCACATTACTCCAGTACTTCCTGAGCTGAAAGCCGCCTCTTTGGATCAGGATCAAGCATCTTCCTTACAAGGTCTTTTGCATTTTCAGAAACTTTAGGCCAGGGGTCCCTCTTGAAATCAATAACAGAACGGATAATTGCTTGTGCAACTCCTTGTTCAGTTTCTGCATAAAAAACAGACCATAGTTTAAGAGAAGAAAATATTCAAGAAAAATGAACAAGGATGGAAAATACAGAGTTGCAAGATTGAGCATAACCACTCTGTGAATGTTTCTATTGCCACAATCATGGATATGCACCTGTGAGTGTTTAAATAAAAATCTAGGGCACTGTTCCCCTTCATGAGTGCATGATTAAGTTTTTATTCAACATATGCTGTCTAAAATATTGCAATGCCACAATCATATATATGGTGACATAAAAATGGTATTTATTAATGGTAGCTCATGTACCACTGTACATGATTCAATTGATGTTTTAGTGGTTATATAAAGAAGTTTGCACACTTGGCGATTTATTCATCTTTATAGAAAGCTCATTCTTGCATTATTAACTCCTATGCATAATTCTATTGTATTGACCATTTAGATAAATTAAGACATAATATTTTTGGATCATCACCCTTTGGCTAAAGTCCATGACCAGCATATTTTTATAGGTCTAATAAAGTTGTAAGGTTATCATTCATTTTTACATAATGTTCTCCATATCTTACTTGTCTGATCAGATTCCCAAGTAGACATTTCTGTTTAGTGATCACATATGAGTCTAGGCTTAGACCACTAATGAGAAATGGTGAAATTGCTCACTTAAAAAACATATTTCTTTAATTCATTAGAAATGAGGAATTTATTGTGGTATGTGTATAAAAATGCACATATTAACATTTTCAATCAATCCAGCACGATTCCACATGCAACAGACAAACGGCTACATGGTGATGTAATTCTCATCAAAGTGAAAAGTGATCTTATCTAGTCAGAAAAGGGAAACTAACCTGCCCAAAAAGGTGGAACACCACAAAGTAAGATGTAGAGGATAACACCCAGCACTCCACACATCAACTTCTGGGCCATAATTCCGTTTCAGGACCTCAGGAGCCATGTAGTAAGCGGGGACTTCCAACTATCTCAGTAAACCTCACCTGTAGAAATCAACTTGACTTCAGATGATAATATGAAAGGATGTACACCATCCATTGGTGAAACCCAAAAACAGAATGCTCAAATGGAATTATCTACCAAATTTTACCATGTTTAAAGAATACTGATAGCCCAAAATCAATTGCCTTTAAGGGTGACGTTTCCTTCTTGTTTGCAAACAAAAAGTTCTCTGGCTTGAGATCCCGATGCATAACCCCATGCTTGTGGCACATCTGCAGTGGAAAAAAGACAAGCACATAAATGATTACAGTTAAGTCGTAGTTGGTTGGTTTTTTCTGAAACACCAAGTTTGAGAACCAGTTAATGTAATAGAAACCTATTATGTTGTTTTTAGGAAACATTAAAGGAACATGACAAATGGCAACCAATTTGGCTTCTCTTACATTTTAAAGGGCGTAAGATTCAAAAGAAAAGAAACATATGAATGCCAGAATGAGATGAAAGAAGTTAGACAAGGAGAACCAGTACTTCTCCAAACAAAAGGCATCTCATGGTAGAATAATCTAAACTATCCCCTTCCTTCAAACATCTGCCATTTCTGAGATCATCTTTAAATTGATTGCAAACAAAAGACTTCAAGAACACTTGTAAGAAGGACAATAAGGAATAAAAGAAAAAGGAGAGCACCTAGTAAGACCAAACTCGAGACTTGGAATTGTAAATCCAAAATAGACTCAAATGGTGACTCATATTGACCATGGAAACTTAGTCACAAGAACACTGCCACAGCGTCATCGGGTACAAGCAGGTGAAAACTGTTGTTCAACTCACAATCAAGGTCGAAAGAGATCAGTGATCTGGAATATGAATCAATCCACGATAAAATTTTGGAGGCTACTCACAAGCATTCAAAAAACAAAACTTAAACAACCTCAAAAGGGAAATCAGAAAAGAGGAATCTATGCAAAAAGGCAAAAACTCCAAATTTTCAATTTTCAGACTCCAACAATTGTACCATAAAGGCTAGTTATTTAATAGCCAATATACTCATAGAGAACAAGCTGAAAAAGTCATCAGTATCTAGGGCTAAAGCAATTATGATTTCTGTTATGCTATCTCTTTTGGGAAAAATCAGAGATCAGAACTAGCAAAATAAATAAAAACAAGACCCCAACAATACCCACGAGAATTAAATACCAGAAAATGAAAAGTTTTGGATCTAATCAAGAACAAGAAATCAAATTTAGACCTGAACGACTTCGACAATAGTCTTGGTGACCGCAGCAGCGGCTCTTTCGGTGTAGTGACCACGCGCAACAATTCGGTCGAACAATTCTCCGCCCTCACACAACTCCATCACCAAATGAACCGCATTGTCGTCCTCGTGCGTCCTTCGCTAACAATATTGGGATGCTTAGGTAAATGCTTCATGATCTCAACCTTCGCACATCATCGATATCTACAGCAGTCCTAAGCTTTTTCTTCGATATCGATTTACAAGCAAATGCATCGCCGTTCGATTTATCAGTGCACAGATGCGTAATTCCAAATTCTCCGCGACCGAGCTCGCGACCCAGTTCATATCTGAGCTCGATTTCCCGACCCGTCGGCTCTTTCAGCACAGACAGCTTGCTCCCAGCATTCCCCTGATTCGCCGCATAATCGAGAGAAAATGGGTTCTGCTTCTTTTTCCCTCTCTTATCAGAAGTAGCCGGAGTCCCGCAGCAATTACCCATGAATCAAACCCTAGAAAAATTCCCACCAATTCCGAACACCAGTTGAACCAAATCTGGCGTTGAAATCGCCGAGGAATTCGAGATCCACCCCTTAAATCTCACGTCCTCGCAGCCCGATTAATCCACGAAATTCCCAAACAACAGACAAAACCCAAAACTCCTTCGGTACAAACACTAGGAGAAATCCTGTTTCCCAGGAAAATCAAGCTCCCCCAGAGACAAACCCCAAGAACGAACAGAAGAGGTGTCTAGACAAAAGGGATAAGAAATGAACACCCAGGCATGATTGAAGGTAGGAGGGGTGATTTAATGGAAAGAATGGGAAAGAAAAAGAGGTTGGAAGGAAATATATAGCGTGCTAAACCAAGGAGAGACGAAGAGAGAAAGAGAGGGTCAAACCTCCTTCGCAGACTTTCCTTCTAACTCCTCTCTCTAATTTTCTTTCTTTTTTTTTTCTTCAAGTTCAGAGGAGAAGAAAAGAAAATAGAGAGAGAGAGAGAGAGAGGGTTTTTCTTCATCTTTTCGATATATTTCTCTGTGTAAAATTATTTCAAAATCACACCTGCTCTCCAAAATAATTCTTACATTTTTTATTAAATTTCTAACTGCACCTGAGTATTTGTTCACTGAAATACCTCAACCACCCTGTAAAACTATTAGTTAAGGTTTTAATTTATAAATTGGTCTTAAGACATGTGTTGTTTGTCACATTTATTTCCAAAGGGAAAGAGATATATATATATAAAATTAAAAAGAAGCTTCTGCCAACTTATCATTACACATTCTTCATAGCCCAAACTTCAAGTATCTGATCTAAAAATCTATTCACATTTATTAAAAATAGACTAATTCCACCTTTAAACTTAAAAATGATCATACTATAATCTAAGAAATAGTTAATTTATTATTACTAATTTCTTTAATTACCAAATAAGGCTAGCCGTTAGTGTGAAAATGTAATCAAGTATTTACTTAACACAAATGCTCTCCTTTTTGTTTTTTTTTTTTCCCAACCATAAGCTGCTTCGACAGTCAGACATACACGAAAAATATCTTTAAATCATATCATATTCAGACTAATAAATATTTAAGAGCAGGATGAATCACAAAAATAATAAAGTTCTACCACATAACATATATATATTTCTAAGATTCGAATTCGATACATCTAGTTAAATCAAAAGAAACTCAAATTATATTACTTACATATTCAATGGTACAAACAAATTCTTTTTCACACCACTAAAATCACAAACTATATATATTCGTTTTCATCTAAAATATAAGTAGATTTGTTTTTGGTTAATAAAGTGGTAATTTAATATATTAAAGGTTGAATATATTATTTTAAAACATACCACTACCCATTTATTTAGGATGTTTAAAACACGGGAAAACATGTAGAATATTAAAATAAATAACTTGTGTCTATTTTTTAAATTTGTACTTTGATGGAAATGGAAAGCGTAGTAGGATAATGTTCTATGCGTAAAAGTTTTAGCTGCACTAGGGTAATATCGTAATTTTCGCTTAAAGCAGGTCATAGTCCACATTTTTGCCCTACACTTACGTACTTAAATGTTCACCAAAGAGGATTGCTATCTTACACGTGGAGAACACCCATTGGCTAGGCCAAATCCAACTCGAGACTTTCTAGAAGCCAACAAAAAGAACTCTTGTTAGGAGCCATTGGCAGAACATCACGGACGTCAATTTACATAAATAACCCCCCTAACATCTCCCAAACGAAACTTCTTTCTTCTTATTTTTGTCTATTATACCTTCTTTGGTATGACCACAAAAGTAGGATTGCGTCGGCTTCCCAATGCTGAGGGGCGAGGGCATTATAGTAACTTCAGAACTCAAACGCATAAAAAGCACCGCCTTCTTTCAGGTGGTCCGGTCAAACTCGACGATTTTGAGTTCGAATATAACGTCTGCCTCCCGGTTTTTTTTTTTTTGTTCTTTTTAACAATTCCATTACCTTACAGTGTTTTTCGACTCACGGTTGTAGGAAATGTATTCGAATTTTAGGACCTCTTTCTGATTACTTTTCGGCTCGAATGTTCGACTACATACAGTTCACGAAAATCAAGCTGCCACTAAAGTAATGCCGACCCATTCCCATTACTAAATAAACAAATTAATTAATAAAAGTAAAACAGATAAAAATAATTTGATTACAATAATAACAATTCAATAAGTTAACACCTTATGCCAAACAGAACGCATCAAATATGCAAATGAGTAACGAATACTCAAACTACGGATCAAAGATGGTTTAATCCGTAACTTTCCCTTAAATCATGTTTCACAACCAATACAAATATCATGCTTCTCAATTAAGAGATGTCGTGATTGCTAATGAGACCTAACAACTAAGTGGTTAAACGGTTAGGGACATGAGAAATGGTTAGATTGGAGTTTCCATGAAAACCTAATTTGATAGAGTCACGGGTTAAGGGTATGAGAAAGGATTAAGATTGAGTCTCCATGAGAAACTAACATAATTTGATAACGTCACGGGTTAGGGGCATGAGAAAGGGTTAGAGGGTTGAGTCTCTATGAGAACCTAACCTAATTTGATAGCATCACGGGATTACACTGTTTCCATGACCTTATATTGGATACAATGCTAAAATTTCCTTTTATCTTTGACAGGAAGTCTTTTTCTAGTCTTTAGAAAATAAAATAAAATAAAATATTAATTAAATCATGGTGGGTGGGAGGTATGGTAGGGGGTAATGGTATAGATAGATAGATAGATAGATAGATAGAGGGAATTGAGAGGCCAGGCTCGCATGTAATAAACATTGGAAAAAAGGAGTCACGAGGACTCCAGGGTTTTGTCACCTGAAGTCACCAACATGGCATGAGAATGATTACTGGTTGACGGGGGAAGGCAAATGCCACGTGTGCGCGTCCTTCATTTGAACTCATTCCATGTTCCCATGGGGGCATCATTTTGCTGTTACGTGACTTGTGGATAATGTTTTTCAACCTTCTACGATCACACTTTCACTGTGTTCTGTTATTATTAATGCTTATGATATAATTTGTGCTCAGATTGATTTTGTGGGAAATAATGACGGTCAAAAAAAGATAAAAGGGAAAAGGGCATGTTTCGCCCATTTTTGATAAATTTATTCATAATTAAATAAATATTTGTCAAAATATTTTAGATTGAAAAATAATTCCAATTCTACACAACTTTGACATCTAAGTAATTTATACGAAAATTTCATAATGAAATCGTGTTTTCAAAACACGGTTTTATAATTTTATATTGAAATCGTGTATTTAAAACAAGACTTCACAAATTTATTCTAAAATCGTGTTTTCAAAACACGACTTCACAATTTTAAAAATTTACACTAATATCATATCTTCAAAACACGATTTCACATTTTAACACTAAAAGCGTGTTTTGAAAACACGATTTTAAATTTTTACTCCGAAATCATTGCCGGGCACACGACATCTACGTGAGCAGCTTAGTTGCACAGTGCCATGCATTTGAAATATTTATTTTTGTTCTATATATTAAAAAAATATTTTTTTCTAATTATGATATTATTTTAAAAAAGTCTCATGTTTGGCTATAGGTTTTTTATTATGGGACTTTGTGTTGGATTTATGCTTTAGAAACAATATAAGTCATTAATCAAGAGCCAAAACAATGATGGGCTGTTGGATCCCCAAGTTAGCTAATTAGTGACATAGCCCATTAACGTATCAAGGCTAAGAGCAAGAAAACCCGCCATAAAGAGCCTTTGTTACTGAGCAAAGAAGCAAACCTCAGAAGACAAAGACGAGTCAAGTTGGTCAAAACAAGAACCTTATAGCGCAAGACTCGCAGCCTATAATGACCTCTCCTACGACCTTCACACATTCACCCTAAAGCCTTTACACATACACGATCTCGCCTAGTCTCCGACACCCGCGCCACACGCAGACTTGTCAACTAGACATTGAATGTCTTCGCTGCCAAAATAAGAAACCTAAAGGATGATGACATTAATTTATCACACCTTTTATTCAATCATGATCCAGGCTTCCATTGTACATTGATCCTTACAATTGGTATCAGAGTCTTGATTAAATCAGTGTGTGGTAAACCGAATCCTTCTATTTCTTACATGTATATTTGATGTAATTAGAAAATGACACCTAGGTTCTATGTTTCATGTCATTTATACTTTTGCATTAATGAATGGTTTTGTTTTGACCTTAATCCATGGTAGAAGTCTGATTGTATTTTCTTATGGGATGTAACTTGGAGGCTAATCATAAGATTAAGTATTCCTCCTTGATTTATTTATTTATTTATTGGACAATTTTATTAAATTCGGATTTATTGGATAATTATGTAATAAGTACTCAAAGAAGAACTGTTGCATGTTATTATTTATCATTTTTTGTGTTGATAGAAGCCCTGGTTTGACAAACCAACTCCAGAATCATGCAGGGGATACAGAGGAGAGTTAGTGGGAGGCAAGAACAAAATATCGGTAATTACCGATATATCTGCACTTGATTTTTACTGAATATAGGAAATATTTCCAGAATATCGGTGGATATTTTGACAAAAATATCTGGGTGAAGTGAAAATTAACAAAATAGTTTGAAATTCACAGGTCACTTTGTCTGACTATGTGCCACATAAATAAGCAAATATACACTTATTGGAAAAACAATGTTCATTATAATTTATCAAGAAATTACATTACAATAGTAATTTAAAACCAAATTTGAAGACCGACACGCTTCTATTACAATATTCTGATGAAGGATCTCATCTTGATGAAGATAATAATCATAATAAGATCTTCAAAATATTGAGATAAATCACAAAGAAAAAATAATTTGAGAGTTAAATGGAGCTTAGATGTGTATGGATGAGTTTGTAAAGAGATTGTATGATTTTAGGGGTATTTATAGAATTTTTGGAGTCAAAATAGAATATTATCGCATATTTTAATGAATATTTACCGATATTTCATCAAATGATATCACTCGATATTTTTTCGTGAATTCCAACACAAGCAAGGATCAAAATATCAGAACACGATATATTTCCTGCAGAATTGGATTTACTAAATATCGTGGAAATATCGGAAATATCGGAAATATCAGAATATCGGTGGATATTTTTATAAAATATCGGTTATTAAAATTTTCATATTTTAATTATATAGATTATGAGAAATGATTCTTATCTTAATTAAGGTATATTAAAATCAAATGGATTAGTAATTATTAAATTAATATGTTATATTTAATATATTATTCAGATATTATTATGTTAAAGAGATATTGTCATTTGTTTTTGTTATTATTATAAATATTATGTAGATAATGAGGAGATTCAAAATATTATATAGTATAATTTTAAATTTTTAAATGATATTATTTTATTTCTTTTCCTGTTCAAATTAAATATTTGATTTAAAAATATTTATAAGTTATAATTTAAAAATAAAATAAAATAAAATATTATAAAGGAATTATAAACAAATAAATAATAAGAGAACAGTAAAAATGTTTGCATTATATATAATAAAGTGCAATCAATGGCTTGGTGGTTGAGGTGCCATTTTGCATTTTGGGTGGTCTAAAACCCAAGAAGCAATTTTTTTGCATATTTTTGAGCCGAAAAAAATCAAAAAATTTCCGTGAAAATCGGCGATTTTTCTCCGATTTTTTTTTTCCCGATTTTTCCATCCCAATATCTTTTCCGAAGACTAATTCGAACCTACGAAATCCGATTTTTTCATTCATTTAACACAAAGGCCAGGATAAAGTCTGACTTGCCGAAATATCTAGAGAATTTCTAATATTTCAAATGAGGAGCCACACTTTTTCGTTGATGTTCCATCTCGGTCAACCATCATCCACACTCACTAAGGTCCGTCATCTCTCGAAACGAAATTTTGTTCCGGGTGGGAGTGAAGAGGGTAGTCTCAATGACACGCGCCTACATGCCCTCGCTTCAAAGTGGATTGAGACTAAGACTCACGTGACCGCTTCCTGTATGCGCGCTCGATCGGGCCCAAAATTTTCCAACTTATGGTGATTTACTCCTATAAATATATTCATGGCAATCTGAGGTTTGTGCAAATGATTATACAATTTTAGTTTTTTATTTACACTTCCTAGGGGGCACGTGGTACTGGATTCGATGAATGTGACTAATACGCTCCTTATGTGGTATCTTTCACTCCTCTATGAATTTTTATGATAATCTAAGCTTTTACTGGGCTGACATGATGATTTTTGGTTTTGAATTCCTCAAGGGTGCGTGGGTGTGTACTTCAGATTTGGACAAATTTTGGCCAGTTGGTTCCTCATGTGGTGATCTACCTTCCTGAAAAAATTTGGGATGATCTGAATTGTGTACAGAGCTTGACGATGATTTTGGTGCTCGACTTATGAAGAGGACTGTTGTATTTTGTGTTTTCGCTTAAAAACTATAAAACTACCGACTGGGGTCACAATTCAAAGAATATCAAGACCTTATGGAAATATGGATTACGGGCCAGATATTAAGTTTGGCTTTTCGGCCCTATTGTGCTTGTAATTTTCTTTTTCTAGGAAACCATGCATTAAGGGTTTATTATTTATTCTTTGCTAATAATTATTTTATATAGTTATAACATGTGATATATGTTTTCTATGTCATTTAGAATAGATGGTACAAGATAATTTCATCATTTGATATATACATGTGCATAATGATATTTGTTTTTTCTAGATAATATTGTTATAGAAAATCTAGTTGAATTAATGTAAAATATTTAATGGGTGCATGTTAAAATTAATTTAATTAATTAGAAACTTTTGGACTCTATTAGGGATCCACTAATAAAATGATTATATGATGCCTTAACGGATAAACATAATTGAATTTTATGGGATTGGATCTAAAATAATTTCAAATTTTTAATGAGATTGTATGACCCAACATCGATAATACTCAAATATTAAAGATAATTTTCAAATTAAATTAATGGTTATCACATTCAATTTTAGTAACATTAATGTCTAGATAATATTGTTATGAAAAACCTAATGAATTAATATAAAATATTGAATGAGTGAAGCTTAAAATTAATTTAATTAATTTGAAACCTATAGGCTCCATTAAGAGTTTAATAATAAAATGATTATGTAATGCCCCAATAGATAAACATGATTGGATTTTATTGGATTAAATCTAAAATAATTTCAAAATTTTAATGAGGTTGTACAGCCCAACATCGACAACACTTGGTAACATTAATAATCCTCCCAACAAGGCTATGTTAGTATTATTAAAAGCCCAAAGTTTATTGAAATAAAGTTTTGATTGATACATGTCTGTGTTATCTAAGAAAGTTTTGAACCCAATTTCGCATGGATAGTGACTTGTTAGTACAAGTATAAAAAAGTCATGTCACAAGGGTGTTAAGAGCCTAATGTAAGGGGTTTTTTAAGAGGGACAACTGTGACTCCACAACTTACTTTGGGATTTTCTTTGTGTATTAACATAGAAACCCACTAATATCATGGGTTACTAATTCAAGTTTCCGGGGAGCTGATTTGGTAGGACATTTTCCGTATCATGATCAAAATATTAGTTTGTTATAAATATCTTACCCAACATAAGTGTTTATAATGGAAACTAGGATATTATTGCAATAAATAAACTTACTTATTGGTATATTTGTTGATTGCTTGTTTTTTTTTTTTTTTTTTTCTAGAAAATGACATCCTTTAATCCTCTAATTATAATTTTGAGTAAAAAACCTCTGGATGGAAATAATTACGACCTATTGATGAGGAGTATTTTTATAATTTTTGTGACTAGAATATCGAGTTGATGTCTTGCAGAATGCAGATACTGGGTGAAAAGAGCAAAGAATCTGGAAGCGCATTTTTAGAGATAAATGAAATAAGGCGATGAAGTATTGTTACGCCATGACGCCCCTACGCCGCGACGCTACTGATCTCGCCTCACACAAAGCAAACTCCGCGCTCATCCGATATGATCGGGAGACGCACACCAGGAGCGGTGTTTATATTAAACACCACTTACAGCGTCAAATTTGTAACGCTTTATCTTTTTCGATACCCCAGATTTTAACACACAATACAAATGTCTTCCATTAACGATTTTCTTGATATTAATACATCGATCAGTCTTGATGTTAGATTCATTTTATATTATTAATCAATCAAGATCATCATCTGATCAATTTATCAGATTGTCTACCATTTGCAAGAAAGTTATCCCACATCAGATCCGCGACCAGAGACAAAGGCAACCCGCCGCGGATCCGCGAAGATATCTTTACTGATCCGCTGACGACAGATAGATCCAACCATCGGTTATTATTTCGAGCGCCAACGATTAACGATTTAATACCGGTGTCAGATATGATACATCATCCTCATCACGATAGTGGCTGATATATCCTCAGGGCACGATTGTTCTCAGCGCGATCATCTCCGCCACTGACATATTAAATAAGATAACATTCATCAACAATATCTGAAGAAAGAATCCATCCGTAACGATAAATATTGTCCTGAATAATGAAACTGATTGATCCATTAGAACAACGGCACTGAAGGTCATCATCTTCATCATCGATGATCGTCCAATGGTCAAGACTACTATCTTCCGATCCGAACCATTATACATGAAGATTCCAACACAAAACAACCATGGATATTAAGTACTCATTAAGAACTGTCGCCCCGCTAAGTTTAGTAGTTTTCTACTGGGAACGCTTTTAAATTGATATAGAGAAGTGGAGCAGTATAGATAGTATTCCTCGAATTTTTCTTTATTTTCGTTATATTTACAAGTGTCGTAATTCTGGGTTTTGTTAGTTTGTGTGTTATTGGCAAGATGTGCTCTCAGTGGAGGTACATGCGACAAAGAAAATCGAATTAATCAACACTTGTGTGATCCCGCTGAGCTAAAGACTTCGCATGCATTGCGCCGAAACGTAGAATGTGAATATATTAGAACTTCACAGTCATGGAAAACACTCAAGAACAAGATTTCTCGGGCGCTGAAACAAACTGGAACTACGAGGAGCGTAAATAGGAACCGCGCCTGTGCCATTTATACAAACTTACATCCTTACGCTATTAGATGAGTTTGTTTACTCCTCCAATGAAGGTTCGTAGACAATGAACGTACGCCACGATTCAAGCAAACAATTTGAATTGAAGTCACCACAGACAGATGCTTCAGAACATATCGTCTATGGACTACCCCATGAGAACCCGAACATGCATTTGACTAACTTCCCCGGGTTTGCGATACCATCAAATACAACGGTTAATGAAGAAGCCCTGCGATTACTGCTATTCCCACTCACTTGGGGATAGAGCCAAGCATTGGCAATCCACGCCCACCAGATCGATTACTACTACATGGAACGCAGTCGTACAAAAATTTCGACCAAGTTCCTTCCACTCTTCAAGATCACAACCGGGTGCAAGAGATCAATACGCTATCAACTAGAGGGGAGAACTCCGGGCAAGAGGCATGGGATTGTGTTCCATGAATTATCATGTTAAGGTCTCACCAATTTCGACTAAATTTCGGGCGGATGCAAGTCCACACCTTCAAATGGTCCGAGGGGGCCACAACCCGAACAATGATATGCCTCAAATTGAGGATCATTGATGAAGAAAACCACACTGTGCAAGGAGATGGTCGGGAAGATGCCAGCAACCAACACTGCTAATCAAGGCCTGTAGGTAGAAGGCTACACCAAACGTGGGTGGCACAGACACGAGGTCCCAACAACCTGGTGAATCATGGGTGCCAATCAATCACAAGAATGATGCAAGAACGTGGAACGCCTATACAACCAATCCATGGGAGTTGTGTAATTTCGTGGAGACACAAATAACGCAGAATGTCGGGCCGCAACCTTGCAAAGAGAGCAAGCCAGCACGGTCGAGTTTAATCGAATCAATCGCGCAGCACAAGGACCGTATGGGGTAAATGAAGCACAAAATCGAATCAGACAAGATGGCGAATAATCAGAACCAGACACACCAAACAACCAAGGGTATGGATGGCGAATAATCAATAAATACGAATCGAATCGAGCCAATGAACCACCCCCTGAAAAGAAGCTGGATTTAGAGCAAGTTTCTAAAGACGTATGTTAACTTCTCATTCCAAGGCTCATGAATGAGACTAAGCAATCATGGCATGTTAATCAACCCAAGTAACAATCAAGCAAAGATAACTAAGGAGCTCGAGGCACAAATGGCTAAATGGTAAGCGACTTATTAAAGGAAAACCGGGTTCTCACGAGCAATCTAGAGGGAACTCAAGAAGAGATGGAATGACTACAAAGCAAATACGAAGTGGGAGAGAAATGGAATCACAAGCGCAACCTCAATCAGAGAGCCAGCTAGAGATCGAGGAGATCACCCAACACCCGAAAGATGATGCAACAAAGAACAATAAGGAGAAATAAATAAAGAGACCTTAGTGAAGCAAAGGCCAAGATACCGGGTCCCCTACCCATTAACGCTCCCAAGAAACATAACCTGACAAGCAATTCACGGTTCATGGATGCTTCGTGCCGCATATAAACATTCCATTCATTGGCGCCTTGCAGCAAATGCCCAGCTATGTAAAGTTTATGAAAGACATTTTGTCTCTGTAAGAGAAGATCAGCACTTCGAGACGGTGTAAACTGAACCGAGGAACAAAGGCCACTTTCTCCAGAGGAAGCTACCGCAGAAGCTCAAAGACCCAGTGAGCTCACTCATCCCGCAATCGAAATGCTATTTCGAGAGCTACCGCAGGATTGGGTGCCATTAATCTTGCATGCCTTATCCATCTTTTTTTAAGAGTTTGGGATTAGGAGAAGCCTGTCTGACACAAATACTCTTCAAATTTCTAAGTGCATGCATTCCTTGAAGCATCCTGAGAGATACTGTGGGATGTCTTAGTAAAGGTCGACAAGTTTATCTTTCCAGCAGATTTCATAGTTTTAGACATGGAGGAAGATAAAGAAATACCGATTATTTTGGGAAGACCTTTTCTAGCAACTCGCATGGCAATGATTGATGTGCAGAGGGGCGAACTGAAACCAAGAGTACAAGCAATAGAAGCAAAATTCAATGTCTTCGAGGCAATAAAGGAGACAATCAGTAAAGTGATACGTGCTTAATGGCTGATATAGTAGAGGCTATATGGTTCAGCCAAAGTGGTCTCACTGACCCCGAGACTGCGCCTAGTGCGAATGTATCCGAGAACCCGAGCACAGCGTAAGAATATTAAGTGGGATGGATTCCTTAATAATAGAAGGAAATACTCGAATCGCTAGCGATGAGCTAAGAACAATGGCCCATCAATTTGAGCAACTGCTCCAAGATGAACAAAAACTCTCTACCTAGCCATTTGAAGTATGCATATCTCGGGGGTAGAATCTACGTACTTACCTGTACTCATTCTATCATCCCTAATCGAAATGGAGGAAGAGAAGTTATCGAGGGTTCTTCAAGGACACAAATAAAGACTCTATGGTCTTCTAGTCACCTAGTGTGACCGCCTCTTCATGCATATGCACCGTATTTTATTAGAAGATGGCCACAAGCCCTCGCGGAAGCGCAGAGGAGGTTGAACTACAATGAAGGAGGCGTAGTTCGGAAAGAAGTTCAAAATGAAGTGGATATCGTGATTTACCCCATTTCGTGTGATAAATAAGACGTGGTAAGCAAGCTCCTCGTCAGTAGCGCTAAAGAAAGGGGGATAAATCATATCAAGATCGGAACAATATCTTAACGCATTCAGAACAAAGACCGGTGAGAATTTGTATTGACTATAGAAAGTCAACAAGGCCACTAAAAGATCATTTCCACCGCCATATTTCTAGGATCGTGATGCTCGACGATGAAGCCGGGTAAGAATGGTTATCGTTGATGATATTCCGGTTACAAACTAAATTGCCATAGCTCCCAAGATCGAGAAGACAACATTCACTTGTCCTTATGGGACATTCGCATTTCGGCGGATGCCCTTTGGACTGTGCAATGCACTCAAATACGATGATGGCCATATTCTCCGACATGGCAGAAGACGATTGAAATCTTCACAGACGATTTCTCAAGAATGGAAATTCATTTGACAAATTGTCTAGCAAATTTGAGAGTCAGATCAGTAAAGATGTGAAGAGACCAATTGTGAGCACTAATTGGGAAAAAGTGCCATTTCCATACAAGAGGGTATTGTCCTCGACATCTGGATCTGTACTAAGAGGGAAGGCAGAGGTGATGTATGGCACAGCAACTGGTAGTTACCTCCACCTCTTCAAAGGAAAGGATCCAAGTTTTCTAGGCCATGCTGGATTATAAGCTGCTTGACAAGGATTTTCACAGACATAAACCATTGTCTAATTATAGTCCAGGGATCCCTATCTCAATTTGACTCCAATGCGCATGCTTTTACCTGGTGACAAGAATAAGTTGATTCATTCATTGTGTAGCTCCGATTGGTCTTCCATTTGAGTCGATGTGTGATGCAAGCTTAATTATGCGACAAAGATTTGTGTAAGTGCAATCTAGAGAAAATCTTTTCAGTAGATTTACTATGCAAAGGGTGATCTTGAATGACGCTCAACTGAATTATGCCAGTACTGAGAAAGAACTATTGGCCATTGTCTTTGCTTTTACAAACTCGTGCCATATTTGATTGGCAACAAAGTCGGGTGCACACCGATCATTCTACGCCATTGCAATTAGTTTACCAAGAAAGATGCAAAACCTGGGGATTGATCTTAGGTCCCGGGCGACAAGAGTTCGACGAGAAACCAAGGACAAGAAGGGCACCGAAATTTAGTGGCGGCACTACCTTCAATCTGAAGGCCAGATGATGTTCCAGGAATGACGAATTTCCGTAATGAAACTTTGTTATTACAGCAAGAGGGCGCCTGGGTTTATATAGATTATGAACTATTTGGTGGCCAAAGTGATTCCCTAATTTAATCCATCGAAGAAGAAAAGGTTTTTCGCACACCTTAAGCACTACTATTGGGAAGAGCCAATTTTTACAGCACTGTAACATCGTGATAAGGAGATGTGTGCCCAAGATGAAATGCTCAAGATTCGAATCATTGGTTTACTCTATCGTGGTGTGGACACTTTGCATGAGAAATACAGTTCAAGGTTCTACAACTGGTTTTTATTGGCCTTCCTTATTTAAAGATGTTTCATCAATCTGCTTTCCACTTGTGACAAATGTCACCAATGTAGAACATTCTAGACGAGCCACCCATGATCTTGTATCTCTATGAGAGTTACCTAATTCATGGATCATTTCCTATGGGACCACATTTCCCATCATACAACAATTTATACATCTTGTTGGCTGTAGACTATGTCTCAAAGTGGGTAGAAGCGATTCCAACACGAACCAATGATGCCAAGATTGTAGCCCAATTTCTACGTTAAAGAATATATTCTGCGCTGAACTCCTCGAGCTTTAATCATGTATAATACAGATTTCCAATACAGGTTATATGTTTGCAAAGGTATGGGTATTTCATCGTACATTCTCGCATACCACCCACACAATCAAACGGGAGGCAAAAGTGTCCAACCGAGAAACTAAGTACATCCTATGAAGACAACTAACAACCCAAGAAGGATTGGTCTAAAAGATGATTTATGCGCCTCGCATACCGCACCAGATTAAACCTTTAGGTATGTCCCCGCTCGACTTGTTTATAAAGCGTACACCTTCCAAGAGAATTGGAGCATCGAGCCTATCATTACCCGACAACTAAACACGGATGCCAAAGACTAACACGCGAAAAACGAGGTTTACTCCAACTCAGTTGAGCTAGATGAGTTCAACGGCTATTACAGAGAACGCCCGTATTTATAAGGAGAAGACCAAGGCCTGGCACGACAAGCACATCACCAGAAAAGAATTCACGGCTGACAACAAGTCCTTCTATTCACCCCGACTGCTTTTTCCGCAGTGAAATCAGTCTTCATGGTCCTGACTTTCTTCACTGTATCAAAAGGTCTTTTCACATGGTAAAGTAAGTTTCACAATCCCGGTAAAGGCACATTCATGGGCCGCCACCCAACGCTTGAAGCCGACATGGAGGCGTAGTTTCTTGCATAAGCAAGTCATTCCTTGGATGTACCGCAGAAGAAGTATAGTCAACGATCACAAGAGTTTGAGTTCTCGAAAGCACATTGAGTTTCTGTGGTCGCCTTAGAGCACCATACATTAAATATAGCGCTTCTCGGGGCTCAAGCTTTTCTAAAACTTTGTTTTTAAGTTTTCACTTATTGTTGTTTTCTGTGCAATTTTGATTTCTAAATTGCATCCATGATCGTTTCGCTTGTCGGGCTTTAATTTCGTGGAGCCCGCAGGTGTAGGTAATGAGGCTCAGAAAGGGGTTCAAAGTCCGAAGCGGTTTTGGCGCGAGAGTCTAAAATCAGCGGCAGACAGAACTTTGGGAGACCTTTCTTCCGCCACGCCGCGACGCGGAGATTTCACGCCGCCACGCCATTTTTCGGTTTCGCCACGCCGCGACGCGGACGGCACCGCCGCTACGCCAAAATTTCATTTCTCCGCTTACGCCGCGACGGATTTCATACACGCCGCGACGTCAAAAATTTCATCCTTTCACTACCGCCGCTAATGCGGGATTTCACGCCGCGACGCCATTTTAACACTCCACGCCGCTGACAATTCACGCGACAAACTGTGCGTTCTCCTGGCCACGTCGCGACAAGGATAACCCACGCGTCGCGACGCGGATTAAATATATTCTTCACGCCGCAACGTGAGACACACCCACGCGCGCGAACGCCGCTGGTTATACTCTCCTCACGCGACGCTACCCCGCACGTCGCGACGTGGCCCTGTTTTTAGCCCAAGAATAGTTCATTTTGGCTCTTCTACCTCTCACACTCAACATCGAAACCTTCTAGCTCCCCCGCATCTCGCCTTCACCGACTCCTGAGCCCGATCCCACCGGGTCGAGACCTCCACCGCCACCACCGTAAGCCACCGCCGCTGGGCCAGTGGCATTCCTACCCACCGCAGCCCGGGAATGAAATGCTGCGCGAGGTTCAGTAGTTTTTTGCTGCTTCGCTTTGGTCTAGGAGGTTCGGTGTGTCCTCATTTTGAGTTAGCTAGGTTCCTTTAGGATCTCTCGAGTCCCACGAGGCTTTGTTGAGTCCTTAGGAGTTATTGGAGCTGGATTTCAGGGCACAGGTGTTTGATTTTTTTTGTCTAGGTTATATGAAACCAGCAAGAGGCAAAGCCATTGCAAGCAGTAGTCGGGCCCATCGAGGACCCGACTGCTACTACGCCACGCTTTATAACGTTGAAGGCCAAGGATCGGTTTAGCACAATTTGCAAAACCGATTTATTAAGGAGAAGGGGTTTCATCACCCCGATGATTTTTAGAAAGACAATCGCGGCTAGCGCGGCGTGCCTTATGCCAACCCCCCGTCCAAATGCAATGAGCGTAGTTCGAGACTTACTCCAACCCGCTCTCATGTCCTCGCGTCGGGTGCGAGGTGTATTAGTCGATTTCAGGCCTGGTCGATCAATAGTTTCTATGGCCTAGAGCATGTCCCCACCGTTCCTTTGTCGGCTTCCGCGAGCATCAGGCTACCATGAGGTCATCGGCGTATTGACCAAAGTAGGGGTGAGTGGAGGATCAAGCGATCGCGAATATGCGGTCAGGCCTTCAAGGCGAAGCATTTGGCTACATTCCCCGAGGTTTGGCATCATTTCATCACTTCGCGTCTTATCCCGACGACGAATGTGTGTGAGGTGACAGCCCAGCGTTCTTTGCTCAACTTCGCCATCATCCAAGATATCCCATTCGATGTTGGGCAGGTTATCGAGGATGCCATCCTCCATAACCGGGATCTCGCGAAGATGAACACAGGACACCTTCTGATATTTGGCTTGTGCAAACAAGCGGGGTGCCATTGGGCGACAACGACACTTGGCTCCGCAGTAAAAGCCATATGCGTCGACGGGACACACGGGGTGTCCGCGGCTGAGGGCCTGCGATTCGGGTCCGCGGAGGCCTCGGACGAGGGCGAGGCACATGAGTATCGGGCTCGTTATGGATCACTGGGCGATCCCCGGGGAGACCTTGGCCAGTCCTCGTCCCAGCCACCTCCACCACCATCCCGGCCACCTGCCCACCTCCCAGCGACCCTGGCAGCCCTCCTCCTAGTCCTTCCCGAGATCTTGAGGACCGGTGCTCGCTCAGCGGCGTTTGGCGCTATACGGGATGAGACCCGGGAGCACGGAATCCTCGTTACCCCAGGAACATGGAGGCGTTGCGTGGCGTGCGGGCAGTTACGGCAATCAGACCATCATTCTCTGGCGGCGGCGATCTATGCGGCCCAGCTCGCCCAGCTCTTGGCTTTTCACCGGCCTCCACCACCTCCACCGCAGTGATATTCAGGGGAGTTTCCTTACCCTCTATGCTTTTATCTTGCCAGTGGGGACACTGGTTATTTTGTTTGGGGGGGGGGGGGGGGGGATGTGTTGATAGGGCACTATGTTTTTTTGGTTTTGTTTAGGGTACTATGTTTTTGTTCTTGTTTATTGTTGTTTTGATTTCCGTAGTATGCAGTATTTTTTTAGTTTGTTCCGCATATTAGTTGTGTTTTGTTTTTAGTATTGCATACGATTTTGGTGGTGTTTAGATTTAGTTTCAGTTTATTTTACATCGCACTTTCATGTTTATGAGTCATGTGTTAGTTGTTTGATTATATTTTAGGACATTCTTGCATGTAGTAATTGCATACATGTGTGCCATGTTGAAAAATTGAGGATCAATTTTGGATTGAGTTCACTATAAACTTGTTCAATTGCATACATTTGCTTGATGCTTTCATTAGTGGAATTGAATAGTTGAAAGGGCTGATAAATCAATCCTAGGGTAGTCAAAGAAACCAGTTCTCAAACCCTATCACACTCACACACTAGTGACTTTAGTATGCATAGTGCGAACCAGCTACTAAGTTCGATCAACCTAGGGAGAGATTCGAACTATTTGGTGATGGGACACCTAATCGAGAGAGAGGATTGCCATCGAGCTGACCAAAAGAGAAAATACAAAAACAATAGAAAAAGTGAAAAAGAAAAAGAAATAGGACAAAAATAGGTATATGCATAGGAATAAGCGGGATCATCCAATCGGAATCCCGGGCACAGTCTGAGGGGCCTATCAAAGCCCTAATCTTTAGGCAATGCAGGGGAGTCATTGACTTCCTTTGCCGCTATGGGACGAGAAGATGGATCATTCACGCAACCTAGGGCCTTTGAGTTTGGTTAGTGTTAGAATTGAAGTTTGAAGAGGTGAATGCACGGTGCCCTTAACCAGCGGTGGGGAGTCACCCATTGGATCCTTCTGAGGAACACTGGCTAAACCGTGGCACTAGGTCTTCTTCCATTGTGTTTTAGGTACGTAGGAAATTTCTAAGTATGAGAACATGAATAAATGGGTGCGTTCCTATCCTTTCCTAGTTAGCTTCTTTCTAATAGGCGAGTTGAGCTTAAGTTTGGGGGTATCGGAACCTAAGCATATACTGGAGGTCACTCATTATAAGCACATAGGGATTTTGGGAAAGGCTATTGAACACCATGGGATTTGATGCACTAGTCAGTTTCACCTATCTGTCGAATTCTGCAGAAAGTCAAATATACGTATGTCTTCAGACATGAGCAAGCGGTGGGTATGTGAGTCGATTAAATTGATCCCCTATTTTTAAACATGTGCATCCTTGTCTTCGTGTTAGAGGCATTATATCGTGTGTGTCTGTGCAGAGTCGGTTCTTGCTTGAGGACAAGCGAGAAGCTAGGACTGGGGGTGTGATGAGTGTCTAAAACACTCATATTATGCTAAATGATCGTCCATTTTCTGTTTATTTTAGAGTATTTTTATAATTTTTGTGACTAGAATGCGAGTTGATGTCTTTGGTGAATGCGGGAGCATAGGGGTGAAAGACGACGCGGGAAGCAGTTTTGGAGCAAATGGGAACAAAGGCGTAGGAAATTGCACATCACGTCGCGACGTCCCACGTGCGGCGATCCCCTACCTCGCGGCGATCCCCGCGTCAGCGGCGTCCTACGTCGTGACTTCCCCGCGTCGCGGCGTCTCCGCGTCAGCGGCGTCGGCTTCAGTCGCCTCATCATTAAAAGCAAATTGGGACCGAGTGGAGGGAGGATTGGGAGGCGTGCGACGAGGCCACGAGGTTTCGAGCGAGTGACCGACTTCGAGGAAGTGCCGGGGAGTGTAGCAGCTTTTCATTTTTCGGATGTTCTCGGATTTTTAGAACAATGTTTTCTTTATTAAAACGGTTTTAATCTTTTCTTCCATTATGTTCTAGATCTCTTTACAGGGTTACATCAAACCTGTCATGTCTGATGGATTAAAGTTGGATCTTTCATGTTGTCGGTTGTTATTAATTTGTCATATCTACTCTCTATATCGCATTTCAGTCTATATGTTAATGTCGGCCAATGTTAGCATAATGCCTTGCTTTGGAGATCCAGAGATTCGAGAGATGAGGGTATTCAGGGATCTGGGTAGAGTAGCCTTTAGCTGATTCGGTTAATAGAGATATTAGAACACGAAGGTAGCATTTGAGGTTAGAACATTTAAGCATTTCGAATGCAGTCGAGTAGAGATATACTCGATTCTATTCACGAGATGGCGGATATACCTTGAGAGAGAGAGATATCTCGTGAAGCAAGATCACCTCATAATTGACATATTACAAATATATTGAATAACAATATCTTCTAGAAAAGTAATCCATTGAGCATTGATGGGGCGATTTAACCCTAGGTGTAACACCATTAATTCACTAGAATCAACGACTTAGTTGCGGTTTCACTACTTAATTTTCTGCAAATCCTTTGTTCGGATGTTATGCGAAGCGGAACCTCGTAGTCGATTTGCCTTTCCACTGTGGATGATATCCGTCTTTAAGTACGCTATATTACTTGGGGCTACGCGTGCACTTGCGCACATAGGCATTCATTATACACACCGCGTTTTCGGCCTGTCACCTATGAAAAACCTATCTTTACATTGTCCTTGTTTTTTGAGAATCAAATTTATTATAACAACTGGAAACCCTAGGAGTCCACTGTTAATGCTTCAAAGAAGACTAAGAAGCAATTCGCATATTAGCAACGGACTAATACGACAGCTCGCTTTTATATTCTTGCTAGCATTGTAGAACATCTATGGAAGCAAATTAATGATCTGGAGCATGTGTCAAACATGGTTCAAACTCTAGATTGGATGTTTGCTGAAAGTAGCAATATTGCTAGACAAGCATCCATAGGGGCACTAATAAATACTCACATGACTAGAGAAAATGTGCGAGACCATTGTCTAAAGATGGTGGGACACATCAATACTGCGGAAGTGATGAGTAGTCTAAATGTTGTTGAAACTTGTTTGGTGGAGAAGTACAATGATAATGAAGGGTTTCGTGGGTGTGACGCGATAACAGCGGGAAAACAGCGAAAAATCCACACAAAAACCCGTCGAGGACCTCTTATAGCATCAAATCCGATTCTACAACAAAGAGAAGGGTGTGGGATTACCTTGTGTTGGTTCTAAAACCAAGCTTGTGGTCGGGGTAGCTTTAGACCGAAGTGAACCAAGTCCTAGGTTCGCCTCTAACGGTATCCACACAAAGTGAAGCGGCCTCGAGACGACGGTCTCGAAAAGGGTCCGTCTTTAGCGAGTCTGATTCAAAGGAAGCCAAAAACCCAGGTCTCTCAAACTCTAGAACACCTTCTTGGAGATGAGAGAACAAAATGGCTTTTTCTCATGAACTCTTTCAAGTCTCAAAGAGTCATCATCATCTTAGGGTTTCCATAACATTGCTTTTATAGGAAAACCTTATCCTGTGAAATGACCAAAAAGCCCCTCACTCTAAGTGATGATAGGTTACACACATCCCCATGCGTTATGGCGAGTTCCCACACGGCCCTAAGCCGAGGTACAAGCCCAAGCCTATTATCTCTCTAAGTGAGGGCTTTTCGAACACAGGATCCAGCAGTCGACATTTCATTAATGAGAATTAACTCCCTCATAATTGGATCATATCCAAATCCATTTCATATCAGCCCTACACTCTTCTAAGTGTGTGACCCATTAGGTTAGGTTATGTTGGCCACTTTGTTCAGCTATGTCGGTCGCGAGTCAAGATTGGTATCTAGCGGCACCATGACCCTGATTATTTGGAGGAAGTCGGTGGTCTGTTGCATGCCCTTCCCATAGGCAATCTTAGTGCAATTAGATCCTTTCACCAATCCTATACCCTACTTGGTTCCACAGTATGGACAATGCGTAGCTCCCACTGTTGGCTATACCACACAGCCCGAGTGATATTTGATCTTGTCCCATATTCATCCTTGCTCATTGGTATGCGCGAAGCGTTCTCACTCTGGCCAGAGATTCTCGAGTAATGATTCTGACAAGAGGCCTTAGGTATACATTCCCTCTATTGGGAGTGGCGAATCCTTTGTTGACTACTCAATTACCTTCAAACACCTCAGGCATACTTGATCCTCATCGTAGGCGGCCCCTTGAGGAAATGACATGGATTGAGGTAAGAAATGCGAGATCGAAGCATCAAGATATCCTTGAGCACCTCAAGTCTAAGGACACTTGCACCATTGCTATGATGAGACAATCATCTACATTTAAATGGATGATTCATATGTTTAACAATCTCATTATGGGTCTCGATATTACTTAGCTACTCTTAGCAAGCATCCACACGCCAACTGCGATCAACTCATGATCCACGGTTTATAAGATATCTTGCTTGATCAATCAGGAGTATGACATGCGCTAGTACGTGGGATCAACAATGCCAGGTCTTATTGATCTATGACTAGAATAATTTAGACACTAACATATTTTTATGCGAATCTTTTTATCATGGTCATCGTGATTTTTCTTCATATTATGTTATGTATCATGGACTTTATTAATTTGATTAAAGATCTATATCAATTCAACGTATGAATACCGAATTAACGAAGAAGCCTTACATATTAAATAATATGTTGTGCGTACAATAAGTGCTAATGGCGATTGCCTTTAGAGCACTTCTCTAACAGATAATGGATTATTGATTCATGAGCCACTAACCATGTTTTGCTACTCCTTAGAGTGGTTCAAACAAAGTAGACCACTTAGTAAAGGACAAAGAAGCTTGAAATTGGGAAATGAGGAATGTGTCTTCGTAATGATAGTAGGACTAGTGGAGTCATGTTTTTAAAACTTTACGTTAATTAGACCGTTTATTTGTTCTGAGTTTTAAGAGGAATTTAGTTTCTATTAATTGTTCGATTGAACATGGTTTAACAATGCAGTTTAATTCCTTAACTTTGATAAAAGAGTAATAATACTTTTATTCTCTGCGAATTATTGATGAATGGTCTGTATTTTTTAACTCTTTTGTTATATAGTATTAATGTCATTGAATATACTAATGATGAGCAACTCCCCTTATCTAAGAAAATGAAGTTTTCAAATGAAACATATTTGTGGCACTTGCGATTGGGTCATTTTAATCATAACAAAATTCACAATTTGGTTAAAAGTATAATTTTAAATTCCTTGATCTTTGAACCTATATTATACTAGTATGTGAATCATTTTTGGAAGGTAAAATGACAAAGAGGCCCTTCACGGCCAAAGGAAATCATGCTACTAAGTAGTTAGGATTGGTACACACTAATGTATGTGGACCAATAAGCTTTCAAGCCAGAGGCGAGTATGAGTATTTCATCACCTTTATCGATGACTACTCAAGATATGGATATGTTTACCTAATGCACCATAAGTCTGAAGCTTTTGAAAAGTTTCGAGAATATAAGGTTGAGGCAAAAAAGCAGTTAGACATCCATATCAGCTGACTTTAATTCGTAGAGGTAGTGAATACCTATTTGGAGAGTTCAAGTCTTATTAGGCTAAAGAGGGGATAATTTCTCAATTATCATCTCTTGGAAACACCCCAGGAAAATGGAATCTCTAAAAGGAGAGACAAACTCATCATCGTTATGGGGATAAGCCTTAGAAACAGCTATTTACACACTAAGCTTGGTTCCATCTAAATCTGTTTCAAAGACAGTCACATAATTATGGAAAGGGCACAAACCCAATTTTAACCATATTCGAATTCGGGGTGCCCTAACACATGTCTTAGCATAGAAATCACAAAAGTTGGAATCTCGTACAGAAATGTGTATGTTTACTGGCTATCCTAAGGGAACGAGAGGTGAAATATTTTATAATCCAAAGGAAAAGAAAGTCATAGTGAGCACTCACGCCACTTTCTTAGAAGATGATCATATGAACAATTATAAACCTAGGAGCAAAGTGGTTCTTGAAGAGCTTGACTCGGTTCGAGATCCACAAGAAACTCCTAATTACTGCCACAAACTGCAGTGAGTGTTGAGGGGGAATATGTACATCATGTGCAGGCAAAAACCCCGACTGAAACAATTCAGGCAAAATCCAAGAAACTCAAAAACAAGAAAATAATAGAGAGAATCAAGAGATTGGAAATCACAGAACCACAAAACTTAGATCACTCTTGTGCATGTACAACAGCCAATGTAATAAACTTGTAGTGGAATGATAATACATAAACACGCAAGGCATGCCAGCAATAGGAATGATATATCAAGTCACCACATACGAAGAAGCATTGGAGGATGTTGATGTGCAATAGTGGAAAGGAGCAATGGACCGTGAGATGGAATCTATGGGTTTAAACTCAGTATGGTCTCTTGTAGAAGCTCCTAGAGAGGTAAACCTCGTTGGAAGCAAGTTGATCTATAAGAAAAAGAGTCATGGTAAACCATATGTGGATGTTGATGTGCAAAAGTGGAAAAGGGCAATGGACCGTGAGATGGAATATATGGGTTCAAATTAGTGTATGCTGTAGCAGAATATATAAACCAGAAAATTCCAATTTTTAAAAATGAGTAAAAAAGCGGTATTCGGTTGGCATTCTCCCAGATCTTGGATGGCCAGCGGATGCGCCGTTAAGTGCGTCTTGCGAAATCCTAGTGACCTAGAAAGAAGTTCGTCGAATGCGAGCCGGTCGGGAATATTTGCAATTTACGGGTGATAAATCGCCCGATGATGACCGGGGGACGAAATTTTACGAAAATCTGTAAGTCGAAAAATGAAGCGAGTTAAAAGTTCATTTAAAATAATTGAGGCCGAATAAATAAAATTTTCGAGGAGAAAGCGGACCCGAGAATGAGGCAATATAAGTTATGCATCAAAATAATAATAATAATAATATAATATTATAATAATAATAAAATGGGAAAAAATCAATAAAAATGGGCGGAGGGCGTGCGTTGAAGGGGGAGAGAGAGCGTCTTGAAGGTATTTTATTTTATTTTTCTTCTATTGCTTCTTTCTCGAATCTCACAATCGGACGCGAGTTTTCATCGGGGCGAAGAAAAGTTGATCTATGCGCGATGAGAGCTGCAGCGTAGACACCCAGTTGAGTTTTGACAAACTCCACGAGGTAAGAAATTTTATCCTACTTGAAGTTACACTTTGTTTAAGTGTTTTTGTAATGTTTGGTTGGTTTGAAGTGACGAACGCTGACCGTTTGATGAATCCCAAAACTTGGGACCGGGTATTGGAAATTTTTGGAGAATTTTGGAGCCATTTGGACGGTCGTGACGTGGCCAAAGGTTGTTTGGGGTGTTTGTTTCATAATTTATGAAATAAATTGTGTGGTAGTGTGTATGAGTAGGAAATGACGCCATGGATTTCGGGTTCACAAAGTAGAGCGATGTCGGATGATTGAGGCGAGTGAGCGATGGCACAGAGTCTTATTCACATGAATAGTGATGTGAATAGTGACCCATGAATAGTAACATGAATAGTGTTCTCAAAATATTTTTGTGAGAGAATGTGTTTGGGTGAGTGATTCAAATTGAATTGCTCGTGTTGATGGCCCACAGCGAGCTAATTTTTGTGTAATTGATTGAGAATTAGATATCAGCTCGGGACGGGTGGATCGAAAAGAATAGGCAGTTAATACATAGATTTTAATGTGTTAACATAAGGATATAATTATATGGAATATAATTGTGTTTGTAAGTAAGTAGATGATATTGTAAATTGCACCAGTGAGCAAATTTGGTGATAGTTGATCACTATTGAATGACATGTGTTGTGAGTGCAAATTTGAGAATGTTGCATATTGATATATTTGATATATTGTATATAGGGTTTGAAGTAGCATGCATTTTCATGCGCGGGTAACCTAGAAATTAGGTGTTAGTGCATGACATGAATTTTACGGCGAACATGGTTTAACGAAGGAATTTCACGGGATGAATTTGGGAGAAATTGGGTTGGGAGATGGGCCAACGGATCATTTCGGATGAGGACCATGAGCGTTTCGAGCTCACCAACCAATTCGCCTCGGAGGGTAGTCCTGGCCACTGCCGACACTTGGTGAGTATATTTTCAGAATATGAAGTTTTGTTTTGAAATGATTATTTTCTCATACATGGCTTAGAGCGAGAGTGTGAGTAAGTCAATGAGGACTGAGACATGGGAATGGAGGCATGTAGACATTCAAGTAGAATCAGCGCATTCTTGAGTGTGTGTTTGCATATGCACTTAGGTGGGGAGTAACTCATTTAGGAGTGATTCACTGCGGGCGATAGCTCTGCAATAGAATATTTCTTTTGAGGTCACGAGGGCGTTAGAAGATAGGCTCATGTGAGGCGATTTTAAAGAAAGCTAGGGTTATATCTTTGATGGTTTGAGTTTAATATGTGGTAGAATTGTAGATTTTTAATATGTATTTGTATTAAAATAATAAATAACTCTTGGACTATTGGAATATAGTTGGGTATATGTTTGATGAGTGTTGATACAGGGGCCCAAGTAGCCATTTTACTCAGGTATGCGTCTCGTGATACGAGACGTATAGATTTCGCAGGTTGACGGGTAGTCAACGGGACCTCCGGTTTTGGGGCGTCACATAGAAACTCCTAGAGGGGTAAAAACCAATGGAAGCAAGTTGATCTACAAGAAAAATAGCCCTAATAATCCATGTGTGCATAAAAGATTCAAGGTATAGTGGTAGTCTTGCCTATTCTTTACGTAGATGACATAATGTTAATTGGAGACAATGTGAAGGTGTAATCGGGCGTGAGATTACGAAATAGCATTTTGATATGAGAGACTTAGGTGAAGTTAACTATATTCTAAGAATTAAACTTTTATGTGACTAGAAGAATAAGGTGTTAGCTCTTTCCCAAGCTTCCTAGTGACTAGTTTTGGCATGGAGAATTCCAAAAGGGGATTTCTACCATTCAGACATGGAACTCATCTTTCTAAGGGACAATCACATAAAACTCTACGAAGAAAGAGCTCATGAGTGAGAAACCTTATGCCCGGTTTGTATGTAGTCTCATGTATGTCATGTTAAGCACTAGGGTGAATCATTGCTATGTACGGTGTGAATCGTGGTTGATACAAATCGGATCTAGAAGAAGAACAGTTACCGTAGCTCTCTCCACTCAAATATCTAAAAGAGAGCAGTGATTATATGTTAGTGTATTCTAGTGGGAGTCTTGGAATGCTGATTATATGAACTTTCAGTGCAAGAGGATATTGACTCTAGTAAAATTGCAAATGAGGAGAACCTAGCACACCTTTTTACTAAGACTTTTTTCAAGCATGTGTTTGAGAAGCATGTAAATTGTATGGGTCTTAAAGTGTCGAGGGTTTACTTTGGTAGTTTTGGCATGGAGAATTCCAAAGGGGATTTTATACCCAGATTCGGGCAATGGAATTAAATGCTTTTCCCAAGGGACGATCAACAAAACTGCGAAGAAGAGCTCATGGTGAAAACCTTATGCTTAAGTTGTATGTAGTCTCATGTATGTCATGTTAAGCACTAGGTGAGATATTTGCTATGCGGTGTGAATCGTAAGTCGATACAAATCAGATCCCGAAGAAGAACAACGGATTGCGTGGCTCTCTCGATTATCTAAAGAGAACGATGGATTACTGTTAGTGTATTCTAGTGGGAGTCTTGGAATGTGATTATACGGGACTACGATTTGCGAGAGGATATTGACTCTAGTAAAATTGCAAATGAGGAGAACCTAACAGACCTTTTTACTAAGACTTTTTTCAAGCGTGTGTTTGAGAAGCAAGTAAATTGTATGGGTCTTAAGAGTGTCCCAGGTTTACTTTAGAGTAAGTGGGAGTTGGCTTCATTTATGCTCTATGAGCAAGACTAAATGTAATTTCATTTTTTGATGATATGAATTTCTTAAATTCTTATATACATGTTCTTTCAAGTATAAGAACCAGATTAATTATGCAATATATGATCTTATAGATATGTCCATAGAATACATGGTCATAGGTTCTCATAATTAATGAATTGTTCACCATTGATAAATAAAGTTAGACATTTTATTTATTGTAATATTATGAAATAATCGGTCTTTGGTTATTGTAAATATTAGGTAGTTATGTTTATTTTCGCTTTGAGAGGGACAAGAGACATTTAATTAAAGGTAATATTCTATAAAAACGAATTAAATCCCAGACAATATTAGTTATGCTATTTTTCTTAATCCTGAATATAATATAAACATGTAATTAAGTAATTGTCGTTATTTGAGTTATAAATAAGTGAGGTCTCCTTTTAAAGACTTTGGAAATAATGATCATTTGACCACTAGAGTTTATGAGATATACAAAAATGGAATTTATATGAATTATCATCTTAATATGTTTCGGTACTCGGATGTTGAAAGACGTTGGCTAGTATATTGGATACGTTAGAGAAACTGATAAATTAAGAGAATAAATAATTAATCGATTAACAGAAACCCTTGTCAATTAATTATCAATATTTTACGAAGGAAAAATATATTTAATATGTAAATTATTAATCTTGGAGTTCACATCTAGGGTTTTTAGTGGAATAGCACCGAATAAGATAACAGTCCCAAACTTGCTTCTAAGCAAGTGGGAGATTGTTAGATTTATGCTCTAGAAACAATTTGAGTCGTTGATCAAGATCCAAATTTAATAATGAGTTATTGGATCCCCAGACTAGCTAATTGGTAACAAAGCTCATTAATAATTGCTTAAGAGGCAAAAAACCCAGTAAGACATGAGTTTGGTTACTTGATAGGAAAAAAACCCTATAAAGATTGGTTGCTTGTCAAACAAGTAACCCTATAAGGTTAGGATTTTGAGTCTATAAATAAACATTTCTTTCTAGAATCTTCACACATTCTCCCTATGGCCTTTACACATATATGCGGGTGTTCTTTCCTCTGGTCTTTGGCAATTAAGAGCGCGCTGCAGTTATCGTGTAGAATAAGCTTGAAGGTCCTAAAGCGCCAAAGGTGGTAAATCACCAAAATGATGATATTAGTTTATCGTGCGTCTTGTGATCGTGATCCCAAACTTCCCGCTGTACATTGATTTAATCCCTACAACTTGTTCCAAATTTTTGCTTGGATGAGATACTCTTGAAATATTCCATATTCTAGATCAGAAAATAAAGACGAGAGAAACTTTCGTGAACGACTTCATTCTTAAATTTTTTAGAAATGCGCAATTCGTCAGGAAGAAAAAAAGAAAAAGCAAAGAAAATCTCTAATGGAAACCTGTGGGACCTGTAAGCCCTTTTCTGAAAGTTTTTAAGAATAAATTTTACGTAACAACTTAAATCTATAATAGAGTCTCCACGACTTTGTTTTTTGACATATGTTTACATACTAATTTATTCCTCATAAATTTATCCTTAAGGGGACTCTAACCCTAAATCCATCTCCTCCCCTTAATCACTGGAGTCAATTCTTGTTAGCATCATACATTTATTATATACAATGCCATAATTTGCTTTCTAGCTCTAATTATTAGTGCTACACAAAGAATAATAATGAAAACATCTACAAAAAAAAAAAAAAAAACAGTCCGTCCTTTTGACAAATCTTAAAAAATTAATTTTCATAAGAATTGTATGAAATGTGTTTTTAGAATAATAAGATCGATTTCAATTCTAACCAGGACCTAGAAGACTTCTCACATGTCCTATCATAAGACAGGAGAACTGGATGGTTGAAGATAGATGGCATTAGTGGACTGATAATAACCAGTGCATGTATGTATAAGATAAGATGTTTGGGACATTATCAAAAACTGCCTCATAATTATAGATCATTTGCAAAAAAGATAATGTGGTTGCATATTATAGATATATGAAGGTAAAAATTAAAGCAAGAAAAAACATTGGAAGGAAAACTGTAACAATCGGATGGGACGATTCTTTATCATAAGATGGATTGACTTCATCCAACTGCTATAGAATATCTTATGTTAGAATCAATGTGAGTAGTGGGTCTCGCTTTCAATTACCATCTAGATGAACAATTTGTAGAGGCCGAAAAGACGGCTTCTTCTCATCCACCCCAGCCTATGTGGTGACTTTTGAGACACGAGCATTGAATTGGGTCAAAATCAAGCCAACCCAACTTGCATATACGATGACAGCTATTCTTCCTCCTTAACATAGTGGTAGAAAGAGTTCTTAAACCAATGACAGAATATCTATCAACTGCAACCATTTGGAGGTAAAGAAAGAGTGGTGGCAAATAAAAGCTAGTGAGAACTGGGTATCTTTCCATTAATTTGAAAATATGTGTTAGTGATACAACTTTCAGTTTCTCTGCAATATAGTGAAATAATACAATTATAGAAGCAAAACTTGGGCATAACTCTATGTCTTTTATGGGTTCCAACTTTGCGAATGCTTATAGGGAGGTGAGGGATGAGCGGTAGGAAGACTGGCAGGAGGGGGCACGCAGAGTTCTTACCTTGTCTTCTTAGCAAGTTTTGGATTTTTGCACATTCGGATGCTTAATGGAGTGACTTCCACCACCTCATCTTCTTGAATGTACTCTATGCAGTCATCTAGACTGTAATCCAAAGGTGAGTCGAGAACCACTACATACACAAAAGAAAGGAGGGTGTCAATAACTAATTGCAGAGAACTAAATTATGCAGCTGTTACTTTATTAACTTCTAACGGGTACAAAATAGAACTACAGGAGTCTTTCCACAGCCAGTATCTGTATAGTTTTAGGTATTCCTCTGAAGCAAGAGTCTTTCCCACCAATTTATTGCAGCTATCAATCCCAATACACAACATAAATTATTTTATGAAAAGATTTTTTTTTTTTTTGGTCCCTATCAGGACTTGACTGAACCTATAACCTCCCATAAACCCTCCTTAACCCTTTACCACTTAATTCGGGCCTCAAGGGCATAGTATAAAACACAATTACACTTGAGTTTTCTCTTCAAGGTTTCCATCAAGTTGTGTTGTAGATCTGCTCCAGATGCAAAAGATGAATCCTAATTGCACGAACTAGGAAAAGTGATATTCGGTTGACATGCACCAGACCAAGTCCTCAGATTGGTCTGCTCTGCTCGATAAAATATTTTGCCTACTCTTAGTAGCAGCTGGAAGGATAACACAGACTGACAAAAATGACATTGTTTTCTTAAAAAATAGTAAAGAGCATTACTGACATTGAATTTCTGTCCCAATTCCTATTTTCAATTGAACATAACAAAATCATGATATTGCATCTTATTTAACTTAAACATACACCAGAATTTTTCTTGCAGAAGAATAAGTCAATTTTCTCAGTTCAAAAGGGAAAAAAAAAAAAAAAAAAGTGATGTATTTGGGTTTTTCTCACCAGTTTGTTCTTTGTTGGACCGTATATTGGTTGCAGCCTTCTTCTTGCACACGTTTAGGGATAAGTCACCAGGACGCTGATGAATGCCCATAATTTGCCCTTTATAAACATCAACTCCAGGTCCGACAAACATCTGCCCTCTCTCCTGTGCACTAAATAGGGCATAAGATGTTGTGCTTCCCTCCTCAATCGCAACCTGAAAAGGTACTTAATATACATTAGAAATGACAATGCATATCACAAGTAAGTTGAAATCAATTTGTGATGTTACATATTTACCAATGAACCCTGATCCCTGGTAGTAATATCACCGGCCCAAGGTCCATAGCTATCAAATATGGTATTGAGAATTGCAGTGCCTCGAGAAGCTGTTAAAATTGCATTTCGCAATCCAAGAAGGCCACGAGTTGGTATCTTGTATTTAAGCAGTGTAGTTCCCTCAGACCTAGCGGACAATGAAGTTCAAATTACAAGATCAATGTCACAGAAACTAGGAGTTAAAGGAATGGAAAACTAGCATTAGTCAGGCTAGGGACAGAACAAAGGAGAGCAAATTAATATATATATATATATATATATATAATAAATATATATATATATATATATATATATATATATACTATATATATAAAATAAAATGGGAAACAGGATTGCACTGTATCGAGAGAAAATTAATCGGCTTTCATTGATGAATCCACCAATGATATAAAACTCGAAGTGTATGGTACCACAATTCAAAAGGAATGCTTCAAGGAATATGATCCATAAAACGAAATGGTAAAAATATCCTCCTTCAGAAGTGGGGGCTCAGGAGTCAAATAACCCGCTACAAAGAGATTATAAGATAAATTCCAGTGTATGTACATTCATGAAATTGTCACTTGATTATTCAGTTAATGGTCAAACAAGACACTGAGTGTTTTTCATCTCCTTTACTTTTTCACTCACAAAACTCAAGTTTCGGAATTTCTCTGATTTAAATTCTTCAAACATAAAGTATGGGTGAGGAAGCCAACATACAATAGCCAGGCTGGAAAGTCATGGCCATTGTAAGATGTTCAGTTTAAATAAAACAGTAGCGGGAACAATAACTAAATCTAATTACTATAACTAATACAGAGATAAAGGCAGACTTTTACGTGCAACTTCAAAAATGTTTTCATAAAACCTAACATAAATTTTCAGCAGGACAAAGTTCAACAGCTGAAGGAATATCAAAAATGACAATCACACAACAAATACATATCATGCTCGTGTTCTCTACCTTTATACTAATGTATGTCAGAAATAAAAAATTATTTCAATTAAATGTCAAATATTTATAAATAAGGTACAAGAAGAAAACTTTTGACTTTTTACTAACCTTTGTAACATATCATGCCACACTTTTCCCAAGAGGTTCAACCACAGAACCATGTGTTCTTCTGGTACCTCCACAGTGGCCAATCTGCAAGGAAACCATATTATCAAGGTTTGATTGCAGAAAGACAATAAGGCAATCTTTTATTAACAAGGAAACCATATAATTCCCACCAACATTAACAAAAACACATGAAACACCCACTCTCTTGGCTAATAGTATAAAGTTTAGGTCAAGAATGAAATTTCTCACAGACATCACTCCTTCCCCCAGAAAAATAATGACAATAACAGGAGGAAAGAAAGGCTCATATAACTAATTCTCAGGAACTTTGAAAATGTCTCAAAGCATGCATGTGTGTATATAAACTATAAACCCTCTTTGTCAGTCTATTTTTTGCCTCAATAAGAAAATAGCAACGAGAATTGTCTTGTTGCGAAAATCACCTCAAAAGGTTCGTGCAACTTGTCACCCACTTTTTTGTTGATAACTTTGGGAGGGCCCACCATGAAGTCATAACCTTCCCTTCGCCTGAGATGCAAAATCATTATAACAATATTCATGCATGAAAAAAATCAGGAGCAAGAAAAAAACTTAGACTTACATGTTTTCTATCAGTATGGTAATATGTAAAGTAGCCCGCCCACTAACAATGAAAGTATCTGCAGTTTCACCATCTTCAACTCTCATAGCCAAATTCCTCTCAATCTCACGATAGAGCCGATCTCTCAGATTTCTACTTGTAACATACTTTCCCTGAAAGGGAATACTCTAAAATATCAATTGTAAGTTGCATGAAAATGAAGGTTTGTGCATGTTCACAAAAATATTAGCCTCATGGAAGCATGACTAAGCTGGCTGCATGTGGACTTATTATGTAGAAAATCAACACAAATGGCGAGGGCGCATGCAAGAGTAATCCATGACCAATTACAATTGTAAACAAATTCTTTAGAATTAAAATTTGCTTCCAATAGAGCACATTTCTCCAGTAAGTTGGGTAGATGCAATGTAGAAGAACAAGTATAGAATCAAAATATCGTCACTGAAACAATTTGGTGCATTCAACCCAGCTAGTTAGTGTCTCTAATAACTTCCTAACCCATAATATTTTGAGCACTTCACACCATAACCAGAAGCACTTCTACCTTCTTATCAGTCGTGTCGTTGGTATTTTGACTTATGATGAAAACAGCTTCTATTGAGAATCAATAAACCATTTCCTTGTATACTGTGAGTACAAGAAAACTCATTGATTGCCTCAAGACACAGCCTCCACGGCCAACAAGGTGAAGTATTGATAGCGAGAAGCCATTTTCACTGTTGGCTCTTCTACTAATGGCGGGTAATGGCTTCCCAAAACTTTTGTCAGCAATTGTCTCCCCAATCTGAGTGAAGGATACAAACTAGTCCCAATGAATTTGAAGAAAAGGAAGCCGTTTGCACAATTGGTATTTATATCATAATTTTTATAACAAATCTCATTAAAAACCGTGATGTCAAATCAATGCAGAAATGATGGTAAAACCATGAAAGCCAACTGAACTTCTCACCTGAATGTCATCAATACCACAAACAGCACATATATCACCAGCTTCCACAGTTGCTGCAGGAACCCTAAGGAATTTTCATACACAAATAGTTCACTGACTCTTGCATATCTACAAGCATCTTCTGTAGTGCATACCTAAAAAATTAAAATTTAATAAGAATAAAAGTAACAAGTCAATTTTGTGTATGTGAATCTAACACAGACTGCAAAAGCATTTGTTTTCTTTGCAACAATTCTCCTTTCAATTTTCAAAATCAAAGCAAACTCACCCTCACATCCATTCCTTCTCTGCAAACCCCAGCATGCACGTCCAATAGCAATACGACCTTTATGCTCATCATACTCAATATTTGTAGCCTACGATATTAAGAGCAATTAGTAAGTATAATAAGATGCACAATGAAGATATTAAATACCTATGAACAAATGCCCTAGAGTGGTAGATATATATAAGATACAGAAACTGGAGGTGTTTCCATCTTTCCCCTTCAATCCATGTTATTTGAAGTAATTATTCAATCAGCTTTTTTTTTTTGTAATTTAATAAAATAGTTGAAGTGTGGCAATAGAAGTTACTTATTTTTCTTAGAATTCATAGTTAAAAGTAAGAAAAAGCTACAACAGTTGTTTGACAGTAAAGTGGAAGGTAAAAACTTGACAAGCAATCTTTGATGTGGCTCAGGCTCAGGCTCAGGTATACTGAAGGAGTACTTGATAAATCAATTTCTAATAGGATGTTAACTATTTCACCATATTAAGGTCTTCTTTCTGAAAATTGAGTACTTGTGCAAACAAATATTCTGTAAAGCTGCTTATTCTTGCATTTGACAAGTGAATGAACCCCACCTACTTTTGGTTTAGTGAGACAGATCCAGTGCAAATAATTTATATCAGATAAGTTATACCCATCCAACAAATCACCACTTCTGACCCAATATAAAATATCAGATTTTGCCTTCCTTCATAAAATTGTCAGGCATTGTTAAGTGTTCCAGAGGACTATTCAGATAAAAAATGGAGAAGGCAATGATTAATAGGATAAACAACAGGAGATAAAAGGAGTTTGGAAAACTACTAACAAGCATTTGGAGTGCACCATCTTTGTCAATTCTTGGTCCAGGTATACATCTCATTATAGACTCAAAAAGTGGTCCAAGATCTTCTGCCAAATTTTCAGGAGATAGTCCAGCCTTTCCTTTGATCCCACTTGCATATATTACTTGGAAATCACACTGCAAGAAAATGATATCCATTTGAAGATTAGACCATAATCCTGCTTTATGATGAAAAAGAAGTATGAATCAATCCTTTACCACCATTTCTTCTGGACCTGTCCAAATGGCCTAAATCCATCCATTCATAGATGAAATGGAGTCCAAAATCCTAGTCTAGGACTGAAAATTCAATTGGTTTACAGATCACAACCGTGTCTGGACTGGCATGTTGCTACTTCTAACATCTTTTTTTTTTTTTATAGGCCGTTGCTACTTCTAACATCTTGTAATGTTACCTGTTCGTCTGTTGCATTCAGTTCAATAAAGAGTTCAAAAGTGGCATTGACAACATAATCAGGGCGAGCGGAGGGTCTATCAATCTTATTAACAACTACAACAACAGCATGACCAAACTCCAGAGCCTTCTTTAGAACAAATCTTGTTTGTGGCATTGGACCTTCAACAGAATCTACCTAAAAAAAATAAGCCATGTGTATTTTCAGTTAAGATGATCCATGAGAAAGTAGAGGATAATCAGATTATAATATTGGAGCAGAAGGAAAATCACTGAAGAGCAACATAACTTACGAGAATAAAAAATCAAACCAGCATCAGGAAATCCAGAATTGAGAAGAGAAACCAATTTGATGTGACTGGCTGACTTCTAATTCGAAAAAAAAAAAAAATAAAGGGGGAATAAAATTCACAAAAGCACCAAATTTTGAAATTGCCACCCTTCATGCTATTGATTCTTGCCAGAATTTTATTGATTATTTTTTATTTGAAAGTAAAGAAACTAAAATAATAGTAATGACAAAATCAGCATTCCCTTCAGTGCATCAGTTCAAACCACTGAGAACCTACATATGGTACGCGATTACCTCACCTCGTCAGAGTGGCGGGAGTATCAATAATGTTTATTTTTGTATCCTTATAACTGATTGATGTGTTTTTGCTAAGTATTGTAATTCCCCTCTCACGTTCTAGATCATTTGAGTCCATTATCCTTTCCTGTACAAATTGGTTGTCACGAAATACCTGCATAGAAAGATGAGGAATAGACATTAGCATTTAGAAATCCTCATTATTGATTTGTTTTATATTTTTACTTAGATTGTATCAACCATTAAATGATTGAGTTCAAGGTTTATGGCTCAGTAATTAAGAAACTCAAACTAACCGAGGACACAACTTGTGGAATTTTCTTTAGAAATCATAAGCAGAAACCAAGTAAAAATGAAATTCTGAGCTGTTACCTTTGCTTGCTTCAACATTGCGTCCACTAATGTAGTCTTTCCATGATCTACATGTGCAACAATTGCGATGTTCCTTATGTCTCTCCTCCGCATTAACTGGCTTTTTTTCTCTAAGACAACATATAATTAGGTGTTTAGAAGTCTCCAATTGCACCATATATTGCATGCACCATTACCAAACCAAATTTCACAGGCTACAGATATGGTTTTAGCAAAATAATAAAATTCAAGATAAAAAAATTACGACTGATTACATGAAATTGCTGATACTTTAAATAACAAGAACTTGAAGACTAATGAACTACAGAAACCAAATAGCAACAGAGGACGAATTCAAAGAAAAATATAAGGCAATATTCTGCAGAACATATCATAAACATGACAAAGTAAGTGAAACGTTGAACACGAAAAGACCAGATTCAGTCCTCAATAAAAAGCAGGAACTAAATTACAAGTCCCGTTGGGCAAATGAGAAGATTCGATAAGAAAAGGAAAAATACCATCGACACTCAAATAAATCAATGTTGAAATCTCCGCTCTGCTTGGACTCTAAATTTGAGTTTCTTTTTTTGTCCTCCGTTTTCTCGGTAGCCAAGCAGAGAATGATTGAATTTAAATATTATTCAAAAAATAAATAAATACCTTGTGGAGTTTCTGTGGAAACAGAGCACTTGATCGGCGCGGAAGCCGAATTTCTGAAGGGAATTTTTAATGGCGCTGTGGCGATTGGAGATGAAGGCAATTTGCAATTGAACAGCAGAGATGAAGAAAAGCAAAGGCCTCTCCTAGGGTTAGGGTTAGAGTTAGGGTTAGTGGAAACAGAAGAAGTGAGAGGCTTGTGAAATGCCATGGCCATCTCCATTGCCCTTCTGCTTCACAGTGCTTCTGAGAAGAACTGAGGAGTTTGAAGCAATGGAGGATTTCAGAAAATGAGGCTGTTATTGAAACCCACCGCGACATTCTGCGCTTTTAAGTATCGTTTAAAATGAAGCCACGTGTCTGTCTCCTCTTCGAACTCATCACATAGCCACGTCATCATTTTTTTGGGCCCGGCAGCTGGCTTTGGTGCGAAACCCAAATGCTGGAAACCGGCCCAATCCATTTCAATACAAATCACGGCCGAGAGATCATAATGTTAAGAAGATTGACGAGCTGGGCTGGCTGAGAGATCATATCACGGCCCAATACTATCGTTACGTCCCAACTCGACCTAATGGGCCAGTTGACCCCCCTCTTCTGCCCTGCTGATTGTCTTTATTTTGCTTTTATAAAAATGTACAACTTTTATTTTTTTTTTAAATAAAATAAAAAAGGAGACATGTCTAGATTATATGGTAGAATATTCAACTTTTCAAAAAGGCAGGATATAGGGAGAAGAGAGGTCATGGATTCAAATACAAGTAGGAACAGTTTACTACGTTATAATTAAAGTGTTTAGCTGTCAAAAAAATAAAATAAAAAGAGATAACTAAGTTATGGGCCTATATTTCAATTTATTTGAAAATTTGTGAATAAGAGACTTAAAAGTTAAAACTAAGTCATGTTTCCTCATTTTAAAAATATTTGATAAAGAATTAAAACTAAATTGATAAAGAATAAACCATGCACAAATACTTCCTTCTTGAACATTGAGTATTATAGTGCCCAGTTTTAGGTATTTTTTTCACAATTTTTCAAACAAATTGAAATAGGGGCTTCATAACTTAGTTCTTCGAAATAAAAATTGTATTTACCTCTAATTTACAAACAAACAAAAAAAAAACTTCAATGGATTTTCACGTACTAAAAATCGTTTCATAAAATAATCATATAACATATATAATAAAAGATATATATATATATATATATATATATATATATATATATATATATATATATATATATATATATATATATATATATATATATATATATATATATATATATTTAAGAGAGATAAATATTTTAAATATTATAAATAATAAAAACCCCGTATAAAATTACTCACCAACACACTCTAAATTTTTCAAAACGTACGATGAAACATATGTTACTTTTAAATGATAAGATTTCAGTATCAATAAAGCCAATTCTAATAGATTTATCAGAGGGTTCAAAATGGCGTTTCCCAAGATCCGATTTCTTAAATTTTACAAAATTGACAAACTTAAACTTAATGATTTAATATTTAGATATTTCACTGGGAGCAAAATATAGTATTTTAGTTGAAATATGTGGTCTTCGAATTCTACGAGTCGTGCAGATGGAGTCGGAACGTCACGTCGGTTTATGTCGACCTGTAATGAATCGCCAGAAAGCGGCGGGGAGGGTCTCCGTCGTCGTCTCAGGCCATTTCGAAGTTAGATCTGTCGTCTCCTTTTTAAGATTGAGAGTTTTTAGCCTTTTTTCCATACCTTATTCTGTGTCGTGGCTTTCTTTTATCAAGGAGGAAGGGGATCCACTCTTCGTAGTAAGTGGATGATTTCCTTCCAAATCGGAAGGAGAAGGAGTGAAGGCGCGTATCTGACGGACGGAGGCCAATTAACCTTTTAGACGGAGGAGAAGAACGTGGGCGCATTTCCCGAATGCGGGACCCGAAGGGGTTTAATCATCTTGAATTCGTAGCGAAGGCATGGGATGGATGCGCTCTCACTCCCAAGGAGAACTGTCATCGACCCCTTGTTGGTAAAGCCTCTCAGAAAAACAGCATCGGGGAGTGTCAACTCCTTCTTTAGCTATCTATAGGCGGGGTATCCGGATCTGGGCTCCTAAGTTGGGCTTGCGGACAATATGGATCGACTTGACCATGGCCTCCCGGTCGAGAAAGGGGCTGTAGTAGAGGCGTGGTCGGCGAGCAATCTTGCTTTCTTCTTTGGGGAGGCGATCGTCCATTTGGAAAAAGAGGACATGTGACCTTGCGTCATATCATGAGAGCATTAGGCAATCAATGCTTTTGAATTTCAATGTGAATTTTTGCTTTTGAAAATGCATTAGATGCCATACGATTGGCAAGTTGATCCTAAGGCGGAGAATTTGCTATAAAAGGCTAGAGGGTGACGAGGTTCGTCGTTCCACTGGTTATCCACGTTCCTTCAACATAGAAGGATAATTGAACGTTCCTGAGAATCAGAATTGGGGGATTGCGGAATGAAGGATGATTGTGATCGAACGTGCTTTCCAAGCATGAATCAGGCTAGAGAATGCATGGTTTGAGCGGAGTCGGAATTGTTCTAGGTAGCCTTTAGGTGGCTCTAAAACTTGAATGGAACCCTCTACATCCGAGGACACCCCCCATCCAAATCAAAGGGGCTTTTACTCTTCTTGAGCCTACTTTCCATCTTTTTTTTTTTTTGGTAGCGATTTTTCTACTGCTTCTTGTTCTTCTTCTTCTTCTTCAACTCCTGCTACTGCTTTTTCTTTGGTCCCTGCTCTGTATTTGATTCGAACGAACGATATAGCCGTTTTAATACGACCGCTTGGTTGTCAATTATAATGAATGTAATGATGGATGCCGTTTGGCACAACCAATAAAATCGTACTTTTTTTACTTTTATGTACTATGTTCTACTTCAGCAATCTTGCACTTTATTTTCTATTTCGGGGCAAGGGCAGATTCGCTGGCCATCGGCTAGGATACTTAGTGATCCCAGTTAATGAAACGGTTTTGGATAGGGACTAACGGTGGGACAACGAATGGGCCCGCAACACATTTCGTATTCCCAAATTGTGCCACAGAGGTAAGGATGGGTGCGAGTCGAGGAAAGCGAAATGATTGGAGGGGTGATGGACAGGCGTCACATTTAATGCGCTCGTAGGTCCTAAGTGGTTGGTATATAGGGGGTCATTATTAGATTTTTCATTTTCCCTTTCCTATCATCAGCAGGTTAGCATTCCCCTCAGCTTGATTCGACACCGCCACGCATATACTTGTTGTGACTTTGTGTTGGTTGAAGCGGCTGCGAAAACCACTAGTTTTCGAGTTTACATATAATCATTATTCCCTAACTAATGCAATGAATCTTCTTCATCAGCCTTCTTCCGACTGTGGAAAGTCCTGGGGTGAGGGTAGGTCTAGGGTTTATTAGACCCGAGCGGTTTTCACCCAGGTTTAGTGGTTTTGCCTTTCTACCCGTTTGGTGTACGGCTTGGGGCTGATACTCGCTCTCTTCCCTTCCTATGATCTGTTTGTAGCATGACGGGGTGAGGAAGGAGACCCACCGGTCCAGCGGGTCGCGACGAGACTTATACGGACGCGTTCTGAGTCATGTATCGTCTGGAGTCACGACAATGGAGAATTAAGATCTATTGCGAAATCAGGACATTGACTTGGGTTAATGGGCCGGCGGGATGGTCCGCTGCAGTGGGAACACAATGCGGGTGTTTTTACTTTCGAGAGCAACTTGTGGTCGGGCTTCGTTTCCCAGTGCCCGCCCTTGTTAAACGGTTTTTTCATTTTACCAGGGCGCCTCCGGCCCTTGTTCATCCCAACGTAATCCGTATTCTCATCGGGTGCAGTGTTATGAACTTCTTATACCAACTCGACCTTTCACTGGTTGAGATTTACTTCGCCTACTCTATGATATTAAGGAGAGAAATTCGGTTGTCCTTCGGCGAAAGTCAGCTTGATTCGTGAATGGGCTCCAGATTCTCCTAAAGCGGAGGCAAAGGGGTTATCCTATTGGGGGCCACGGGATGAGACCTCGGGCTCTCACGACCTACCGTTTTATATTAGCCGTCGTAGCGCTTCAGGTGTGTGTGTAGGAACTAGGAAACTGGGCCAATCATACGTATGACTTTGCACGTGCGACCCGATTGTGGATGCGTGCGGGGAAAAAATGGAGAGGCAGGTTGGTGCAGTGGGTAGAGAAGGTGAGCCTTGATAAGATTCGTACACTGTTGCAGGTTTCCAAACAAGAGCGCCATTGTGAGGTTCTTCTGACTTTGAAGAACCTTGCTGACGTGAAGCGTGCCGACTCCTACGATCTCCGTTATTCCTCGCCGTACCATCAAAAGATTGTGGGCGGAGAACACTTCGTTAACACCGATCTGCTAGATTTGCTCGCGGGCCATGCGCCATCACCCGGGGATCCAGAGGTCGAAGCATTGAGCCGGGAACAAGCGTTACGAGCCTCGATGCATCCCCTCGCGATCCACTAGCTAGGGTTCAGTTACGCCACTGCAGGTACCGGTCCGGAGCGAGAATGGCCCAATCAGGCGGGGCTTCCTTGCCAAGAAGAAGATTGAAATGCGCCCCTCGAGTATTGACAATCAAAAAGAAAAGGACCACCCAGGGGAAGAGTGCTCGCGGGGCCCAAGTGGAAGATTTTATACCTTGGGTTCGTTCTGAGCCCAGCCGGCTCTCTCTCTTGGAGGAGGAAGAAGAGGAGGAAGAGATGACGGGATTGCTAGATCGTTATCTTGCCCGAGCGGCGGCGGGGAGGATGTTGAGCGGAGGCCGGCCGAAGGGGTCGATCCGCCCCCTATGGATGGGGGTTCAGATATATAAATAATCGTGATCCCGGCCTCTCCCGAAATGGGGTCTAACGATCAACCGAGCTCAGAGGACATTGCCCGTGAAGAGCGAGGAGGAGCTCCCGATTCCTCTGCACTGAAGTGATCCATCCTCCCTAACGGTAGGAAAGCATTTGAGTCTTTGTTAGCTCATGCTAACAGTCGCCAGAAACGGGTGTCGCCGAGAATCTTGCTCAACTCTTGTCGCCTTATGGCGGCTGGGTGATGGGAGGAAGTGGCAGTACTGAGACCTGCGATATCAAGTCCATCCTCCACCGTTGGAAGCCTTTCAATTGGGGTGAGTCTGCAGCCGATCGTCTAGGCGATTTGCACGAAGGGCGCTACGGCGCTATGAGCCCGGGAAGCGGGGCGAGTGAGAGTATTGATCGTTGTTCCCTTCGATTACTATAAAGGGAGGATATTTATCAAATAGTCAGGACGGGATGCAAATTCGCAGCGAACGTCGAACGGTAAGGCCCGATCAAAGTAGTAAAGCTTATATATATAAAAAAAAAATCTGAAGTTGCTATTGTGCTGTTTGATTAAACACGCTCTTTCTTTTCACAGGTCATTCTTGCCGTTAAGCATGTCCCTCCCGGCCGCAGTGAATTCATCACTCGGTGGGGATCTTTGTGACCGACATATGTTGAGTCGGAGCTTTAGCCCGGGGAGAACTTAGACGCCTCTTTGAAAGGAGCCCTAATTGACCATCGGTGCTTGGAGCTAGAAGGCTAAGAAGCCGCGGATAGGGGCGGCTCGAGCGGAGAGTGAGAGGATCTTGCCACACGAGGTGCGATGGCGCGGTTGGAGATTGAGGGCGGCGGGGGGAGTGCCGGACCTTAGGGTTTAGGGTATCCGGGTCCAAAGTGCTGACCACCTCGGAGGCGGCGGCCCGAGTCGGGTCGGGCAGCTCGTTCATGAGCCTTAGTGGGTTTGCCGAAAAGGGCACCGCGGGTAGGAAAGGAAACGGTCGCCCTAGCAGGATGACGATTGTCTCTACACTCGTGGGTGGGGGCCACCAAGGATGACTTTGCGGCACCGGGAGAAGAGTTTCGGCCAGGAGGTCGACCTTTGGAGCGGAGTTTGATCTGACGACGGCCGTGATTGCAACTCACGGTTCTGTTTGCTATGCCTTTGCGCACGATATCCGAGGGAGCAAGCCTAAAATCCCTCCTGGGATGCCGGATACGTCTACTCCTCTAACCTCGGAGTTTTTCGTGAATCCTTGATGCCCCTCGGGCTCTTCATTTGCCTTGTCCTTCTTAGAGGCCATCGAGAGCTGGCGGAAGAAGCTTTGTGGACAAAGGAGCCTCTAGAGTCTTGGGTGGAAGGTTGACTGCTCTTGGGCCCCGGTAGTGGGTGAGGAGCTGCGAGGTTGAAACCAAGAATCATCAAATGTATTTTGCATGACAATCACTTCTTTGCTTTTGTATTTAGACATTTTATTTCTTATTTTTTTTGGATAAAGTGCTTCTCTCCGGCTTAGCCGGGTTACATAGAGCTATAATTGCCCTAGTCAGACAGGATATCTTATTTCGCAGTCCCAAGCTGGGACGTTAGGCTGGGAGTTGAGTGATATCTTTCGGAACACATTGCGAGTAGATGATAGATTTAAATCTGGCGGGAGCACTTGCACGCCATCAGGGATGATTAGGCAAATATTATTTGTGCTAGAGACTGGATGGGTCGGTTTTACGCGCCATCAGGAACTTTGGGTGTTGTGGGTTAGGATTTATCCATGCGTAGGATAGGTCATATTGCGCTATCGGGACTTTTTGCCCATTTATGAGATTAGCTATATATCGGGCAGACCGGTCATTTTATTAAACGCCCGTCAGGACTTTTAAGACTACGGCTAGAAGTTATCCCATCTGTAGGACAAGTCATTTCTTGCTTGTCGTCCGGACTTTTAAGTTATTAGGCTATAAGTTATCTTCACTTAGGTCGGTATTGTACGTATTAATTTATAAGTTGAAATACGTGGTCTTCGAGATTCTCAGGAGTCATTGAATGTCGGAACATGCATCGACTATCTGCAGCCCTGAAAGCGGATGCTTAGAAAGCAGGAGGGTCTCCGTTGTCGCCTCTCCGACGCTCAAGTTAGATCTCTATCGTCTCCTTTTTAAGATTGAGAGTTTTGAGCCTTTTTTCCATACCTTATTCCGTATCGTGGCTTCCTTTTATCAGGGAGGAAAAGGATCCACTCTTGATGGTAAGTGGATGATTTCCTTCCAAATCGAAAGGAGAAGGTAGCGCAGTTCGCGGACGGAGGCCAGTGTAACTTCGCACCCAGACGGGAGAGAGGAGAGAACGTGGGGCGCATTTCCCAAATAAGGGACCTGAAGGGGTTTGTCCATCTTAGATTCATGTGAGACATGGGATGGTGTACTCTCCCTCAGGAGATGTTCATCAACCCTTGTTAGGTAAAAGCATTCCAGAAAAATGGCATCAGGGAGTGCCAACCCCCTTCTTTAGCTATCTATGGCGGGTATCCCGGGATCTGAGAAGTTGAACTACCGGACATGATGGATTGGCCGGCAAGTGGCCACTCCCAGTCGGGCTGTAGCCATAGCCTCTGATCGAAGGGTCACTGGCCCAGTTTAGAGGGTCTAAGGTGAGGCCCAAGGCACCCACAAAATCCTTTAGGATCTAATGAAAATTTTATTTTCCAAAAATTCAATAAGGACAAATGTCTTTCTTGGGGACAAACTAGATCCACCCTTATTTGTAGGAGGGAGCAAAAAAACCTAAGAAACGAAATTGATCAGCCGAATCAGCAAGAGAGAAACAAAAATAAATTTAACCAAACTAAAGCGGTTGATTTTGATTTTTGTTTCTGAATCTCGGTTTCAGTTTAGGTTTCAATTTATAAAATAAAAATAAATAAAAAAACCGTGGTTTCGATTAAGTAACGAAAATATATATATATATATTAGGTTTCGGCTTATGTGAGTTGTGAAACATCGAATTCTATCGAAACCCGGCTCAAATTTTCCTTAAAACCAATGCATAGAGGTTATAATTTACTTTGATAAGTTTTTTTTTTTTCAAAATATGTGGTTAATTAAAAAAATTATGATTAAATTATCTAATCTTATACGTTTCATATATTATTTGTGAATATATTATAAATGTATAAGTGTTATGAGATTGCAAATAAATAAATTGTATTCATTTTTTCAATTTAATTATATTTATAATAATTATTATAATTTTAACTTTAATATATGATTATAAATTTATAAATTTATTTTTAATTCTACGGGTGTCGAACAGAAATTGTCGAATATTTAATTAATCATATTAATAGTTAAGTTTTTATTTTGCATAAATAATAAATAAAAAATCAACAATCAATTTTTATTTTATGTCATGATTCAATTGTCGATCATACCCTCTAATTACCAGTATCTAGTGAAATTGGACCTAAGACCCTCATGCGTTGGGTAACCAAATTTTCAATTGAAATCAAGCCAATAGAACAAATGTGTAACATCGTGAAGCAATCCAACCATGATACATGCTACTATTTGATGCATTTTGGACGTATTAAGGAAAAATCAATCAATCAATCCTTCCTTCCTTCCTTCCTTCCTTCCTTCCTTGATCTATTTATGTCATGATATTATAATATAATATAAAAAAGTAATCGGACAGAACGCAATGATTTTGGCTTTACAAGTCACCAACACTACCGATACATATCAAGGCATAACCTACCAAATTCAAATTCAAATTCAAAACAATAGAACAATAGGACAATAGACCGAACCCCCTAACAAACTTCCACTAACATATTTTTGTGCTTCCAAGTTCCACCTCCCAACATCTATTACATCATGAAATAGACCCCTCTAGAGTCTTGACCCATATGTCCACCTCCAGTTGGTCCCCTCAAGAACCACACATAAATACTTAAAACTAAGATAATTACACTTTATTAAGAAATTAATACTATTCATTGTCACGTGAGACGTGGGCATCTGGATAACCTGTTGCCCGGCTCAGCCCTACACGTGCCCCTCATTCCAGGGAATTGCATCAGCGACTGCATGGACTGACTGACACCCAACGACGATCACAATGAAGCGATGCTGGCCTATCAGGAGCCGCCACGTTAAGTCCATCAAAGAGGATAAATGACCGTAATGTACTGACACGTGTCGCTATGTTTCACGGTCAAGTCGTAATACCTAACTCCGTGTGGTCCCCCTGAAAATCTTTCGGCCGACACCAGATCCATGTAAGTTAAAATTTGGAGCAGTGCTTCATGGGAGTCATTTTGCAATGCAGGGCCGTCCCTCTTTTTTTTCATATTTAAGTTTCAGTGCTTTGGAGTTTCTGATTTTTTCTTTTTACTCCCAAAGTCATTTAAAAGGAGTACTATTTATTATTTAATCTCTTGTCCCTAGCAAACAACTCTTCTGAACTTACAAAATGAGCATATATTTTCTTTTATATTTACTTTTTAAGCATAAGTTTCCCTTACTTTTTCAAAATTTTATTTTAAAAATAGCCAAAACTATTTATAAAATAACTTTCTTTTTTCTAAAACTTCATTAACTGGGTATATTCCAAAAGAACATTCTTGCGATTCCAGACAACACATTTTTCCTGCGCTTGCTCTATTTGAATAAAGAAACATATTTGCCTTTTATTTTGTTTTTAGTGGAAGCACGGAATTTTTTTTTTCATTTTGTGTTAACAAATTTGAACCAGATTTAAAAGAAAAATAAAACCCAAAGACGGGTTTGGATCTAACTTTATCTCTGCTTATCCTGCACTATTAAACCTTTTTCCTTTTTTATTTAAATTTAAAAAAATATTATTAAAAAACGTCATTTCTAAATTAATAAAGTTATAAATACTTATAATTTATTTTTATAAAAGTAATATATATAAAAGTATTTATAACTTTATTAATTTAGAAATGATGTTTAATAAATTTTTAAATTTAAATAAAAAAAGGAAAAAAATTTATGAGGAAGCTGGAAGCTAGGTTAGGAAACATGTGTAAATAAATAAGACTAGTTCATCCTATTGTCATCTCTATGCCTTACGCAGCAAAATTGGACAAAAGCACTTGAATAGTATAAGTAAAGAATTGTAAAGTTACTTTTGATTTCAAAAAAGAATTGCATAAAAAATAGTAAAATATCTGATTCATCGTTTGCTCCTTCTACTTTTAATTAATTACCTTTGTTTCACATTTTTCAATAAATTTTCTACCAATCAAATACAAGAAATTTTTTTTAGGAAAAATCCATTTGAAAAAATGAGTTTGATAATGTTTCTTAATAAGTCGATTTTAGTGAAAATAGTATTTTAATATGTTTCTGCAAAGGCACTTGTACTAAAAAGTAAAGATTTCTCTTTCAAGCCCTTGTTTTATAAAAAAGATCAATGATTTTTTTGTCATTCTCAACATAAAATCATTTATTTTATTGTTTTCTTTTTTAGATTTAGCTTTTTTCCAATAAAATAATTTTTTTTCACATCGATTTAAATTTGTCTTTATTTTTTTCGTGTTTTTTATAAAAACATATTACGACATGTTTTATCATCGACTTATTACGACAAATAGTTATGTTATCAACAGTTAGCTTCTTTATAGACTTTCATATCGATAATTCAAATGATAAAGTTTAATCCGACAACATCATCATATTAAATCATATTTATTAGTATACTACAGATTTTAAATATTAGAAATTCTAGATATTTTTAAATTATCAAATACATTAGCCTTAAATAATTATTTTTACTATTAACCTAGATACTGCATCACCCTTTAAAGCTTTTAACATTTTTGATATTATGTTTTCATTTATTATATTCCTACTATGAATTAATAAATTTATCTCTTTAAAAATATATATATATTTCCACGATGCAGTACAAGTGAGTTTTCAAATTTTAAAGCGTTCAATAGATTTTATTAAATACCTAAATTTTCTTTTTAAAAAAACTTTCTAAATTGTAAATGATTTTAAAAACATTGAAAAAAAATATAATAAAAACAAATTTAAAACTTTGTTAAAAGGTGTTTTTAAATTTCAACCCACATGAACCAGGGGGGGCAAAAGCAAGATATAAAAAAGAAGAAGGGCACTTAATCAAAACTAAAATCTCATCTCCCTCTCACATAAGGCCTATTTACGTTGTCGAGTTACACTTACCTTTCCTTTGGAGAATTCTCATCCTTTCTTCTTCCTATGTATGTGGCTTATATTCTCTCTTTCACTTTCTCTGTTGCAGCTACAATATTAGACTGATGATCAAACCCTTGACTCTTTTGCCTTTTCTTTTACACTGCTACAACTGCAGCACAAACCGAGTCTTTCTGCTATGTTGAGTATTGATTACAGAGCTGTAGCAATAGGAGCCAGGGATCATGGTGGATAGAGATCAGAAGACATCCATGCTTTAACCCCACCACCACCTCCTCCTCTTCCTCCTCCTCCTCCTCAGGTTAGCCGTGGCCGTAGAAGAGAAGCTTGGGAGACTAGCAGCCATCGATCATCTTCCTTATCTGCAACAAGTGAAGGAGCTTCAAGTGAGAATTTTACAAGCATGAGCAGGGAATTCAATGCTTTACTGAATATTGCAGGGTCAGCTATCGGAAACAATGGTAATGATAATGAAGCCGGGGGCGCTGGAAACAACTTGGGTAGAATTGGGGAGGAGATGCCGGAGAAGACACGAACCACGGCGATTGTGCCGGATACGAGCTTGATGGACCCTGTCCCGTCTCCGAAACATGCACTGAGAGCAGGTGGTCTTTGCCTATAGTGGTTACAGTGAGATGTCTGTGCAGAGAGTGAAAAAGGAAGAGGTGGAAGCAAAGATCTCAGCATGGCGGAGCTGCGAAGATCGCTAAACTTAATAATCGGTTTAAGAGGAGTTGTACCAATCAACGGCTGGGAAGTGAGCGGGTCAAAGCACTTCATGGATGAAGAAAGTCGAGGTAACATAACAATTATGCATGTCAATTGTTTTGATCATATCTTTCATTTGACTACAGATCCTTCTGAGTTTACTATCCAACACTTTATCTTCTATCAAAAACAAAAAAAACTAACACTTAATCTTCAAGGAATAGTTGGTTTTTGTTTTTCTTTAAGACTATTTTGGTTACTCTGGGAAGAAGAGTATCCAAGGAGAGGACAAAAATTGTTACCCAAATTAATTTTTTCATATTTGAATCTCATGAAAAAGAGGTAAAATGGGAAAATATATTTTCCTTTATTTTCTTTTCTTGAGATTTTCTAGAAGGGTTTTGAAAATGCCAAACATAAGGAAGTTGCTTTTGTGTAGAGGAAGCTGGAGGAGAAAAGAGCAAAAGCCTTAGAGAAGATGCAGAATGAAGCGGCAAAAGCACACAGAAAAGCAGAGGAAAGGAGAGCATCAGCTGAGGCTAAGAGGGGAACCAAAGTGGCGAAGGTTTTTGAACTAGCCAACTTGATGAGAGCTGTTGGAAGGCCTCCAGTCAAGCGGTCCATCTTTTAAATCCTACGGTCCTTCCCTACTATATAATAATACTTAATTTCTGCAACATTTATGAATACTTCAATACAGGAATACATAATAATTGCCCCTAATATATAAGGGTCCCTTCACATTTTGAACTATAAGGGTACTCTATATATATATATATATGGGATTGGGGCAATAGAATTGCGGTTTGAGTGTTTTGTTTCTTCCATGGTTCAGCTATCCTCTTGATGCTTCTAATCCAAGGTTGCTTTCTCTTGACCAACCATGATCAGTCGACGGTGGTGGGGATTTGCCAACCAGGGCAAAAATGAAACAAACTTTGATGGCATGTGATGATTTTGAAAAGGGTTTGGCTTTGTACAGTTGGCTTGTAATTTTGCAATGGAATGGTATTTAGCCACTAGTATGTAATATATTATGTATGGCCAGTAATTGGTATCCTATGATAAGCTGGGGTTGGTAAGCACTGGGTAAGCATCCTATACCCAAAATCTACATGCAAATCACATGGTGACTACTAGGTCAACATTGAATGACATTCCCCAGCCGATGCATATCATGCACCCCGAAATTTCTTTTTCGGAAAATCACATCAGCTGAGAGGTTTATTTATCACATATGAACTGAAAGGATACCGATTAAATGTGCATGACATGCTAGGCAAGAATTGTTTTTTCATAAATATTGCAAGGCAGTGTTTAACATGAAGTATGATCAGATTTGCCATAATTAAACCACAAGAATCTGACATGAACAAATTTTCTGAAGATGAGATTACCTTGAAAAGGTAAGGCAAGTATCTTCCAAAGTGGCAAAATAGTGCTGGGAAAGGCCCTGCTTGAACCGTCAGGAGCTTGCATGTTGCAGTAAATCTCTTCTGGAGAGTAGAAGACGAGGCGAGAGCAGCGGAAATGTGTCTTGTCTAGAATGAAACACCGGCATGCGCCTTCCCCATGACCTAAAAAATTTCCAGTGTTCATCCCACTTCAAGCCTGAAACACACGTCTCATAAAAATCCCATGTCTTCTTCTCACCATTAAACCTTAAAACACAAGGCTGAAGCAACCTCTTACAATAGTCAGAAGCCACTTCCTGTGTAGCAGGACACGAAGCCAAGCGACAAACTATTAAGGGGATAATTAATCCTTGCAAACTGCATAGAAGTTATAACCATGGCCCCATGGAGTGAAAACTGAATGTGTAAATTTTCTACTAAGATGAGCAGGGCGGCTCCTTGACTGATGCCAACCAAATTTTAGTTTCTTGACATTCTTTATCCAGCAATACAATCAGCATCTCTTACTGATTTTCTATTGAATTTCATCAGTCATTTTTCATCTTCCGAAGTTGGTGAAGTGTAGTAAGCACAGATGCCCTGTGGCTGGTGAAGTGTAATCGTTCTACATAAATGGAAACAAGTTGCTGGACAAGTAAATCCGGAAAGCACATTGATTTATATTGCTTCATCTACTTATGTTGAAGAAATATCAGCAGAAGTTCTTTTGGGAACCATGGTCTGTAATCTGTATCATCTCAGACTTCAATAGATCCAATTTCTCATAAATTTCTTTGCTCTCAGGATGGCCCTTATCACTGGCAACAAATTGATGAACCTTATTATCAATCTCAATCCAACTACAACCTACCTCTTTACTAACCTTTAGGTCATTCATTACTGTTCTCACCCTCGCTGCCTCATTTAACATTCCTCCCCCAGCATACATGTTTGAAACAAGCATATAAGAGCCAGCCTCTTTAGGAGCCAAATCAAGCAAATGTTTTGAAGCTATCCGACCAAATTTCAAATCCCCATGTAGCTTACACAAGTGGACCAAGGTTCTCCAAAGCATAGGTGAGCCAGAAAATGGACTTTTGTTGATGAAATTCATGGCTTCTGATAAATACCCGGCCCGGCCCAAAAGATCAACCATGCAAGCAAAGTGCTCAATTTTTGGCTTAATCCCATATTTTAACTCCATATCATTGAACAAACAAAATCCATCTTCCCATAAACTGGAATAACTGCAAGCTTGAAGAACCGACAGGATAGTGATCTCATCAAGAACGAATTCTTCCTTTTTCATTTCCTCAAAGAGAATAAGCGCTTTTCCACCTTGCCCATGAAGCGCATATGCAGAAATCATTGCATTCCAGGAAATGGAATCAATGCAATTCATAGAATTAAAATATTGATAAGCATCTGTAATGCTTCCACATTTGGCGTACATAGTTATGACAGCGTTACCTACACTTGTATCGGCTTCAAATCCTGTTTTTATGATGTAGGCATGAAGGCATTTCCCTTTAACCAAGCTAGCTTGATCAGCTGATAAACTAAGAAGGCGTGTAAAACTTACTGAATCTGGTTTTATATTGGCTAATCTCAGTTGACTGAACAAAATCATGGCATCTTCTTCATTATCTCCATCTGCTCCCATAAATCCAGATAGAATTGCATTGAAAGAAGCAATATTTCTATCCAAGAGACCACCAAAAACCAGTCTTGCAGACTGGAGTTTCCTGCATTTAGCATATAAATCTATCAAAGCAGTTCCAACTCTTATATCATGGACGTAACCAAGCTTTACGACAAAACCATGGATTTGAAGACCCCATTCCAAATTCTTGCACTCCGAGCAACCATCAAGCAGAACAGCAAAAGAACAAGGATCAAAGTCAATACCAAGCTCAAGAAATTTTGAGAAACCCTTGAGAGCCTTCTTATCATTACCATTTTTCACGTATCCTGATAAAAGTGCAGTCCAAGAAAACAAATTCTTCTCACCCATTCCACAAAAAAATTTCTCAGCTTCTTCAATCATTCCATGTTTAATATAGACCGACACTAGTGCATTTCCAACTGAAATCTTATCCCCACAGCCACACTTAATACATATTCCATGTAATACTCTGACAACCTCCACATCTATATCATTATTGCAAGCACTAATGACGTTAGTAAATGTATAGTCATTCGGCTCCAAACCAGAACCCAATAAATAAAGAAAAGCCCCAATTGCTTTCTCCCCACATTCAGCCTTTCCATATTCAGAAATCATGAGATTGAAACACCTAAGATCTTTGTAATCTAGATTACTATACACTTCTTCTGCAGCACCAAAGTCTCCACATGTAGAATACATGGATATTAAAGAAGTACCAACAAAAACATCCTCATCAAACCCCCTTTTTATAACAAAACCATGGAGTTGTAACCCTCTAACCAAATTCTCCAATGAATCACACGCCTGCAAAATTATCGAACAAGTATGTTCATTGAACTCCTCCTTAAACCAATACATCTCGCGTGCAATTCGAAATACAGATTCAACATCATTAACCTGCTGATACCCCTTAATTAAAGTGGTCCACGTGATTGTGTTTCGTACGAGCATTTCATCAAACACCCTTTGCGCATCACCCAACTTATTTAATTTCCCATACAAATTGACAAGATTATTGCCCCGAAATTCATCATTCTGATAACCCAGTTTGGCTAGAAACGCATGAATGGCCTGACCCAACATGAGATCTCCAGACCCAATTGAGACCTGGAGTAGCTGAGCCCAGTCATTGAAAAGAAGGGTTTGGTCAGAATTTGAATTGCAAGAAGTCATGAAAGAGTGGGCGGTCTTGGAATATGGGCCTTGAACATTGTGCCAAGAGTAGGAGTTGTACCCCGCATAGGCTGGTGTTACTTTCAATGGAGGAAAGACAGAGGAGCTCAAGATTTCGGTACTGTCTGGCTTCGCCTTAAATGGCGAGAAGAGGGAAAAAGAGCGTGGAACCAAACTCAGCGAGCGTGTAGTAACGCCGGAATCTGTGGCGATGCCGATGCCGGTGCCGTGGGTTCCGGAGGCGGGGGCGGGGGTAGTGATATCAAGGATAAACATGGAATTTCAATCAAAAAATTCAAACGTTGGGCCTATAATCCAGGCGCATGTTTGAAAGTCCTGAACCTCAGAATCGAGATTTCGTATACTGTCTTAATGTTACAGACTATCCCTGTCCAAGAGATTGTTAATTAAGGCCGTGTTTGGTTCGTTGGGGATTTTTTTTTTCACATTTAAACACATAGTAAACTGTCTCCAACCCGGGGACCCTTCCCCTCCCGAGTCCCTACGCATGGCTTTATGAAACATTAAGCGTTTGTACCACTTCAGCGCATTTCGTTCCGGTTCTTGAAAATTGTTCAATAAATAAATTTTAGAAACACACAAAAACATCAAAAATGTGTTATCTAAAAACAGAGGTTTTATAGTTGCGAAGAACACAAAACCATTTTTCATTTCAAGATTAAATACTGTCAAATTTATAATAATTAATTTTAATTAAATAACAATCGTTTTGTCATTGTTTAATGAAAATTTACGAATATTTATATATTTTTCTTTTATTTTAATAAATTAAAAATTGAATTGATACAAAGTTTTAGAGACATGATGTTATTGGAAGTTGTAAAGTTTTGCTTTGTAATTAAGAATTCGAGGATAGTCACAAAATACTATTGATACGCCAAAATGAATAAATGTAAAAGAAAAAAAAAATGTCTACTTGTAAGAAGAGTTTCTTTTTATTTATATCATGATTTTTCCCTTTTATATTTATTCACCATATTCTTATTTTTTTATATTTAGAAATAAAAAGTTATAATGATTGCACTGTTTTTTACTTATTATTTATGAACTCACCAAAAAAAAAATTTTTTAAAATTTCGTTTATTCAAATTAATAATATATCGATATAAATATAAAATCATAAATGAGGAAATAATATCACGAGTTAATAGCGTAATAAATCGACTTAAAGTCATATGTTTTATCTTGAGCTACGTATTTTATATTCTTATTATGAATATATCTTTATAAGTTATAACGTTAGTTA